>JACEVL010000211.1:443410-485910 GCA_020284085.1 Aporrectodea caliginosa
ATCACTTGTACTTCAATTCAGTTACATATTACTATATGTGTTTGTGTGTTTGTGTGTGTGTGTGTGTGTGTGTGAGTGTGTTTGTGTGTGTGTGTGTGTGTGTATGTGTTTGTGTGTGTTTGTGTGTGTTTGTGTGTGTGTGTTTGTGTGTGTATGTGTTTGTGTGTGTGTGTGTGTATGTGTTTGTGTGTGTTTGTGTGTGTGTGTGTGTGTGTGTGTTGTGTGTGTGTGTGTGTGTGTGTGTGTGTGTGTGTGTGTGTGTGTGTGTGTGTGTGAGTGTGTGTGTGTGTGTGTGTGTGTGTGTGTGTGTGTGTCTGTGCGTGTGTGTTTGGTGATTATCACATCACGTGATTCGGCAATAACCGTGAGTTCTTGCAGACAGATAACGAATCTTGTAAACCTCTTAACTGGAAATAGGGAAGCACTGATAATCCGTCGACTATAATCCAGGCTTCCACTTATGTGTGATGTCTCAATGGATAAACCCCTCCGGATGAACGGTGTACTACTCCAGGACAAAGATCTTTGAGTTGGGTGAAGTGTGGTCTTCGCAATAGACAAACAAGTGTGTATGCAAGTAAATAAGTTAGTAATTATATTCTACATAATGTGTGTACGTATGTTGCTGGATATTTAGTATTACCGTCCTTCCGATGTTCAGAAGTGTAACGTTGAAAATAGGTTGATTTAAGAAACCTTTTTAAAGCTGTGTAACGACGTAATAAATAAAATAAACCCTCAAATCGCTAATTGCGTGTGTAAGGTTTTCCCTTATAATGATCTAAGAAGGTGAACAGTTATAACTATTGAAAATAATAATAATTTCTCTCGATGTCAACGGCCTTTGTTGTCATGATATGCCGATAAGCAGTAGAAGCTACTATTGATAAAGTTAATATTGTTGGCAAAGGCGCTCTTTCGCTTAGAAGAAGAAGGAAGAAGAATAATAAGAATAATTAGATTAAGAAGTACAGGATAATGAGAAGCAGAAGGAGTAGGAGGAGGAGAAGTTGAAGGAGAAGTTAAAATAGAGGGAGAAGGAGAAGAATAGCAGTCGTTAGTGCTAACCTGAGAGACAGTCGTGGGTATGAAGTGCTAGAGACTTCATTTTCTTAGCCTCGGCATATGAGAACGGATGGCCTGTGCTCTGCCTCGCCGTCTCATCTTCCCACCGATAGTGCATGGTCAGATTGTTATTGCCTCGAGTTCCTCGCTGATCGTGTCCCTCGAATAAGCTCAGGACTGGCACCATCAATAAACGCCAGTAGCGGGGAGAAGAATTTAGCGATTTTGTATATTTTCGGATGGGTTACAAATGTTTTAAAGCTTAATACGAGAGCAATCTAGTTAATTCCGGTGGTATCCAGCGTATCACGGGACAAGACTTTTAATTATTGTTATAACAAGCAATTACGTTATTTAATTATAAGTGATATTTGGCATGGAGACTATAAATCTATCGATTGAGCGCAATTGCCGTTTTATATAGTTTCGGTTAGAAACGTTTTAAAGGTGTGCAACAGAGCGCTGTATCATGCAGTCATAAGCCACATCTTGTGGTTGCAAAGGCTCCTATATTCGATCGATAGATTTGCAGTTTTAAATATCGTTAGATTACATTTCTTTTCATTGCCCATTAGGACCATATTCAATGAATTGGTCGATTGTTGTAGTTTCAGTCGCACTCCTCCTTCATCCAGGCAATTGGTAGATTGAATGAAATTGTTGCTTGCTTGTTTACTGTTTAACGACCACTGTGTGGTAGCACAGACCATTAGCGTCACCCTCCTCCTTTATCCAGGTATGGGATTGGCACTGTCAGAGTACCAGGGTGAGAATTGGCCGGGGGTTGAGGGGGTTCAACCCCCCTAGTCTTTCTAAGGCTCCCTTAGTAAAGTCTACATTTCACACCGAAACTGCTCATAAATCAAAGTCTAACGCCCAGTTATTTTTTACAATTCCCATACTCTGAGACTACAAACAGTGGTGGAGTTCCAAAAATTGTTCCTGAAATTCTTCCGTTTATAGACTCCTTTGAAAACGTTTAATGGTGAAAGTGAGCATAATATTATAATTCAGTTTTTAACGATATCTTGTAGTTGCCACGGCGGCTGTAACAAGACGAGGACTACACAGATAGTTAGACACAGATAGTTAGACAGACCGACGGACAGAAAGACATACAGGTAGACACACACAGCCAAAGACGGCAGCTATGAACAAAGGTCGACTAAATGAATCGATTTGCTTCTTAAATAAACTCATGCAAACAAATGACAACCTTAGCCTAAACAAATGATCCGCAGTGAAGACAATTAACTGATTACAATTAAATTTGTTCTAATGAAGTTCCAAGGTAATTAGTTAACTGATTTGCAAGTAATTTCCTAAGAAAGTCTCAAGATAATTAACTGATATGAAATTAGTTTTCGCTAAACAAGTCAAACCCAGAACTGCGATAAAATGTCGTTGAAAATTGGATTGTACTTTATCCCTAAGACACCTTTAAAATGGTTACAATCAACCATACATATATTATGAGGATAATAATTTGCGTTCAATCGTCGATTGGGCTTACGTTCCTTTGATTATATAATTACCGTGGCCCTTCAGCTAATGACTGAATAGCAAAACGTTTGGTAGTGCCAGTCCCAAGCCGGGATAAAGGGTGAGGGCGATGCTAATGATCTTTGATATGGCACAACGTTGTTCAACGTCAATCAGCATAGGTAGTTATCTGGGTCATGCGACCATAACTGAGAAAAATGCTCTGTTTTAACTGTTATTGTTATTGTTATTATTATTATTTTTATTATTACTATAAAACAATATTTATTCTCTCCATCAATCAACATCAATACTGAAAGCTACAGTAGACAAAGGTGCAGTAGCTGTTATATTATTATTATTATTATTATTATTATTATTATTATTATTATTATTATTATTATTATTATTATTATTATTATTATTATTATTATTATTATTATTATTATTATTATTATTATTATTATTATTATTATTATTATTATTATTATTATTATTATTATTATAATTATTATTTCAGATGCCCTTGAAGCTGATTTAACTTCGGATTCATATCTCGTCACTGCTCTCCGCCGCTGCAGTGCCAGTCCCAAGACTGGATGACAAAGGAGTGCGACGCTAATGGTCTTTGTAATCACACAGTGTTGTTAAACTGAAACTACTACTACGGCTCTCGTTGCTACATCGAAGTGATAACGTTGAAAATAGGTTGTCACAAGACACCTTTAAAACTATTTGAAACGAAGCTATAAATTGAATAAACGCATCAAATTGTCAATGTCATTTATTCCCGCTTATTATGGCTTAGGAAGGATAGAAGTGAGAACTGTTCAAAATGATTTCTATAGACGTCAACGGCCTTTAATAATAAGACGATTTGTATCTTTGTTACCTATAAGCTGTCGTTAAACAATGGAAACTAATAATGATAATGTTAATATTGTTAACAAAGGCGCCTTTTCGCTTAGAAGAAGAAGGAGAAAGAAGAAGCAGATTAAGATATTGTATTGTATTGTATTAGAACACTTGTTATAGCGCCTCTACCAGATTGCCTATTCAGAGGCAATAATAGGATAATATAGTATAGGATAAGTAGTAGCAGGAGGAGAGGTATGAGGAGGAGAGGTATGAGGAGGAGTAGGAGGAGGAGAACAGTAGTCGCTAGAGCTAGCCCGAGAGGCAGTCATTGGTACAAAGTGCTAGCGTCTTCATTTTCCTAGTATTGGCCTGTGCTCTCATCTTCCCACCGACAGTGTATTGGCAATGTACACATTATAGCCGAGTTGGCTAGGAGCCGCAAGTGGAAAAGAAATCTCGAACCAAATTTCTGCCCTGGCGGGGATTTGACTTCCCGACCTCTCGATTGTCAGTCCAGCACGCTTTTCTATTCAGCATTTCTTCAATTAAAGGTGTCTAAATGAGCGCTATAACCAATCGGTTAAGTCGAGGCTATAGTATAGCCCTCGTTGTCAAAAGATGTCGCTAAACAATATGTGCTGAAACGATGAAAAATTGGTTGACATACAACACCTTTAAAACGTTTCCAAACTAGGTTATAAAATCAACAAACTCGTCAACTCGCGAATTGGTCTAATTTACATTATTCCAATTTTAATGACTTATAAAGCGCTTTCAGATAATTAATCCAATCCAGTGACTTATTTATTGCCGCTAAAAAAGATTCGTAAAGCATCAATCGACTCTTCAATCAAATTTGTAGTCAAAGTCATATAATCCATTAGAGAATCCAACTCGAAATCCGATAATTATGTCAGAGGTCAACCTAATTATTCAAAACTCATCAGACGAGACACGATATCCAATTGGTCAGTGAGTTCGCCTTAGACACCTTTTAAAACGGTGTTAACCGGTGCTATAGATGATTAATGGATTTTTATCTCAAATTAATTAAGAGCTGTAATATGCCAAAACTAATCTTTGTCGGCGGCAACGGCCTATGTTGTCATAAGCTGCCGTTAAACTCTGGATCCATCCATCCATCCATCTCAAATGAATGTTATTTTTGGAAAGTGGAATAAGGCATACACATGGTGGCAGATGCATGTCACGTACTATATTATTAAGACTAATGTCGGGAGCCGCTCTGCAGTGAAATCGTTCGAGTAGTCGGCGTTGGGTACGTCGTAACTGATATTCACAAGGAACGCATCCGTTTTGATATCTACTCCGGGTTCATGGAGAGGAAAAGGTCCGTGTGGTTCACTTTGTATCTGCCTCTGTATCTTCTGTTGTATCTGTCCCTCGGTCTGTCTGCCTGTCTTAGCGGATTCATTGTAGTAATTTCAGTTTAAAGACACTGTTGTGGTCGGATCTATAGATTCAACGCAATTGTACTCTACACCGTGATTCAATGAAAAGTAAGCCAAACTTTGTACTTCATATAAGTACTTCTAACATGAAAACAGTGCTTAATATTTTTGGTGAAGAAACACTCAGTAGTATGCTTTGATTGTTTAATAAAAAAGATGTTCAAAATGTCCTCCTTTTGCTTGCAAGCAAGCCTGGAGGCGCTGGTGCCATTGGGCAACGTTTTCTTCAGTGCGCGCTGGCCTTCGTCTGCCACTACCAATGACGCGATCGACTGACCCTGTTACGCTAAGTTTTCGAAACAATTTCTCTAATCCTCTTCTGGTCCAGTGTTTTTATGAAAACTCTTGTAGAAATTGACGGCTGCTGTAATTCTTGGATTCCCTCAAACCTTTTATCATGTGTAAATCTTCTTTACTAAAAGGCATTTTTTCGGAAATTGCTAGTCTCTTGTTTATGTTTTCTATCGTATTATCGTCTGCTTTTTGAGTAAGAAATGTAAACCGGAAGTCATTAAAATGAAGAAGTAAGTATGTGCGTATTTTATTTTGAAAATATTATTAATAAAATATAGTTCAAGTTTTAATATTTGTTTATAAAGTTTGGCTTACTTTTTATTGAATCACCGTGTATATTGGATGCGTTTTTATTCGGTAACCAAAATGTCACAGGTAACAATTTCATTGGATTGAACGCCATAGCAAAACAAACTACGTAATGGAAAGGGAGAAAAATTCATTGGCTCTGTATTACGCTGGATCTATATATAGAGCCACGTGGAAGCGTTTTAAAGGTGTCAAGAAAGGGGATTTAGCCAGTTTACAACGACAGCTTGCGGCTGACGTGGGCTTAACTTGACGCAAGGCTACTAATCGTATCCTTACACTGAAATATACGCATGCAAACCAGGGACGACCTGGAATTAATGATCTGTAATCAAGAAAATCAACTGATATGCAATTAATTTGTTTAGAAACGTCAACGATGGTATCGACCATAAGTTGTCACTGAAATTATTGGATAATGCATTAATATTCTATTAATAATCTTGTGGACCTGTTAAACTTTTCAACCGAGGCCACATATACTACAATTGCTCAAAACCAACTAATTTCAGATAGTTATCAGGGCTCTTGTAGCCACAAGCAGTCGTTGCCAAGTGCCCCACTTAGACACCTGCAAAAGGTTTTCGACTGACCCTATATATAAAAGAATTGCGGTCAGTCGCCAAAAACTAATCTTTGCCGGCGGCAACGGCCTATGTTGTCATAAGCTGCCGTTAAACCATGGATCCAATCCAGTCGATAGATGAACAAACCTCGTGAATGTCGCTTATAACTGATTAATAAAAAACTGTGTTATATTTATTATTATTAGTAGTAGTAGTAGTAGTAGATGTTTGCACGTCCTATGACGGTAAATGTTTTCGAGTGTTGATAATTATTCCGTCATGTAGCGAATAGATGAGTTAAACATATTTTCAGTGCAAGTTAGGCCTACGTGAACCTATTTCCGAAGCGGAAATAAATCAATTCAAATTAACAGAGAATTACATCGATGAGGATTTATGCCCCAAATAAAGTCTCGGCAGGGTTAAAATTGTGGCAACCTTGTGGCAGGGCAAAGGCTTTTATACTAGGGTATTTACCCTGGCTTGCCCTGCTGTAGCGCCGCCAATGCTTCGACGGCAATGTAAGCTCAATCAATTAGTGAGAATCTCGTATGATGCGCAATGAAAACGAAGTTTAGAGAAATATTTTTCGTAACTTTAAAACATTGAAAAGTAAAACGAAAATATAGACTTGCGTGCGTTCTGTGAAATGTTTTGTCGTCCCCTGGCGACGCCAGAATCAAGCGACCTCTAGCGGTGTCGTTGTCGATGAACAGACACAGGCAGGCAGTTGGATGGAGGTTCGTAGAGAAGGCTGAGTGGGAAAGGAAATTAGAGAGATAGTTAAACAGAAACATAGAGGGAGACAGAGGGAGGAAATACAAGATAGAGGCACCGACACAGACACAAACACAGGATCACATACAGAGTCAGACGAAGGATCCAGAGAGATAAAAAGAGAAATACGAATAGATAGAGAGACAGAGACAGACAGACAGACAGACAGACAGACAGACAGAGACAGGGACATGGGACAGGGAGCAAAGGAAATTATGTCATGGAAATCGACGGAGAGTTGGCAGTACAACCTGATTTTCTTTACCATAATTATATTCAATTGCACATACAATACCTACACAATATTGATTAATCGACTGATTGTGTGAACACGAAGAAAGAATCGCAACTGCGTGTCATTGAAGAAAATGATTAACAGCCTTTCTTCTTGTGTCGTTAGCGACATCTTGTGGCTACAGGAGCCACAGTAACTATCTCGACATTATGCCGTGGTTGGATCTGTTTATTGTTACGACTGCGCAATATAACTATACATAGAATCGATGGAAACCGTTTTAAAGGTGTCTAAGTGGGAATGTAGTAATAATAATAATAATATCTTTTCTTTAATAAGCGCCTGACAAACGCACTGCGCTGTACATTTACATGTTATGCAATTTAAATCTTAACTACTAACAGAACAGACAGCTTGCAATACAACGGCGCTAATAGCAGCCTACAAACATATCCGCCCAACGGGGGCTCGAACTCGGTACCTCTCGGTCTGTGTGCCAGATGTTATCCAATGCGCCACGGGCCCCCCACCCAGTATCCGTCTTTCCACGACCTTTTAAAGATGCGATGGGGAGATTTTAACACTTTCTTGTTGCCATGGCCGCATATAGAACCCGTATTTTCCGTGTGACAGCACTAACTCTTTAACCACACAGACACAAAGACAGAGTCACATGGACGAACGTGACTTTACAGACAGACAGACAAATATAATACAATACAATGAAATACAATACAAAGCAATAATAGAGTCATTATTATGAATGAAATGGAATTCGTGCATCATGATAGCATCGCTATAAAAAGCCAGACTTATATAGCGCTGCTTTCATGATGCACGAAGCATCGATTAATATTCACTTCAAGTGAAATTGTAGTCATTGGAGAAACCAAATCGAGCAAGATAGTGTACCAAAGAATGAAGTAATTGATTTTTTGTCCTTGACAAATATATATTGCTATGTGTAAGCGTTTTAAAGGTGTCTAAATGAAGTCATGGCTTTTCCAGTATTTATCGACATTTCATCGGTGTACGTCGACTCCTTACCTTTCCTTGAGCTCAACGTTGTGGTCGATTCTTTATGTAAAATGGGTGTATTTCACAACAGGCGTCAAATAACATCTGGCGAAGAGAGCGAGAGGTGCCGAGTTCGAGCCCCGTAGGGCGTATTTGCTTTGTGTTTGCAGGCTGTCTGTTCTGTTAGTAGTTAAGATTTATGAGCAATGTATGACTACTTCTCCATTGATTGGATTTGGAACCGAAAACAAGTATGGACAGGTTTAGTCATTAACGGCATGCTCTATGGTCTCTCTAAACTAATAATAATAATAATAATAATATTTTCGTTTATTGAAACAATCCGGTTGACAAACCGCAACCGGTTACAGTGTACAGTTATGCAATTGAAACAGTTCACAAGAACACAATTACAGAAGACATAAATCTTAACTAAAACAGAACAGACAGCCTGCAATACACGGCGCTAATAGCAGCCTACAAAGCATATCCGCCCTACGGATCTCGAATTCGGTACCTCTCGCTCTCTATGCCAGTGTGTTATCCAATGCGCTATCGGAGGTGCTCAATAGTGTAGTGGTTAGACTGGCGTGCTGAACTGTCAATCGAGAAGTCGGGAGTTCAACTTCTCCTTTAGGCAGACATTTCGTTAGAGATTTCTGTTCCATCTGCGACCCCTAGCCAACTCAGCTGCAATGAGTACACTGACCGTACACTGTCGGTGGGAAGATGAGACGACGAGGGAGGGGATTTGACACCCGTCCTTATATGCCGAGGCTAGAAAAATGAAGTCGCTAACATTTTTCATATCCATGGCAGTTTCCTGGGTTAGCTTACTAAAAATGAAGTCGCTAACATTTTTCATATCCATGGCAGTTTCCTGGGTTAGCTTACTAAACAGTCTTCGATAACTCCCCTTATAATAAAAATGTCAAGTCTTCTGCTAGTTCTTATAGTGCAAATGTACAACTTAAAGAGGTGTGTAAGGAAACTACTCTTCCTCTTTAATAAAACTAGCATAAATTCTTAAGGAACACAGTACGCAAACCGCCAGTAAGAAACAAATGGCACGATATGCATTTAAATAGGAAGTGGTAGTCGTTTGGTTAGCGCGCTCTTTAGACACCTTTAAAACGTTTCGAACTTATCCTTATATATCAGTGAAACACAAAAATCATAAATACGTTTCGAACGTATCCTTATAATTAATATCAGTGAAACACAAAAATCATAAATATAATATCAGAGCTGCACTATGCCAAAAATAATCTTTGTCGGTGGGAACGGCCTATGTTGTCATAAGCTGCCGTTAAACAATCCAAAAGATGTCGCCTATAACAGATGATGATGACGATCATGTTATCCATCCGTGACCCGTCCATCCTTCCTTCCTGCCTGTCTTCCATCAGACAGTAATGTTGTTGTTGTTGTTGTTGTTGTTGTTCTTGTTGTCTGTTGTTATTAACGCTCTCCTATTACACTTTAAAATTTTCACAATTATTGCATCAAATAAATCAGAGTCGACGTCATCATTCAGTTCGCCGCAAGATGTTGTTGAAAACTGTATAATACGTTCCTCACTTAGACACCTGAAAAACGTTTCTGACCGACCCTACATATAAGCACAATTGCTTTCAATCAGTAGATTCTGTTTTGGCTGTTTTCATTGATTTTGAACGTGCATATGACATGTTACACATTCCTACACTACTAAAAAATTGCAAAATATGGGAATAAATGGAAATATTTACAATTGGCTACAAAATTTTCTATCTAATAGAACTTTCCAGGTTAAAGTTGGAGCGTCCCTATCTGACAAATTTATACTCGAAAATGGGACACCTCAAGGTTCAATTATTTCTCCTTTACTCTTTCTAATTATGATTAATTACATTCCATCTGGTTTGGATAATGGTGTTGAAATGACATTGTTCGCAGATGATAGCTCCATATATGCAGGACATCGCATCATTAAACAATTAGAAATAAAGATTCAAAATTCTTTAAATGCCATTGATAAATGGTGTCATGAAAATGGTTTTAAAATATCAAGTAGTAAGACAGTAGGGGTATTATTTACTAAAAAACGTAATGTGCCAAAAATTCGCATTAAAATTGGAACCGAACTTGTCAAAATTGATAAAAGAGCTAAATTCCTTGGAGTTATATTTGATAATAAGTTATCTTGGAAACCACATATTGAATATATTATAAATAAATGCAAAAAGCGTATGAACTTAATGAGAGCAATTTCAGGTTTACAATGGGGCGCTTCAAAAAAAGCACTTCTCAATATATATAGAGCCTTAATTCGATCTGTTATTGAGTATGGAGATGTAGCCTATGCTTCTGCCTCTAAAACTCACTTAAATAAATTAGTATCTATTCAAACTGAAGCACTGAAACTTTGCTGTGGCGCTGCTAAAGGAACTGCCGCTGTAGCTCTTCAGAATGAATGTGGTGAACCACCCTTGCATTTAAGAAACTTGCATAACTCACTTAAACTAGGAGCTAAAGTCATTGGAAACCCTAATCATCCAATGAGAACAGTCTTTCAACCTCACTGGACTAATGAATTTAAAACTAGAGATAATAAGAATCTATCTACATATCAACGTACACTTGATTTCTTTTCCTCCTTTGACATTCCTTATAAGGCTTCTTCTTTTCCTTCAGATCCTCCTTGGCTCAATGAGAGCATTCTTGTTGACATTGGCCTCCATAAATCAATTAGTAAAAAGGATGATAATCCTGAACTTTTAAAACTGCTTACTCGGGACTACATGAGTAAATATAATTCCTATATTCATGTATATACAGATGGTTCTAAGGCAGATAGCTTAGTTGCTGCGGCCTACACTGTACCAAGCTTAGACATAGATAAAAAAGTTGCGTCTTTGTGATAATAACAGTATATATGCTGCTGAATTGACAGCTATAAAAGAAGCATTTACCTGGATTGTAGATAATGAAAGTCAGGGACTTAACCTTTTCGCTATATTTTCTGATTCTTTAAGTGTGCTTACTTCTCTAAAAAAATCCTTCTCTAAGTCCAAACCCACTTTATTGCAAGATACGATAAGAATATTTAATCAAATAACGATGAGTGAGGTACATTTGATATGGATCCCTAGTCATGTAGGTATACTGGGTAATGACAGAGCTGATTTATTGGCAGGGCAATCATTGGAGTTACCCATAATTAACTCAACAGATTATCTAGAATTACAAGAAGTATTTTCAATAATTAAATCGTATATGATCTCTAAATGGCAGAAGGAATATGATAGTGATATCAAGGGTCTTCAGTATAAGAGCACTTGTCCTGTAGTAGATGCAAGCAATAAATTTCTAGATTTTAGTAGAAAAAAGGAAGTGCAAATCTCCAGACTAAGATTGGGAAAGGTAAACCTTAATGAAAGACTTTTTGTAATGAAGAAGCATGAAAATGGATTATGCACTTCTTGTCAAGTCAAAGAAAATATAACTCATCTACTGTTACACTGTAACAAAGAAAATATCTCGAATATATTAACAGATAAATGTAAAGTATTCAAGTTGGAATTTAATATTAGGACCTTGCTTGGTGTGGGCTGCTTGCAAAGTGAAGTCTTTAGGCTGGTCAACCTTATCGGTAAGGGAAAAGTTTTTTAGGTTGTAGTGTTTATAATGTCAGTGGACGTTGATGGTTAGTTTTGCCCTTGTGTAGACATTTTGTTGTTAGGGTGTGATATGTGAATGCGTTGTGGGTTTGTTATTTTGAAGCCATTTGTATATATTGTGCTAACATTGCTTGTTTGTAATGATTAATTACCTATGTAAACATTTATATCTAAACTAAAAATTTCATGTCGAAATAACATATATAATAAATTTTAATAACCATTAAGGTATACTGAAGTTAAAAATTGAAAGTGAAAGATTAGGACTCTCAGGTCAAATTACAATAATCTTTTCTATTCATATCTATAACATATGATAAAGAACTGTCGTTTTCAATGTATGCCTATGCATGTATTTTATTTATGATGTCTGGTTGCATTGAATAAAAAAAAAAAATGTTTGAAAATTAAAATTAAAATATAAATTTCATATAATAATTTCAGGTTTTGTAAACTTCATAGTTACAGGTTTTGTAAACTTGAAACCAATGCTGTTATATAATTGAATAGCTGGATTTGGAATCTTATGTACATTATTGCTGTTTATCAGGAATCTTTTCATTGTACATTAAAAAAGATTTGTGTGATAATTGCTGCAAAACAGTGTAGGCCTATAATTTGTGTGAAAGACCAACCTACAGTATGTTATCTTATACAAGTAACATTGACATTAGTATCTTAACTGACTATAATATTATGCTGCTAAACAATTAATATTAGTGACATTATAAAGTACTGTTTAGATGCCTTTAACTCTATCAATTTTGTTTCAATTGTACTGTACATAATATTGAATTGTCGTCAACGGCCTTTGATGTCATATGATGACGTTAAACTGTGGATTAAAAAAAAAAAATCGTAAATAAGGTTGAATTCGTGGCATTGACCTTTGTTATCGTTAAAGCTACTACTACTATAATTATATTAACGCGTTAATTAATTAACGCATTAATCGCGATAATAACGCGTTAGATGCCCAGCACTACTATTTATTAATTCTGCTGTTCCTTCTTATTATGACCTGGGAAGATGAGAAGTGAGAACTGCTCTAACTAATTTATGTCGACGTCAACGGCCTTTGTTTCCATAAGATGTCTTTAAGCAATGGAACTACTATTGGTTTCGCTGATATTGTTAACCCTGGCGTACTAAATACTAGCCTGCTAAGTATTTGGCGTCTACAGACAGTTGCCAGCAAGCTTGAAGAGGGCAACTTCAAAGCAGCAATCTGTCTTATCTGCAGCGAGGATAAGCCGGCTCTGGACACACCAGAAACTCTGGCCACGCTTAAGCAAAATCATCCGCCTGCTCTGGTTGACAGGTGAACTCCGTACAATCCAGAGCGATTCAGGTTATATTATTATTATTGATTGATCGACTGATTGGCCGAACACCATTGAAGAAAATGATGAATAGGCTTGATTAACTAGTTGATTGATTAAGAATGTCTTAATGTTAAACAAGCCAGTATTTTGAGTGAGTCATAAGCGACATCTTGTGCCTGCTAGAACCTCGATAATCATTTATTGGCAGTAGTAGTAGTTTCGGTTTAACGACACTTTAATAATAGCGTAAGGAGCAAAGGACCATTTATTGGCATTTGTGATTGAATATATATATATGTTGTCGGTTGTAGACGTTTAAAAGGTGTCTAAGTGAGGGCGTATTATCAGGCGTGTAGAGACATCTTGCGGCTGACGTCGACTTACCTTTACTTGGGCAAGGGTACTAATCGTATCCAGCTACTGTTAGATAATTAACGTCGGCCTCCTCCTTCATATAGTTAGGGCCTGGCACCATCCTGAAACGGTGGATATGAGAATTTAACGATTTTAGCATAATATGTGGGGTCGGTTGAAAATTAAAATAAGATGTCGCTAAACGTAAATAGACGTTGTAGCGTTAAAATAGGTTGATTTAAGAAACCTTTTTAAAGCTGTGTAACGACGTAATAAATACAATAAACCCTCAATTCAATAATTTTGTGCGTAGTTTATCCTTATGATGACCTAGGAAAGTCAGAACTGTTCAAAATAAATTCTGTCGATGTCAACGGCCTTTATTGTCGTAAGATGTCGCTAAACAATAGAAACTACTATTGATATTGTTAATATTGTCATAAAAGGCGTACTTTCGCTTCTGTTAGTAGTTAAGCTTTCAATTGCATAACATGTAAATGTACAGCGCAGTGCGTTTGTCAGGCGCTTATTAAAGAAAAGATATTATTATTATTATTATTATTATTATTATTATTATTATTATTATTATTATTATTATTATTATTATTATTATTATTATTATTATTATTATTATTATTATTATTATTATTATTATTATAATAAGAAGAAATAGATTAAGAAGTATAGGATAAGTAGAAGCAGAAGGAGTAGTAGGAGAAGTATCGTATCAAAAGATTTATATAGCGTCTCTCTCAGAATAACTATTCAGAAGCGCTCTCAGCATGAAAACCCCGGGGAAAAAGAAACGTCTTTAAGGAAAAAAAGAAAAGTGAAAAAATGTCGTTGAAATTTGGATTGTTCCTTACCGCTATAGACACCTTTAAAACGTCAACAACCAACCATACATATACCACAATAATAATTTGCGTTCAATCGATTTGTCCTTCAACGATTTGATCATAATAATTACCGTGGACCCTACAGCCACAAGATGTCGCTAATGACTGAATGGCAAAACGTTTGGTAGTGCCAGTCCCAAGCCTGTATAAAGGAGGAGGGCGACTCTAAATATCTTTGATATGGCGTAGCGTTGTTCAACGTCAATCGGCATGGCTAGTTAGCGGGGTCATGCGTCCAAACTGAGAAAAATGCTCTGTTATCACTGTAATTGAATTGTTATTATTATTATTATTACTATTATTATTATTATTTATTATTAGACAAATTATTATTATTATTATTATTATTATTACTAAAATAATAATATTCAGTTATCCAGAAGTTATCCAGAATATTATTATTATGATTATGATTATGATTATTATTATTATTATTATTATTATTATTATTATTATTATTATTATTATTATTATTATTATTATTATTATTATTATTATTATTAAAATAATAATATTCAGTTATCCAGAAGTTATCCAGAATATTATTATTATTATTATTTTTATTATTATTATTATTATTATTATTATTATTATTATTATTATTATTATTATTATTATTGTTGTTGTTGTCGTTGTTGTTGTTATTATGTTGTTGTCGTTGTTGTTGTTGTTGTTATTATTATTATTATTATTATTATTATTATTATTATTATTATTATTTTTTTTTTTTTTTGCCCGAGGTAAAAAGAATCCCTCAGGCTCTAAGATACTAAGCATAGTTGTGTTTTACGGGTTCTCGTCTCCATCGTGTTGCATAAAGGAGCCCCTAAAAATTATTATTATTATTATTATTATTATTATTATTTCAAATGCCTTTATAGGCCGCAAGCTTTAACTTCGGATTCATAACACGGCTCTCGTCACTGCTCGTACTCTGGCAGTTCCAGTCCCAAGACTGGATGACAAAGGAGGGCGACGCTAATGTTCTTTGTAATCACACAGTGTTGTTAAACTGAAAGTACTATTACGGCTGTCGTTGTCAAATCGATGTGATAACGTTGAAAATAGGTTGCTATAAGACACCTTTAAAACTATTTGAAACGAAGCTATAAATTCAATAAGCGCGTCAAATTGTCAATTATGTATGTTATCTTATGAAAGTAACATTGACATTAGTATCGGAACTATAATATTATGCTGCTAAACAATGAATATTAGTGGCATTGTAAAGTACTGTTTAGATGCCTTTAACTCTATCAATTTTGTTTCAACTGTATTGTACATAGTTTTGAATTGTCGTGAACGGCCTTTGATGTCATATGATGACGTTAAACTACGGAATAAAAAAAAATTGTCAATTGCTTGGTAACCTGCTTATTATGGCTTAGGAAGGAAAGAAGTGAGAACTGTTCAACATAATTTCTATAGACGTCAACGGTCTTTGTTATCTATAAGATATCGTTAAACAATGGAGATTACTATTGATAATCTAAATATTGTTAACAAAGGCGCCCTTTCGCTTGGAAGGAGAAGAAGGATAAAGAAGAAGCAGATTAAGATGTATAGGATAAGTAGAAGCAGAGTATTGTATTGTATTGTATTGTAGAAGCAGAGTAGGAGAAGTAGAGGGATAAGGAGAAGGTAGAGGATGGGGAGAAGGAACAGGAGTCGGGGAGCTAGCCTGGGAGGCAGTCATTGGTTCATTTTCTTAGCCTCGGCATATGAGAGTATTGGCCTGTGCTCTCCTTCGCCGTCTCATTTTCCAACCGACAGTGTATGGTCAATTTAAACATCATAGCCGAGTTGGCTAGGAGCCGCAAGTGGAAAAGAAATCTCGAACCAAATTTCTACTCTCGCAGGGATTTGAATTCCCGACCTCTCGATTGACATTCCAGCACGCTTTTCTATTTAGCAACTCTTCAGTTAAAGGTGTCTAAGAGAGCGATCTAACCAATCGGTTAAGTCGAGGTCATACGGACCTCGTTGTCAAAAGATGTCGCTACACCATATATGCTGAAACGATAAAAAAATTTGGCTGACATACAACACCTTTAAAACGTTTTCAGGCGATGCTATAAAATCGACAAACTCGTCAACTCGCGAATTGGTCTGATTTACATTGTTCCAATTTTAATGACTTATAAAGCGCTTTCAGATAATTAATCCAATCCAGTGACTTATTTATTGCCGCTAAAAAAGATTCGTAAAGCATCAATCGACTCTTCAATCAAATTTGTAGTCAAAGTCATATAATCCATTAGAGAATCCAACTCGAAATCCGATAATTATGTCAGAGGAACCATAGGTCAACCTAATTATTCAAAACTCATCATACGAGACTGGTCAGTGAGGTCGCCTTATACACCTTTAAAACGGTCTTAACCGGTGCTATATAAGGATGAGATACGATAGGTGATTATTATCACAAATTAATGCTCTTTTTGGAAAGTGGAATAAGGCATACACATCGTGGCAGATGCCGTTCACGGACTATATTATTAAGACTCATGTCGTGAGCCGCTCTGCAGTGACGTCGTTGGCTACGTCGTAACTGATATTCACAGGGAACGCATCCGTTTTGATATGTACTCCGGGTTCATGCAGAGGAAAATGCCCGTGTGGCTCACTTTGTATCTGCCTCTGTCTCTTCTGTTGTCACTGTCTCTCGGTCTGTCTGCCTGTCTTAGCGGATTCATTTGTAGTAATTTCAGTTTAAAGACACTGTTGTGGTCGGATCTATAGATTCAACGCAATTGTACTCTATATAGGGTAGGCCTACGTTTTTATTCGGTAACCAAAATAACACAGGTAACAATTTCATTGGATTGAACGCCATAGCAAAACAAACTACGTAATGGAATGGGTGAAAAATTCATTGGCGCTGTATTACGCTTGATCTATATATAGAGCCACGTGGAAGCGTTTTAAAGGTGTCAAAGAGGGGGATTTAGCCAGTTTAATAATAATAATAATAATTCTTCCTTTATTGAAACAATCCGGTTGACATATCGCAACCGGTTACAGTGTACAATTATGCAATTGAAACAATTCACAAGAACACAAATGACAGAAGACATAAATCTTAACTACTAACAGAACAGACAGCCTGCAATACACGGCGCTAATAGCAGCCTACAAAGCATATCAGCCTACATGCGCTTCGGCGTGAAACTCCGATTCAGCGTCTGCGCGCAGTAGTCGGGAGCGCCTCTGAATGGGAATCTGGTAGGGGCGCTATAACAAGTGTTCAAATACAATACAATACACAAAAGCATGTCTCTCCTACGGGGCTCGAACTCGGTACCTCTCGCTCTCTACGCCAGATGTTATCCAATGCGCTATCGCGCCCCCCGATACAACGACAGCTTGCGGCTGACGTGGGCTTAACTTAATCGTATCCAACCCAGAAGCCACTGAAATATACGCATGCAAACCAGGGACGACCTGGAACTAATGATCTTCAATCAAGAAAATCAACTGATATGCAATTAATTTGTTTAGAAACGTCAACGATGGTATCGACCATATTAAGTTATCACTGAAATTATTGGATAATGCATTAATATTCCATTAATAATCTTGTGCGCCTGTAAAACATTTTCAACCGAAGCCACATATACTACAATTGCTCAAAACCAACTAATTTCAGATAGTTATCAGGGCTCTTGTAGCCACAAGCAGTCGTTGCCAAGTGTCCCACTTAGACACCTGCAAAACGTTTTCGACCGACCTTATATATAAAAAAATTCGTTCAGTCGATAGCTGGACCAAACTTTTTAAAATGTCGCTTATAACTGATTAATAAAAAGCTGTGTTATCTAGGCTATTATCAGCAGTAGTAGTTGATGTTTGCACGTCCTATGACGGTAAATGTTTTCGAGTGTTGATAATATTTCCGTCTTGTAGCGAATAGATGAGGTAACCATATTTTCAGTGCAAGTTAAGCCTACATGAAACTATTTCCAAAACGGAAATAAATCAATTCAAATTAGCAGAGAATTACATCGATGAGGATTTAAGATACTGATAAACAAAAAAGAACTTAAACGCTGAGGCCGAGCCAGACGTTTACTGTTGTAACCAGGGCAGTAATACAAGTAACAAGTGTTGGGTGATTTATTCCCCAAATAAATTGTCGGCAGGGTAAAAATTGTGGCAGCTTTGTGACAGGGCAACGACCAAGGCAAATACTTTTTACCAGAGCATTTACCCGGGCTTGCCCTGCTGTAGCCAATGCTTACACGGCAATGCAAGCTCGATCACGTTCTTACCCTTCAACCATAATTACTGTTCATAAAAATGCAACGTCAATCTGATTTGAAAATAAGAATAAGATAAGAATATATAAATAAGAATCGACCTCAATGTTGAGCTCAATGTAAAGGATGTCGACATCATCGACCTTGACAGCCTTAAAATGTCATTAAATACTTAAAATGTCGTTCACTACTTGATAATCTCAGGATCAATTTAAACACCTTTAAAACGCTTCCACATGACTATATGTATATGTCAAGAGCCATTAAAAAACCAATTTAGCAGACTTTCAGATTTGGCATCCTTCAACAATGACCTGACTACAATTATACTGATCGATACTTCCAGCACCATAATAACGGCGCTATATAAGTCAGAATTCAATTAGATTCATTACGATGAATATTTGACTCCTTTGCTACAATCGCGTGGCCTTGTCTGTCTGTCTGTCTGTCTCTATCAATATTCGTCTCTTTCTTCCTCAGTATCCATGTCTGTCTGTCTGTCTGTCTGTCTGTCTGTCTGTCTGTCTGTCTGTCTGTCTGTCTGTCTGTCTGTCTGTCTGTCTGTCTGTCTGTCTGTCTGTCGGTCTGTCTGTCTGTCTGTCTGTCTCTATCAATATTCGTCTCTTTCTTCCTCAGTATCCATGTCAGTCTGTCTGTCTGTCTGTCTTTCAGTCTGATTGTCTGCCTGTCTTGAACCATCCTGTTCTTCAATTATTATTATTACTTCTCATAGTAGAAAGCTTGAATCCGAATTCTTTACCCGTCCAAATTTAGGCCTTTTAAAAAACAAAACAACAAACATCTGTGTCACATGTCTATATAACATCGGTGCCAATATTTTAAAAGGTGTCTAAAGATGAGGCTTTTTCTTTTAAACGACATTGTCCATTTCGGACACATTATTGGTTTCTTACATTTTAAAGGTGTCTATCCACGGCCATTAATCTTTTCCTCCGTCACCGGCGAAGGCCAGATGGCGCCACGCGTCGTCGTTTGCTTTGGCTCCTCCTCCGTCGTTATTGATATTCACAGCCAAAGCATCCGTTGGGATTTCATGTAAGAGGAAAAGGTGCGTCTGGTTCACTCTGTGTATCTGCCTCTGTCTCTTCTCTTGTCACTGTCTGTCTGTCTGTCTGTCCCTCGATCCATCCTTCCGTACCTCTCTCCCCCTTCAGGTAACACCAGAATTTGCTTGATAGCAGACTTTTCCTCTTCCGATCAGAGCGAATGGAAGAGGTAATATTTAAGGTAACACCTGCCTCTATAACGATAAGCAATTGTGCAGAATTGTATTCAAGATGTAACATATCATTTTCTATATCATTTATTCGTATCCATCGTCAGCAAATGGTTGGTGTCAGGAGCTGACGAAGATGATGATGACGATGATGATGATTCATTTATTCATTGGTTCATTCCGAGAATTTATATAGCGCCTCTTCGAGAGACCTACAGAGGCGCTAAATGATGAGAATGATGATGTTATTGTTGTTTATGTTGTTGTTGTTGTCTGTTGTTATTAACGCTCTCTCGTTATTTTTTAAAATATTCACAATTGCCTCAACTAAAGCGGAGTCGACGTCATCACCTAATCAACCGCAAAATGTCGTTGAAAACTGGATAATATATTCCTTTCTTAGACACCTTAAAAACGTTTTCGACCGACCTACATTTAAGTACAATTGCGTTCAATCGATAGCTTATTTATGATGTCTGGTTGCATTGAATAGAAAAAAAGAAATGTTTGAAAATTAAAATTAAAATATAAATTTCATATAATAATTTCAGGTTTTGTAAACTTCAAAGTTACAGGATTTGTAAACTTGAAACCAATGCTGTTATATAATTGAATAGCTGGATTTGGAATCTCATGTACATTATTGCTGTTTATCAGGAATCTTTTCATTGTACATTAAAAAAGATTTGTGTGATAATTGCTGCAAAACAGTGTAGGCCTATAATTTGTCTGAAAGACCAACTTACAGTATGTTATCTTATGCAAGTAACATTGACATTAGTATCTTAACTGACTATAATATTATGCTGCTAAACAATTAATATTAGTGACATTATAAAGTACTGTTTAGATGCCTTTAACTCTATCAATTTTGTTTCAATTGTACTGTACATAATATTGAATTGTTGTCAACGGCCTTTGATGTCATATGATGACGTTAAACTGTGGATTAAAAAAAAAAAGTCGATAGCTGTTTTCGTGTATCCGATTTCTTACCGTGTCTGATTCAATCACAATAATAATATTATGTCGCTGATGAATGAACACAACAATTATCGCTTATTAAATGTAGCGAGAGGTATTATCTGTCCTGTTCCCAATTCCTCGATTAAGAATTGGGAGCAGCACTGGGAAGAGGAGACGCCATAGGTCAGCAAAGCACGTAGCTCCAGGAACGTTGATAAGCGAAAATAGTAATCGGAACATAAACATTTCTAGAGCTCTACTCCTGAGGTAATTTAATTTTTAAAAATACTATAATATATATAATAGAGTATTATCATTTAACGTTTCCTTTATTGATGTAGCGCTATAACTTGTCTCTCAATGACGTATTGACCTGAAAAGATTTATTTCTCTCTTTGTCATTTAAAACACGTTTATTCTAATTTCAAAGTTATACACCCTCGCAAAATTACGTGATCGTTGATCGTGTAACGCAATCGTTGATTATCTAGCGCAATATAAAAGCTTCAACTTGGAAGTTCTATAACCGGTATCCCGAAACAGTCTCCCCCTCTGCAAGTCTTCCCCCGGAGAATCTATGTCGGAACATATTCTCCACCACAGAGGATCTGTTTTACAATATATTCGTCCCACCCCCTGAGACTAGTGAGAAACGATATCGACTGTTTAGAAGGGTCGTCTTAGACACCTTTAAAACGTTGTCAAACGAAGATATATGAGAATGGTACTCTCTACACGATTGGTCTTTGCGCTCGTCTACGACACCTTTAAAGCGATTTCAATCGATGCTATATAAATTTGGACCACGATAAGAGATTAATTCAGATGCCTGTTGTCCTATGGCCGTTTAGCGTTTTCAACCTAAGTAATCTTTTACAATAATGACATCAAAAATAGCGTCGGAAACTCAGTAAGGGAAGACTCTGCTTTGGAATAGTCTTTACACAATAACGCCGGAATTTGACAACCAACCAAGAAATTGTGGAAATATTGCACTGGAAATTCTCTGTCCATTTCCCTTCGATACAGTTTGGCAGTCATCTGGTTTACGCTCATCCTAAATAGATTTGCCAAGTCCCTGATCCAAGCCCCATTCCATTCCTACACCCGTACGACTATTTTTTTAGGAGCCGTGTCTCTATGTCTCACTGTGTGTCTGTTCTCAACCGTCTTGGCAACCCTATGTCTCTCAGCCATCCATCTGTCGAAATGTTTATCTATCTGTTTCGCTATCTGTCTGTCTGTCTGTCTGTCTGCCTGCCTGCCTGTCTGTCTGTCTGTCTGTCAATCGGGTCTTTACAGGGGAAACGATTCAGACCATAGATTCAAACAGCCGTGTATATCTCATATTCAACATCGAAATGTCTTGTTTTCCACTATTTATAGAACAAATGAAAGACATAAAAGAGGTGTTTAAGTGAATCCTCTTCTTCGTTATTATCATCATCATGATTTTTTACTACGTTTTCAGGCAGGACGCAGTGTGCAAACCGCCAACGTTCTTGAACGTTCTGGAACGTTCTTGAACGTTCTGGGCATCCATTTCCTTTGCGAACTGGATCTCTGAAGCGTTCAAGGAAAGATCCAAATCCTCTCCGATCCAGTCCGGACTTCTTCGCTTACGATCAGCGCCTCCCATCCTTTACATAGAAATAACAAAACATATTAAAATGCATAAACTTTACAATACAAGTGGGACCCAGCTATTACAAACACTAATTAAATCAAATACGGCTATCAAAAAAAAATGAAAAATAGAGTAAAGAGGCTAACAAAAACTGTTGTATTGCTGGAGTTTACAGCTCATATCAAAGTGAATTGGGACTGTCACAGTGGTGGTGGTGTAAGCGGAGGATCGCAGGTTCGAATCTACTTCAAGCCATTGAATAGCGACCCTGGACGAGGAAGGCAGCGGGAAACCACCTCACTCATCTCATCGCCAGGTGGCATAAAAGACAATGGCCCTACCTTTTGGCAGAGAAATCATCATCATCATCATCAACAACAACAACATCAACGTCGTCGTCGTCGTCGTCATCATCATCATTATAATGCAACACAATAAGCAACTACATTATATAATTACGAGGTGATAATAATTAGCAATGTAATATTTATTGCGTGTCCATTATTCTACTGTAACGCGTTGCTGGTTGTCTCCAACGCGTCAGCGCTTGTCCACGACTGCATTGGAGGGACACTTGCCTTGTTTGCACACAGAACACGGGACATGCCATTAATAACCACACCTGCTCATACCTGTATTCCACGTAAAAATCAATCGTTCGAGACGTGTACATCGTTCAACGTACCTGGCGATTAAATGAATCGTCCCAGGATCGGTAGAGCATAGCAAACACCTTTCTACCACGGTTCTCTTCCTCTCTCACAACATCGATACCTGCAGAAATAAATAATTCATTCTCCACATTTAATAAATAAGGGAATACTAGATAGTGTAGTGGTTACTGTGCTGGACTGTGAGAGGACGAGGGTTCAAATCCCCACCAGGCAGACATTTATTGAGAGATTTCTGCTCCACCTGCACCCTCTAGCCAACAATAAGGGAATACTAGATAGTGTAGTGGTTAGCACTGCACTGGACTGTCAACCGAGAGATATATAGGGGGTTCAAATCCCCACCAGGCAGAAATTTGGTTTGAGATTTCTGCTCCACCTGCAACCTCCCTCTAGCCAACTCGGCTATAATGAGTATATTGACCGTACACTGTCGGCGGAAGATGAAATGGCTTAGGAGAGAACTGGTCGTTCTCTCTATCATATACCGAGGCTAAGAAAATGAAGTCGCTAACACTTCATACCCATACGGTGGTCTAGGGGTATGTTCGGCGCCTTGCAGCCGGAGGGTTGCGGGTTCGAATACACCTCAATCCGCCGCGTAGGGACCCTGGGCAAGTCCTTCACTCGCAATTGCTCATGCGCTTCGGCGTGAAACTCCGATTCAGTGTCTGCTCCACCTGCAACCTCCCCCTAGCTAAACTCAGCTATAATGAGTACATTGACCGTACACTGTCGGGGGAAGATGAGATGGTGAGGGAGAGAACTGGTCGCTCCCTCTATCATATGCCGAGGCTAAGAAAATGAAGTCGGTTACACTTCATACCCACTTCTGTTGACCTGGTTTAGCTTAAGTAACTAACTGTCTTCAATGCATGCGCAATCTCATTAAAATTTAATGTCGTCAACTGATTCTTATGAAGCAAACGTGACACTAAAAAGAGGTGTGTAAGGAAATCCTCATCGTCGTCATCATCATTGTCAACATCATCATCATCTTCTTATTCTTCATCTTCTTCTGATTTTTCTTCTGTGAAGAAAGGTTATAAAACTCACATAAATTCACGCAGGCCACAGTACGCAATCCGCCAATAAAAAAGTGGCAAGAATATATATTTATATAGAACATATATACCGTTTGATTAGCGCGCTATTTAAACACCTTTAAAACGTTTAGAATACATTATATATAAACTTGGAACAATGCGTGATTGCAGTAGTCTTCCGTCTTTCGATACTGTTGAATATGTTAAATTATAAATAGTATATTATTATTGTTCTCTCCTTCAGGTTTTAATTAATCTTGATTATGTTTATATCTAAATATAGCATATAATTATCTCTCTCCTTAGGCATAAATTATTTCCTTCCAGTGGAGAGGTTATCCACACGGATCCTTCGTCTCCACTTATTTCTTTCACTAATATCTTCCTTCTTCAATCTGAGAGACTATTATTTTTAGGTCTTGTTGTATCATATGTCTCTTCATCTCTTCTTCTGCCTTCCCAGACTGCGGCGTCCGGTGACCTCTGCTCTCATAATTCTTCACACGCAGCTTTCATCCTTTCATCTCGTATACATATAATAGTAAACATACATGTCTTTGTAAAAAATACATACCGGCGCACGGATACAAGAAGGGTTAGAGCGGTCGCGTTAGACACCCATATTAGACACCTTGAAAACAGTTTCAAACGACGCTATATATTTCTGCTTTTTCAAAGAAATGTTGCTCTGTGGTTATTTTGACCAAACAGGTTCAGTTACTACAAAGATTTTCTGCTTTCGCAGAACAGATGACATGATTATAATTATAGATAACGAATTGATTAATTAAATACTCAGTAATAATTCCTAGTTTTACAGAATCACTAAGATCCATTTGAATTTCCAAGCATTCATTAATAGAACTATTCATTGTTATAACAAAATATTTCCATGCAGTCGCTCTTCCCAACCACACTGTATATATACCTCGACATTTAACATCATATCTTATTTTTCCCATTTCTCTGCTTTTAATTCGTACGTCTAATGTCGCCATTCGCTTCGTTGTTTAACCCTCTCTTTCAGGTTCTGTAACAACCGTCATTCATCATCCAATCCAATAACAACATCTATCTTCTTCCTTTGGTCTTTTCTCCTTTCTATTCTTCCGTCGATTTACTAGAGAATCTCCTCACATTCTGTGGCCCATCCATTTTCTCAGCAGGCTCTTGATCGTGGCTATCATGAATCCGCTTTCCTCTATCATTTCGAGTATCTCTTCATTTTTCTTTCGTTGCATCCAGCTGACATATTAGTGAAGAGGTGCTTCCGACAGCTGAGATTGATCTAGAGAGCTGTGTGCGGTCATTATCATTCGAGGCAGACAAAACGTCGGTCGTCTGTTTCGTGGTCATCCAGGTCGACCGCTGCAATAGTCTTCTGGCTGCAGGAGCACCAAAACATCTGCTTGATAGGCTTCAGTCATTGTTCAATGCAGCATCAAGGTTTATATGCAACCAACGGAAATACGATAACATAGTAACTCCACCAGTGCTCGTACTCTGTCAGTGCCAGTCCCAAACCTGGATAAAGGAGGAGTGCGACGCTAATGATCCTTGTAATCACACAGTGTCGTTAAACTGAAACAACTACTACGATCATATAACACCATTACTCCGTGATGTGCTGCACTGGCTCCCAATGCCGTACCGAATTGAATACAAACAGGCACTTCTGTTCTATACATGTAAGTCCCTACATGGTGCGAAGATCAAAAACGTGCTTCGGTGAATGAGTCTTCTCGGTTTGCGAGACCAAAGTACTGGAAAAGCCTTCCACCTTCAATCCGTGCCGCAACTTCAGTTGAGGTCTTCAAGTGTCTTGAGACTTAGTACTTCTCGAATGCGTATCCTGACTGACGTTTTGATTTGTTAAAGCGCCCTTGTATATAACGGCTTGTGCTGTGTTACGGGGCTGTAGAAATTGTCGGTTTCAACATCATCATCATCATCATCATCATCATCATCATCATCATCATCATCATCATCATCATCATCATCATCATCATCATCATCATAATCATCATTATGCCGGGACAATACTGGTTAGAGCGGTCGCGAAACACACCTATGTTAGACACCTTTAAAACAGTGCGAACCGATGCGATATATTAATGCAGCATAAGCGAGGTTTAACTACTACGAACTTCTTCTTTGGCAGAACAGATGATAGAATTATATAAATAAATGAATAAATACGTAAGAATAATTCTTAGACTTTACAGAAATTGCTAAAGAACAGATTGAAAACCATTTAGGTCTTTCATAAAGTACACTATTAAGTAGGCTAAACGAAGGAATCTGATAGAGAAAGAAACAAATTGGATAAACTTAACAATATAATAATTATATAGATGCTATTATATCAGCAAGGTATACTTACTGTCAACGTAGAATAGAAACGCGTTGTTAGGGCCCTACGAATCATGTAGCTGACTGTGAATTATTGTTAGTCGTAAACGTCCAAAGAGGTCAGTCAGGCAGACAGTCAGACGGGTGAGATGGATGGTGTTTAGTCGTTATACAGTCAAGGTTGAAATCCATTTGAATTTCCAAGCACATTTATGAATATTTCATATCTATATAAGAAAATATATCGAGAGTGTCGCATTTATCCAATACATTGGCTCATAATGACATTTAACATCATATGCATGTAGGCTATAGCGCAGAGAGCGCCTCTGAGTAGATATCTTGAAGGGGCGCTATATTAATGTTCAGTTATACATCACATACACTACACAGTTCGACATTTATATATAGCACCTCTGTTATGTCTTAGGTTGGGTTTGATTGTATACCTCTGACTTGTTTCGTTACGAAGTTGCGCTATTAAGAGTTCAATTACAATATCAAAAAATAACGATAATATGTCTCGATGTTTGAAGGCACTCACCGTTATCGTCCATCTCGTACTTTGATATCCGGTGGGATTCAGTCCAGTTTTCCACCTGGGAAAGTGCCCCGTCTGGAGAGAGGGTCCCCCTGTCCAGTTCGACGATATCCTCCTTCGACGGGTGTTTATTACTGACCGGAAGTAATGTGGACGACAACAAAGACCGACGTTGAACGAAACCAACATTTTCCACTTCCTCAGAATTCTTTTCCACCGTTTCCATGTACCTCATCTCGAAAAGTGTCCCAGGAACCGAAGTGGTAGACGCGAGATCCGAGACGGCCAGTCCTGGAACGTCGTGGACCCTCTGTTGGTCGACGAGAACACTCGCGAAGCTGGTCAATCCTTCTGGAACGTTCTGGACATCCGTTTCCATCGCGAACTGGATCTCTGAAGCGTTCAGATCCAAATCCTCTTCGATCCAGTCATGATCTTTTTCTTCTTTTTCTGTGAAGAAACTAATAAAACTCACATAAATTCATGCAATACACAGTATGCAAGAGGAAGACGTTCTGGATCTCTGAAGCGTTCAAGGAAAGATCCAAATCCTACCAGATCCAGTCCGGACTTCTTCGCCTACGATCAGCGCCTCCCCATCTGGATGGGGTGGACTCCCCAACGGTCCTGTTGGTTCTGGGGAAGAGGAACCCTGGGTTACCCGGTGGTACGTAGAAGACGTGGATCTGGAGACACGGGTATTTGGAGACGCATGTGTCGAATACATTGAGTTGTTCGTCGCATGAACAGACGTTAGGTTCGTAGGTGGAGTTGATGACGGTGCAGGTGACAGCCGGCCAAGCACGCGTCACCTCGAAGGGAAGAACGACGGTGAAGCCGAGGGCGCAGAGAAGGACGCTCCCGATGAAGATAAAGAAGGCGCCCAGGCAGAAGTAGTTCACAGTACTGTTATCTTACCAGATTCAGACATCGCCAGCGATTGGTTACAGCGATCTCCTTAGACACCTCTAAATTGTGAGAAACCTATATTATATTAGAATTATATTCGGTAGGTCATCGCTTAGAACGCCTTCTTTAGACACCTTTAAAATGATAGCTCCTGATGCTATATAAGGATGGAACACACCAACTGGTGAGTTCTCCTCTGGTTTCTCGGTTAAGCGTAGATTTCTCGTATTCAAACTTCTTTCCATGTGACGTAATAATAATAATAACAACCACAGGAAGGATAGAGGCGCAGCTAATCAATCGGATACTGTGTCTAACTGCTTAATGGTTATTCACCCAATCAACACCCTCTTAAATAAATGTGTATTTTTAACAGAAAGAACGACAGGTTATTTTGATTTAGTTTTCCAAACATATATTACCGCAGTTAAACGTTTAAAAGGTGTCTAAATGGAGTCAGGGATTATGTAGTATTTAACGTCATCATAATTATGGCTGCCAGAGTTCTAGGCGCTACGTTGCAGTCGTTACTTAGTTATAATTAAATTATAATAATTATCATTCTTATTAGGAAATCAGATTGGCGTTTATTTTTTTATGAACACCAATAATAACGGAAGTGCAACAACGTGCAGCGCCATCTGTACGTGGCTGATTCAAACGGTGACTTGACGCCAACTAACGGTCTCGGTTTTCTCGACAGTAATGGCTTAATTTGGATCTCGCTCGGAGGCGTGGAATCGAGTGAAAGGAGGGTGGATTGGTTGGTAGGTGGGTGGGTGGATGGATAAGTGAGTTGGTTGATTGGATGAAAGGCATGGATGGTTAGTGGATGTGAGGATAGGTTGGTGAGTGGGTGAGTGAGTGGATTAATGAAATTTTTTCTTTATCGATTTAGCGCTTTAACTTATTTCTCAAAGACATATTGGTATGAAAAGATCTATTTCTTCATTTGTCATTTAAAACAAGTCTATTACAATTTTCTGGTCATCTGTCATCATGCAAAGTAATTGTTCAACGTATATCGTTATCGTTCATTATTTAGCACCATAAATTTGGAAGCTGTAACACCGTATACCCAAACAGACTCCTTCTTTACAGGGCTTACTCTCCCTCTGCAGGGGAATCTGATTCTGTATGGATTCTCCAACACATCGGATCTCGTGTAGAATAAATTCGCCCCACCCTCGGAGACTAGGCTGACCTGAAGCCGACTGCAAAGGGCAGTTTGTTTTAGACACCTTTAAAACATTGTATACGATTGGTAATACTACTCGCGTCAGACACCTTTAAAACGGTTTCAACCGATGAAGTATAACTCCGCCACTGTTCGCTTTCTGACAGTGCCAGTCCCAAGCCTGAATAAAGGAGGAGGGCGACGCTAATGGTCTTTGTTACCACACAGCTAGTCGTTAAACAGAAAAACCACAAGTATAAGGTTGGGACACGATAGGCGCTTAATTTCTCCTCTGGTAGGCTTATGATGATAATCATGATTCGTCAAGTTGTAGACTTATGTATGTAGTTTACTTTTTTTGTTTTTGGAAAGAACCTGAATTGAATCCTCGACCTTTCGATTGACAGTCCAGCACGCCTTTCTATTAAGCAGCTCTTCAATTAAAGGTGTCTAAGAGAGATCTCTAACCAATCTGTTAAGTCGAGGTCATACAGCCCTCGTTGCCAAAAGATGTCGCTTAACACCACATGCTGTAAAGATAAAAAAATTAGCTGACATAAGACACCTTTAAAACGTTTGCAAACGGACTATAAATTCAAATTGGTAGCTTTGATTTGAATTCTGACCTATGTAGTTCAGAAAAGTGAGAACTGTTCAAAGCTATTTTTATGACGTCAGCGGCATTTGTTGCCACAAGATGTCATTAAACAATGAAACTTCCATTGGTAATGTTAATGTTGCTAATATTGCTAATATTGGCGCTTTCGTGCTTAAAAGAAGAAGGAAAAAGAAGGAGAAGGAGCAGAAATGGTGGAACGGTGGCCGCTGGCTGTGTAGGGACTATGAGCATCGTCGCGTGTGCACTTCTGAACTTTGGGAGGAGGACAATATCAAAGTACAGTTGTATTTTATTGTATTGTATAAAAATAGAAGAAAGGAGAGAATTAGAGGACAAGGGAAGGTCGTGGAGGAGGAGGATCTTTGCGTTGCGTTATTTTATTCTGTATTATGTCATATTATATTGTATTGGTCAAAGCGCTATGTTTAGACACCTTTAAAATGTTACCAACCGCTACAATAATTATGAATTCGACCCACAGTAGCTTATTGTTTAGGTCGTGTTTTACACACCCTTAAACTGGGGCTAACAGATGTTATATAGGCGTGAAGTAATAGTCAAAAGTATCTACTTGAGAACGCAACAATTATAATGTAGAAATGTAGGGTTATGATTTTGGAGTAAAGATATTTACAATCAAACTACAAATTAAATAGCTGAATCATCTAGACATGTTGTTCTTATTTTTATGCATTTGTTAAGCGCCATTACCTAACGAAGCAACAATCGATGGCGCTGAGCAATTGTGAGTGAAGGACTTGCTCGAGGCAGTGTTATTTCAGTTATGGTTTTTCAGTTACAGTTACCTTATTTATGATTTTTCCAGTTATAGTTATAGTTACAGTTAACTGCAATGAGATTTTTCAGTTTCACTTATTTTTTTCATTTTCCAGTCAGAGTTATTATGTTTGAATGTTTCTCTTGGCTAACTAACTGACCACAAGTATTCTGAACAGTTACCAGAAATATTTACGCGGCAAATCATTCCGATTTAACGTATTGTCGGTTTACTTTAAGGAAAACACGACGTTCCAGATTAACACTTACTCTGTTCTACTTTCGAGCGTATAAATCCAAACTGAGAAAACATGTTCAATATATGCTTGTGAAGCTGGTGAGGATAGGAGGTCTTTCGCATACATATCCTTATGTTTGCTATGCAAATGATTTAGAAGATTTGTCGCATTTTCCCGACTATTAGCGTGCCACACTCGTGGTTTCAGCGTCCTTGCCAGCAACAGTGCGAACACAACATCGACTCTTGTAAAAAAATATTCCCACACGCCACTTTCTACTTTTCGACCGCTACTTGGCTTAAACATTGTTCTCGTAGTCGTCGATTATTTTACAGTTTAGCGCCAACGACAACACAACGAAAGGAAACGGAACCGGAAGTGAAATGAGCATAGAAAACTGACCGTAGGATAACCATTCAAAGAATACGTTAGAAAAAAACTCATGTTTCATTTTCAAGTTATCAAATCAGCGAGATAGCGAAATATCGTTTATTACGATTGCTGCTCTCGTGTTTCTATCCATCAAACACGAGATTGCGCCTGAAAATTGTTTGCGTGAGAAGGAAGGAGGAAGGGATAGTGGCGTGAATATCTTCTGAACATTGGTTGACTGTCAAGCTGAGTGACAGTCTATCAATTGGTTAGAACGCTTCCACACCGTTAAAACGGTGCCTACAGGTTCTATATAAGAATGGAACACAACAGGCATCTAGTGAAAGAAGTCAGTTAGACACCTTTGAAATGTTGAGAATAGAACGTATATAAGGTGAGACGCCATACGCCTTTAACAACTTAACATCCAGAAAGTGTTCATTGCGACTGGTAACAGTGCTCACATTAGACACCTTTAAAATGATTGCAATCGATGCTATATACGTATGGGACGCGATAGTAAAACAATTTTAAGGTCGAAGATATTCAGACGAATGGTAATTTGCAATCTCTAACTACAATAACAGTTGTAATTTATAACTTCTATGTCGCCTGTGCATCCAACGATGGCACCTAAATCCAAACCCATTCGCCCATCCGTTAATCCACCCGTGAGTTTTGGCGTTTACCTTGAATGCCGTGAATTTTACCATAATATGCTGCACTTTTTGGGTGACCTCTTTGTGGCTCAGTTGACATCACCACTGCCATATGCCTGGTTCGAACTGCTGAAACGGTTGTGGTACCACCGCTGTAAAGATGTTCGGTTGCGTACACTCGATCTAGTGAGTTTCAATTCCAATCTCAATGCTTTGAAACACGTCATTGCGACCACATTCTTCCCCCGTTTAATGTAGAACCAAATACGGATATTGTAGCTTTAATGTAGTCCTGAAAAGCTCTTTCTACATCTCTTGCGGAATAACTATTACCCATTCCCTGTTAAGAGTAGAAGATTACGAATGGATCGAACGCATGCCAGTTTGCCGCATTTGACAGCGAGACAGACTGAGAGAGAGAGACAGAGAGAGAGAGAGAGAGAGAGAGAGAGAGAGAGAGAGAGAGAGAGAGAGAGAGAGAGAGAGAGAGAGAGAGAGAGAGAGTGTGTGTGTGTGTGTGTGCGTATGTGAGAGAGAAAGAGAGAAAGAGAGAGACAGAGAGATAGAGAGACAGCGAGACAGAGATAGAGAGGGACAGAGAGTGATTGAGAGAGAGACAGACAGAGACAGACAGACAGAGACAGAGACAGAGACAAAAAAGAGACAGAAACAGAGACAGAGACAGAGACACATACAGAAAGCGAAGAAGAGAGGTAAAGAGACTGATTGAGTGAACTGAACATCCAGGTAACAATCGTAACTGCAGGTCATTATCAAAATTATTAGCAATATTTTTCTTCTGTCATTGACCACTTACAGAATATTGGCTTGCGTTTTATACGAAATGTTTAGTAGAATTTTGCATTTTAGCCAAGTAGAAAGTTAGGTAGCATGCCACGCTATTGTGCAGCTTTTAATCGTAGCAATACGGGCTCAAAAATCATGGAGTTTCGTTTTTCCGCTTCCCACGGTATACAGAAATGTTTTTCAACCCACGCCGTATGGCTTGTGTAAGTTTTAGAATTAATCTGATGTCAATTTCTGGCCCAATATCTAAAGCTGGAAAAAAGTTCTACTAGGGAAATTTGTATGGGCTTTTGATATTGCGATACTTTTCGTATGAAACGAATTTTAACTTATGGAATTTACCAGTTTCGTTATCAATAGTTAATCTTCCTCCTTGCTAAAATGATGGTTCTAGCTATGGATTGTTTCGATTGCACAATATATATGGACTCCGTTGAGTATGTTTAAAGGTGTCTAAGTGGGGATCGTCGTATCCAGTTTCCCACGACGTTTTAAAGATGCGCAAGGGAGTTTTTAACATTGACATGGCCGCGTAAAGAACCCGAACTCTCCGCGTTACAAAGCGAGCACTCTAGCCACAAAGACAGACAGACAGACAGACAGTCACACGGACGAACCAGACGGACGACCATACAGATAGACAAAGCTACCCAATCCTGGCAAAGGAATTAACGAGTCCGTATAATGAATCTGATTGAATTCAGACTTATATAGCGCCGTAATAATGATGTATGAAATTGTTGTCAAAGTCTTTCGGAAAACGAAATCGAATATAAACGAGTGCCGACCAAATACATGTCGTAAACTTAAAAATTGGTTGACATTAGACACCTTTAAAACGTTTTGATACGATGCTATAAATTCACTAAACGCGACAAATTGTAAATCTGGTTGACCTCTGTTATCGTTAAACTGAAGCTACTACTACTGTTTATTAATTCTTTTGTTCCTTCTTATTATGAGAAGGTGAGATGTGAGAACTGCTCTAACTAATTTAAGTCGACTTCAACGGCCTTTGTTTCCATAAGATGTCTTTAAACAATAGAACTACTATTAGTTTCGCTAATACTGTTAACACAGGCGTACCAAATACAATCCTGCCAAATATTTGGCGTCGACAGTAGCCAGCAAACTTGAAGAGGGCAACATCAAAGCAGCCATCCGTATCATCTGCAGCGAGGATAAACCGGCTCTGGACACACCGGAATCTGTGGCCACGATTAATCATAAGCACCCGTACGAATTGTTGGTAGGCATCTGCCGATTGAACGCAATTGTCCTTTATATAGGGCTGATTAAACGCCTTTTACGGGTGTCCTGCATCAGACTGCATTATTCAGTTTCACATGATCCTTAGCAGGCATTTCAAAGTTATGATGTCTTGGGCGGAGGTTATATCGTTGTTGCACAATTGGCGGAAGTAACCCTCATTAGATATGGCATTCATTCCTTATTAAAACTGGATGGAGCAGTCGCTCCTCAGCTGCACCCACCATCTACTCCACACCCGGCGATCGCGGTGGGAGGAAACCCAACCTCTGCACCAGACGCTCAAGTCTGGAACGGTCCTCAGCTCTGGCGAAGCCCCACTAGGCTGGGGCGGCACAGAGTAGGCAGGCCACAGTGGTGGCCCTGGCCACTTCGTGTAGAGCAGCTGCTGGGAACTGGTCGTTCGTCTTTAAGACTCTCAGCGCGTGGAGAGAACCTGAGAACGCACCGAGAATCTCACTAACGTTGGATGTTGACTCCCATTGAGGTCACTCGCTCCATGTCAATTAGCGGTGGTGGAAGCATCTTCTTAGCGCCTCAACGGGTGATCAACATCTCACGAGACTTGCTGGAGTTTAGCCGTAGAATGTATAGTGCAGCCCACGTTGCGACTTTGTCAAGTTCATAATTGAGTAACAAAAATGCTGCTAGATACTTATATTTGTGATTCGTAACTTCTATTGCGCCGATGCATAACGCACAAGGCATCAAACGATAGCGATTAAAAATGCAACCCCAATCAAACTGTGTGTGTATGAAGGTCATCCTGTGTGGTAGGGATTCTGATTGGTTAGAGTGGTCGCCTTAAACACCTTTAAAACGCTGCAAAATGATGCTATATAAGAATAAAACAGGATAGGCAATTAAATTGAAGCATACATAATCCAATATTTAACGACATCCTATAGCTACAAAGGCTGTTGACGTCTTTAAAGTTGTTGATGTATTTCCGTTCATTTTCTTGTAATGTTCTCACAAATGTTCTTTCTCCTTTCTCGTCTTTGATTCCGTTTCTGATAAGATGCTGACGTATTTAAAGTTTCTGACGATTTAAGTTCATTTTCATATAATTTCTATCAACAGTTTTCTTTTTCTTTTCTTGGCTTTGATTCCGTTTCTGATAAGATGTAGACGTATTTAAAGTTTCTGACGGATTAAGTTCATTTCCGTATAATGTTAATAACTGTTTTCTCCTCAATCTTATTAACAATATTAACAATATTTGATAGATACATATTATTTGATTTGATACATATTAAAGTATTGTATCTCCGTTATGTTTGGCCCATTGGCTCTTTTTATTGTAATTCTTTTTAACATCTTTTTTTCCCTTTTTTCCTTTTTCTCCTTTTTGACTTTTTTTTGGTGGCTATTTCAGCTCTTTTTTTGCTATATCAGCTCTTTTTGGCTATATCAGCTCTTTTTTGGCTATTTTAGCTCTTTTCAAATATGTTTACAAAGTTATTAACAGTACTTCTTTAAGTTTTCTAAAATAACATGTAATGCTATTTGCAAACAGAAATTCAGCACAGATGTGTAATATATATACATGTATTATATACACATTTTATTTTAACATACATCTATTTACAAGAATGCATGTTAACAATTATTTACATGACAGAATACTTAATTAAACATTTCATTAAACATTTTCCTATGAAACAATGTAATATCATTAGAAAATGCAATGAAATAATGAAATGACCATTAATCACACATATTTTGTGTTTATTGGTATTTTAATCATAAGGAATGTGTTCAACTATATGTTTGTAATAGATTTGATCTGATACTAATATTTATGACAATAATTATAGTATTTTTCCTTTATTAATGATTTTTTTTAAAAATTGAAGCCGTTCACAAAGTCTAATTAATTATCGATGTGAAAACGATTTCTGGGTGTCTCGACAAAGTCATTCGTATAAAACTTATAAGCCTCAAAAATCTTGAGCGCGTCACTCCGCCACTGCACGGCATAGTGCCAGTCCCAAGCCTGGTGAGGGAGGCAGGCCAATCATCTGTGTTGTTAAACTGAAACTACTAATCTGCTATTCATCAAACACGAGATGGCGCTCGATAATTGTGTGCGAGGGAATGAAAGAGGAAGAGACAATGGCGTCGACTTGTTCTTAACTTTGGGTGGCAGAACTACCGATTGGTAACAGCGCTGGCGTTAGACACCTTTAAAACGTTGACAACCGATGCTATATAAGGATAGGACCCGATAGGCTATTAATAGCAATGTTCTTTTCATTATAATAAACAATCGTCAGAACTCAGAAACCTCAAAGTCTTCAGGCAGACATCGACAGTTTGCAATTTCTGACTACTAATTATGTCTAATACACAAGGTATCAAACGATGGCGCCCCAAATTCCAATTCCCGTGTAAATACGACTGGGATACAAGCCCATCCTCCCAGTCATGGTGAGAGCTGATAGGATGGACAGCGATGTCAGATGCCTGGCACGGACTATATATTAAGACTCTAGAGCAGCCCTGACATGACGTAGTATGCGACCGGGGAAGGCCAGATGGCGCCACGCGTCGTCGTTTGCGTTGGCTCCTCCTCCGTCGTAATTGATATTCACTGGCAAAGCATCCGTTGGGATTTCATGTAGAGGAAAAGGTGCGTCTGTTGTTCACTGTGTAAATGTATCTTCTTTTTGTCACTGTCTCTCTGTCTGTCATCAACGATTCATTCTTTGTCCGCCGTTTCTCCGTCCCTCCTTCTATCCATCATATGTCTGCTTGTCTGTCTCTGTCTGTCTGTCTGTCTCTGTGTCTGTCTCTGTCTCTCTGTCTCTCTATCATCCATGCATCTGTTCGTCTATAGATCTTTCTATCCATATATGTATGTCTGTCTCTCTGGCTGTCTGCTTGTCTGTCTCTCTGTCTCTCTACAGTCTTGCCTTAGACACCTTTAAAACGGTGTATACGATTGGTAATAATCAACGCTCGACTAGGACACCTTTTAAATGGTGTCAGCCGATGCTATATAAGATGGGGACGCGACAGGCAATCATGCCAAAACTAATCTTTGTCGGCGGCAACGGCCTATGTTGTCATAAGCTGCCGTTAAACTGTGGACACACACACGCAATCAATGAGCTTCTATTCGGGCCTTGCGTTTTAAACTAAGTCATCTGTTATAATAACGACATCGAAATAGCGAGTTCAATTACGTAATTTCGAGGTGCATTCACGTAATCTACAACTAAATATACCATTTTTGTCAGAGATGAATGCGGAATCAATTGCTGTATCACACAACCATACTCACCCACCCAAAGACAACTCTTAATTCATTCGCAGATCCTTATATAAAAATATTTACTAGTTTATTCTAAAATGATCTAATTGACCTTAATTATCCATTATCACTCATGTAAGCATTTCTGCGTTTTTGTCAGATTGTTTTTCTCAATTAACGAATATTATATTTATATGATATTCAAAACCAAACACGAAATCCGGACTGGTGTTGGTGGTGGTAACTACCACCCCTTGGTAGCCGATGTCGCAAAAAACCTTGGAAACCTGAAGGTTAAGCTAGAATTATGTCGACACTCGTTAGCAGAGTATGATGACCATGTCCGGCCGAAGGGGGTTGCAGAAGCAGGGGAACGACTGACCCAGACGACCCCAGTCGTCCTTGAAACGACCAGCCTCCACTTCTCATCTCCGCTACAAGTCTTGCTATAGACACCTTTAAAACGTTGAATACCATCGGTAATAATAAATACTCGACTAAGACACCTTTTAAACGGCATCAACCGATGATATATAAGTTTGAGACACGAGAGGCGATGAATTTCTTCTACCATTTTGTCGATTGATTAAAAATGCCTTAATGTTTACAAATGAGTTCAGCCCCGGTATCCGGACGATTGGTCATAGGACGACATAGGCCAATAATGCACACAGCTCCAGAAACGTTAAAAATAAAATTGTAACCACAAACCCTAAATTTCTAAGGCGCTACTCCCGATTAATTATTAATTAGCTTACTTTGAATCTCTACTGTCCGCTTTAGAAAAGGAGAAAGGGATAAAGCAATGAACCGTTGTGCCCTTTCCTTATATAGGTGACATTTTAAAGGTGTTTAAAGTGACGGCACCAGTTTATTCACAAGCCCTGCGTTCAGAGATGGTCAGAGGATGGTATATGTCCGGTCACCAGAGATTGGAAGAAATAGACAATAAATACTTGGAATGATAGGGCAATTTGGGACAACATTCTGTGACACTGATAAGCTGGGAACGAGAGATAGCAGATGTTCAAGGACACTGGTTAACGGGGTGAGGAGGACAAAATTTAAGGAAACTGAAAAGTGGAGACACTCATTATCGGTGTATGGTAGTGCAAGAGGTAGAACAAATCGGAAAATATGAGTGTTATGTAATATAATTTTAATAAAATTATGATATATAAAATAAAATAATATAATATAATATACAGTAATATCACATAACGTTTTTTATTCTTGTAGCGCTGTTACTTTTCTGACAATGACAGACTGACCTGAAAAGATTTATTTCTTTATTTCTCATATAAAACAAGTTTATTACAATTGTTAGCTTCTCACTCGCGTGAATATAATTATAAAACAAACACTTGGGCTCAGCTCAACGTAATCGTTGATCATGTAACGTAATCTGCAATGCTGCATAAACCTTTTAGAAGAATTTGAAACTGTTCTTTATCGCCGGAGGTGGGCTGGGAGCTCCCCTGAGTAGGTTGTCTTAGAGGGGCGCTATACAAGTTCTCTGAATGAATGAATGAGTGAATGAATAATCGTTGAAATGTAGCGCAATATAAGGGCTTCATCTTGGAAGCATTAAAACCGTTATCCCGAAACAGTCTCCATCTCTACAAGTCTTTCCAGGGGAATGTAATTAAGACGCCAATAAATTTTGCCTTGCGTTATTAGACTAAATTATTATTAGATTATATGTTACAATAATGGAAATTGCAGGTTAAATTCAGCACGGGAAGACTCTGCGTTGGGGTAGCCTTTACACAATAACGCCGGAATTTGACTACGCAACCAAGAAATTGGGGAAATAAGCTTATTATATATATATATAGGCAATCAATGGTATTAAGTGCCAGCGACTTTATTTTATAATCCTCGGCATATGAAAGTATGTGGCCTGTGATGTCCCTCGCCGTCCTATCTTCCAACCGACATAGTCAGTGAAAACAATCGGTTAAGTCGAGTTTATACGGTCCTCGTTGTCAAAAGAAGTCGCTAAACACCGCATGCTGCAACGATAAAAAAATCGGTTGACATTAGACACCTTCTTAACGTTTTAAACCGATGGTATAAATTCAATTAATGCGTCGTCCAAATATCTGTTTTCTAGCTTCAGACCTAGGCAGTTGAGAAAAGTAAGAACTGTTCAAAGTAATTTTTTTATAAACTGAACGGCATTTGTTGTCACAAGATGTCGTTAAACAAAGAAACTTCCATTGATAATAATGTTAATATTGCTCAGGGGCGGAGACTTGGGGGGGGGGACAGGAACCATCGCGTTTATAAGAAGAAAGAAAAAGAAGAATAAGAAGAATTAGAAAAGGGAGAATGAGAATGAGGGGCAGAAATGTGGCACCGTGGCCAATTGGTTAGATCGCTCGGCCAGTTGCTGTTTAGGGACCTTGAGGGTAATATCAAACTACGGTTGTAGACCACCGGGTATTGTATTTAATTGTATTCTAAAATTGAAAGTAAGCCATGCCTCTACTGCATAACGATTAACAATTGTGCTTAAGAGTATTTAAGATGTAACATGGCATTTCCGATATCAGTATTAATATATCCATCGCCGCCACATGGTTGGCTTTAGGAACGATGATGACGATGACGATGATGACGATGATGATGGTGATGATGATGATGGTGATGATGATGATGATGATCCAGTCAATTATGGGTAAATACTTTGCTTTGAAATTGGAATTAACTGAAATTAAGAAGTTAAAAGAGACTTCGAGGCTTGTCCTGAAATTTAATTGGCTCTTTATTGCGCTTGACAAAAATATAAAGCCATGTGAGCGCGTTTTAAAGGTGTCCAAGAACGACCATCGCCATCTGTACGTGGCTGTTTCTCTGGCCGAGTTGTCAACTTTGCGTTTCCTTTCCTGCTATAGCTCTATTATTTGTCTCTCTCGAAGACGTATTGACCTGAAAAGACTTATTTCTTTCTTGCTCATATATAACACGTTTATTATAATTTTATTTAAAAGACGCAAATTGGGTCAACGCAACATCATCGTTGACTATCTGGGGCAATATAAAAGGCTTCAACTTGGAAGCATTAATACAGCAATCCCCAAACAGTCTCCTTCTCTACAAGTCTCCCTCACGAAAATCTATTTCACAACAGATTCTCAACATTGGTAGATATCTTTTAAAATAAATTTCCCCATTCATGGAGACAATTGCATAACATGTAAATGTACAGCGCAGTGCGTTTGTCAGGCGCTAAATTAAAGAAAAGATATTATTATTATTATTATTATTATTATTATTATTATTATTATTACTGTATACGGTAGCGACTGGTTTTAGAGCGGTCGCCTTAGACACCTTTAAAATGAAGCCAACCGACGCTATGTAAAGTTGCGACATGATGGGCGAATTTGGTATGTTTGGCTAGTGTGATTTTTATCTAGATGTAACAATAATGACATGAGGGAAACTAAACAGAAACGTAGAGACATTATTTCCGTTCGAGAGAGACTCTGCTATCGGGAGACTCTGTTTTTAGTTAGACCTTACACAATGACACTACAGGGGCTTGGCTACACATCTAAGAAATTCTGGGAAATATTGCACTGGAAACACTCTGTCCAATTCACTTCAATACAGTTCGGCAATCATTTAGTTAATCTCCCATAGACCAAATAGATCGGTCCAGCCCTAGAGTGCACCCGACGCTACCTCTGATCTTATCCAAGCCCTAACTCTACGATCCAGGCCCTAGATTCCAGCAGCTGTGTCTGTCTATCTGTCTTTCTGTCTGTCTATCTGTCTGTCTGTGTGTCTGCCTTTAACTTCGTATTAATATCACGGCTCTCGTAACTCCGCCACTGCTCATACTCCGGCAGTGCCAGTCGAAAGTCTGGATGAAGGAGGATGAAGACGCTAATGATCTTTCTTATTACAGTTTCGTTAAACTGAAACTACTACTACGGCTGTCGTTGTCAGAAGATGTTGCTAAACGCCAAATAGATGTGGTAACGTTAAAAATGGGTTGATATAAGACACCTTTAAAACAATATGAAACAAATATAAACCCTCAAATCATTAATTGTCTGCGTGGATTTGTCTTATTATGACTTTTGGTGAAAAGTGAGAACTGTTCAAAATAATTTCTGTCGATATCGGTATACAATGGAAACTCCTATTGATGATGTTAATATTGGTAACAAAGGCGCTCTCTCGCTTAGAAGAAGGGAAGGAAAAAGAATAAGATGAATAAGTAGATGCAAAAGTATAGGGTAAGGAGAACCAGAAGGAATAGGAGGAGGAGAAGTAGGAAGAGTAATATGAGAAACTGAAGAAGTAGCAGAAATAGAGGGAGAAGGAGAAGTATACGAGGATGAGGAGGAGAAGAACAACAGTCGCTAGAGCTAGCCTGAGAGGCAATCATTGGTATAAAGTGCTAGCAACTTCATTTTCTTAGCCTCGGCATGTGAGAGCGGGTGGTCTGTACTCTCCTTCGCCGTCTCATCTTCCCACAGACAGTGCATGGTCAGTGTACACATTATAGGCTATTTTGTTAGGAGCTATAATAATTATGTGTAAAAGAAATCTCGAACCAAATTTCTGCCCTGGTATACCGCATAGAGATTGAATTGTTATTAGTTGCTGCATGACGACACAGACACAGACACTGTGTCATTACAAAGATGATTATCCAGGTTTAGGACTGGCAATACCAGAGCAGAAATTGGTGGCCAATTCGAACCATAATGTTGCGTCGGATAAAACCGTTTTTAAAGGTGTGCAGGAGAGCATGTTGTAGTTGCCACGACGTGAGGATCGAACTCGTTCTCATTGCGTTATAAATCGAGTGCTATAACCACATACACATGCAAACAGACAGACAGACAGTCAGTCAGTCACACGGAGAGGCGGATGCAACCGGACGGACAGAAACAGAGATAGACAGACAGACATACGGACACACGAACAGACATACATACAGACGGACGGACAGAGAGAAAAATGAATGAATTCGTCTATTTGATAGGCTCGATATCATTTGTTAAATCATCGGTCAGTGGAGAAGATGAAGACCTACAGACAGACAGGCAGACAGACAGACAGACAGACAGACAGACAGACAGACAGACAGACAGACAGACAGAACATACAGACAGACAGACAGACAGATAGACAGACAGACAGACAGACAGACGGATTCCAGCAGGAGCGTCTCTCTCTTCGACGGACGACAGGACTCGCCGATTGATGGAGGCAGCTACAAAGTAAGGGCGAAATGCAAGATGAAGAGAAGGCTGGAGCAAAGGAGAGGCAGAAGACATACAGTGAACGAAACAGACAGACAGACAGACAAACAGACAGCAGACAGATAGTGATACAGAAAGAGAGGGATATGGAAACAGACAGATAGATAG
>JACEVL010000211.1:493410-570910 GCA_020284085.1 Aporrectodea caliginosa
CTATCATCACCATCATCATCAAGTCATCATCATTTTCATTTACTGCTCACTAGCTTCAGCATCATAATTCGTCGTCATCATCATCATCATCATCATCATCATCAAAATCATCATCATCATCATCATCACCATCACCATCATCATCATCATCATCATCATCAATCATCATCATCACTCGTCTTGATCTTTGCAACTCCGAGTAATGTATGGTTATAGCGGTTACCTGTGAGTCCAAGAAAGTATCCATGTGGAACGGTCAGCGATCCATTGTAAGAGACGGTGAGGTTGTTAACGACGAGTGGCTTATTCTCGTGATGGATGATGAGGGTGTTCTCTCCGACGACGTCTCCCCAACCTACGGACAACATCCCGTTGAACCAAGAGATCCAATGTCTTCCCGTGGCACTGGACGGATTGAACCACGAAGGAAAGCGATTTCCGATTGTGAAGATTCCATTTCTGCAACCGTAATTCTCATTGTTAATGTTAGTTTACATGGCGTATGTACGAATGTATGTATAACTGTAGGTATTTATGAGGACATTTAATATAGCGCATTTTTACTATCTCACAAAAGCGCTTTCTCTGCGGTATATGATGCTAGATGTCATTTGCAACTAGACTATTGCATCAGGTAGCAAAACAGTATACAGTAAAGTAGAACGAGTCACGAGTGACGGCCCACGCACACACATGGATCCAACGAGAAGATTCCCACAAACAGTCGACAGATGGCATAGAAGTTCCTAGTCTATGGACCAAGTTGCGTCGATTGAATATGCAAATGACAGGTAACAGCTCTCGCGGCAAACGATGACGCTGCCACCGAACAGTTCCTGGTTGGTAGACGAAGACGGTGTCACGTGTAGTTAGAAGAGACATTAGTCGCGTGTTGGTCGGTAGACTGAAGAGCCACCAGTGACTAACGGTGGAGGTCACACCAAAGACCCGCATCGGTCGTCTTCCGCCGAGACAAACACACACGGCTAAAGGCGGCGCACACGGTCAGTATGGTTCAAACTCGACCAGTCTCGTCGGTGAAGACAATTTGCAAAAACAAAATAAATTCTGACCGAACAAAATCGTTGACAAAAACGGCGAATATGTCCAGCACTCAAACTTAGCACCAGAACATTCCACCATGTCCTAAATTACTGGACAAATTATTCTGCATTTATACAAGAGAGAGACAGACAGACAGAGACACAGAGACACAGAGACAGAGACTGACAGACAGACACAATCCTGATCACACTACAAGAAAAATGCCAATGGACCAGCGTGATGTCGCTCGATGAGACTGAACGTACCTATTAATTTTTACCCATAAGCCATCTTTAAATTCGTAGATAACGAAGGGAATCCCATTGATGTAGAAATCCAGTTGTTTGAGGCTGGTGTAGGTGCTTGTGTATAGATGAACGGAGGTTCTCTCCTCGAAGGGGATTTGGAGACTTTTGTTATTCGGTGGGAAAACGAAATCTGAAATACGTTTATGAAATCGATTTGAAACTTGTTAATAGTCTTTAAAAAGCCGTTCGTTCTTTCGTTCGTTCGCTCATTTGTGCTTCATTCATTCACTCGTTTTTCCTTCCTTTCGTTGATTCATTCATTCTTTTAATTAACGATGTAAGTAAATTATGATACGATACAAGCTGAAAAGATTAGATAAATACTCAGATAAATACTTGCCTTTGCATGTAGTATTATCATAATCTGAAAAGAACAAAGAATACTTGCACTAGGCTATCTATTCGATTAACTTCCATAGAGCCGACAGTCGATGGTCACTCTTAACTAGTCAATATAGTCAAGAGTTATTATGAATCTCTTAAGCATACGTTTTGTATAAGTGGGCCACATTCTTTTTACGCGATACAACGCGATCCAAAAACTCTACGATCATCTGTTAACTCTGGATTTGAGTCAAGTGATTGGTGTTGTGAGTGTCTGTCGAGCGTTGTTTGTTTAATGGCAAACTTTTGTTCCCAACATCGTTGAACATTGTTTTAGTAACTCATCTTATTAGTCTTTCAAAACGGCGCTGTATAAATTTCAAATTACAATTACAAAACAATACGTTTGACGACCGCACATTTTACGGCCAAAGAATAAAAAAATTTGAAATCTCTGTCAGTTTGTAACATATAGACATACGGTAAACACTATTCTTTAGGAATCTCCTCTTTCCATACCTACGTCTAGGTTTTGGACAAAATACACTTGAGGTACCCAAAGTTACCCCAAACCTAACCTCCCCCAAAATCTGACATATTTTCATCTTCAAGACAGTCTACAACAAAATTTTCAGTGACAACATATGTTATGTCAGCACATAAAATGTGCAGAAATTGTTTCCAGATAGCATGAAGAAAAAATCTTTCAAATATTTTGAAAACTGAAGGAATACAATTTCTTTAGTATTTATACCATAGTCGCACAAATTCGCGTGATTTAAATGCCAGTTTTGATTGGCTGTTTTTAATATACTGAATCCCAAGACGTCACTACGTAGGATCCAAAACTAATAAGTATTCATAAATTTATATCGACAACGAAACGATATATTGACGAGAACCGCCCAGTACCATTCGGTACCTTCCGGTCGGAAGCCTGTCTTGTACCATTCACTACCTTTAGGGTTAACTTAGGCGAAATGAGCTAAAAAAATACACTTACTTAATTCAGTTCGATACTTTTTTCGACTAGGTTAAAACCAATAGAAGAAAACGTACTCGCTTAGCAATCTTTAACTGAGGCTGATGCATACAGAAATGCTCGGCTGTGGTCTAGATGGTAAGTTAAGAATCACAACTCCGCCTTTAAGAACAGAACTGGCTTGCGGGCTTAGATGCCTGAACAGGGTTCTGCTCACAGCTGCACGCCTTGTGGACAGCATACGTAAGTTCGAACGAGTCTCGGTGTACATGCGGGACGTCCTTCACTGGCTCCCCTAACCATAACGCATTGCCGACCGGATCTCTGCGCTGGTCCGGCGCTGCATTGAGGGCCTGGCACCTCCTTATCTGCGGGAGCTCTGTTGCTCCACTGTGGCTGTTCAGCGTTGTGGCTCCCTGGGGTCGGCTGCGCAAGCCGAGTTATAACTTACTTGTCCCCGATGGGCGGAATGTAATCCGACAGCGTCGCGCTTTCTCTGTGGCTGGCCCTGGTGACTTGGATTGGGCTTCCGGTGGCACTGCGTCTGACGCCAATAGATCAATCTGCGCTCTACTTCTCTGGCCATACTAATATTTGCAGTTTCAAATCAAATCAAGAAGAACAGTTTCTGCACTCGGGTGATCGACCATGGCATAAAGTGCCGAACAGGATCAAAAGTCAACGAATTTCTACAATGATGATTTGTTACGTACCTGCAGTAGCCTTCGAATGATAACCTACTATACCACTGTAGTCGTCTTCCTATTCAACTGGAGAAATTTGTTAAAAATGCCAAATGAAATTTCCGCTTTTTTCCTTACCTCCACGTCTCTAAAATTCTTAACACCAATCTACTGTGGCCGTCGGAACTTGTCCAAACCTTGAATCCCGACTGTGGACCGACCTTGACCTCGCTTATCCATAGTTTTGTCTTGACTAAGCTAATGAATTGTAATCCTACTACGGTGTATCATTTTTAATTAATATACAAAATTTTTATTAATAAGCTGGCTTGAGCGAGTTAGCCTTTCGTCCGCTATGTAAATCTCCAGATTGAAAGATGACGATTACCTAGAACATCTTTGGTTCCATATCCAACGTTCGATTGAGCGACATTATCTGAAAATGACGAGAGGGAAAAATTATTATGCTATTTAAACGATTATGAACATGTAAAAGATTATAACCTACTTTTCGATCCATTAAAAAAATAAATAAAATAAATTGTTTTTGCTTAAAGTGAGCGAAGATCAAAGCTAAGAGAAGCCCTTCAAATTCTTTATAAATATATGCCAGTGAGGAATGATTTCACCTCACTTGATATCATTCCACCTCCAGTTCGGTTTTCTCATATTAATAATGCATGTAAAAATGCAGGCTCCTTATATTATATGTACTGTGCATAACACATGCTTGTATATATAGATGTATGTATGTTAGGATGTATTTATTATGGTGTTTTTATTATGGTGATTCACGTCACAGTGGGAAATTTCTTTTGCTGAATTGTATTGTATTGTATTGTATTCAAACATTTATAAAGCGCCTCTCATAGGGTGAACCATTCAGAGGCGCTCCCAGTGCGCAAGGCCAAAGAGAAGAAAAAGGTTTTGAGAAAAGAAAAGGTGGAAGAGAGGTTACTAGCTAGAATTCGAGAGCGAGTAGATGGAGACAGCGCATTCCAAAGAGAGGGACCGATTGAGGTAAAGGACCGGGACTGAGCCATAGCTGTTCTAGTATGAGGAACTAGAAGCTCAAGTCTATTTGATGAGCGTAGTGGTCGATGGGAGGAGGCTGAAAGAGGCCGGAGTAATACATCAGCTAAATATTTTGGGGCAAGACCCCTTTGTGCCTTGAAGACTAGAATGATGATTTTGAATTTAATGCGAGCAGAGAGAGGAAGCCAGTGCAGTTGTTCAAACATGAAAGTAGAAATGTGAGAGTACCGTGGTAGGCGTGCTACTAATCTGGCGGCAGCATTTAGGACCGACTGAAGAGGTGAAAGACGAACCTTAGGAAGACCAATGAGAAGAGAATTACAGTAATCAATTCGGGAGCATATGAAAGCATGAACCAGAGTGGTGAAAACAGAAGATGAGACAGAACGCCGAACAGCCCTAAGACGCCTTAAATGAAAATAAGAAGAACGTGTTAGGTTAGAGATATGGTCTTTAAAAGAAAGGGAGCTATCTAGCGTAACACCCAGATCACGTACAGTTGAAGAAAAGGAATAGTGCGGGAAACTTTCCAAGAGGAGAACAAAATCAATCTTCAGAAGCTGTTGGGGGTGCCAAACCAAATGAACTGGGTTTTAGAGGCGTTAAGGCAGAGACGGTTTGATGCCATCCAGGAGTGAAGAGAATTTGAGAGGGATTGAATACGCTCAACTAAGTGCATCTGGGATGAAGGAGACCCATGAACAAATGCTTGCACATCATCTGCAAAGAGATGACCAGCAGCTCCAGAGAGTGGGAAAAGAGAGGGAATGTCAGCTGTATATAGAATGAAGAGCAGGGGACCCAGGACAGAGCCTTGAGGAACACCCAATTTGATGTGGATCCAATTAGTTTTGGAATCACCCGAGATAATCATTTGGGTTCGCTCAGACAAATAAGATCGAAACCAACAAAGGGGAAGGCCCTGTAACCCATAAGAAGTTTCAAGACGCTGAAGAAGAATATTGTGGTCAACCATATCAAAAGCTGCAGAAACATCAAAAAGAGCCAGGAGGGTGAGTTCAGACCTGTCAACAGCAGAATAGATTTCAGAGAGAAGAGAGAGAAGAGCAGTCTCCGTAGAGTGATGAGCCCTGAAACCTGACTGATTTGGGGGAAGAAGACCAGATTGTTCAAGATAGGGGAGAAGCTGGAGGGAAACAAGGCGCTCAAGAGTTTTGGATAAGAAAGACAGATTAGAGATTGGTCGGTAGTTTTGGCAGAGATTAGTATCAAGGTTAGGCTTTTTGAGTGAAGGAAAGACAAGAGCACGTTTCTGAGATGGAGGAATACAGCCCTCAGCGAGTGACCTATTAAACAGATAAACCAAAAAGGGAGCAAGGTCATCTAAAATGTCATTGATTACAAAAGGGGGCAGTGGGTCTAGTTCACATGATTTTAGATTTGCAGACTTTAGAACTAGACGAAGGTCCGATTCCGAGATAGGACGGAAGCTATCGAATACAGCAGACGTCGATGAGAATGTCGGTGAAGGAGCATCAGCAGTCGAAGCGCGAAGTCGGTCAATCTTGGCTGTAAGCATTTCTTGAAATTCATCTGCAGTGAAGGATGGAGTTTCAGTCGAACGAGAAGGACGACCGAGGAGACCCGAGACCGATGACCAAAGGCGTCTAGGGTTTTTTTCGTTTCTCAAGACCAATTTTTCCCAATGATCAGCTTCCTTCTGATGGTAGAGGCGATGTAATGAGCGAAGTTGTTTAATCCAAGCTAGTCGATCATCAGGCTTTTTAGTCCGGCGATAACGACGTTCCAAATATCGGGTACGACGACGAAGTCGATGACAGTCAGCATCATACCAGACTGCCAGTGGGCGCTGACGTGTCCAGACTTTGCGACGAGGTAGCATGGCATCAAGAAGATTAGTAACCGTAGAAGTATACAGGTCAAATAATTGTGCGAATGTCTGATATAGAAGATAATTTTGTTCATTTGGTCTAACTGAGCAATGCAGCTAATTGTACTGTAATCTATGAATGTTTACTGGTTGCTTAATGCCCTGAAATCTGAAATGGGGGTCTATTTGAAGAAAGCATCGCAACTGCCATTGACGAGACAGTGGAATGCAACAATCCCTGACTTCTCTTCACCTTCGCAACTAGACTTTCCGCACGTCACTTTGTTTTAAATTAGCAATAAAATAATAATTTTGTATGTACGTAAGTAACTGTACATGCATCTAAGTATGTATAAAGAGGGAATCTATCCTCTTTGGGTGGGTACAAAACTAAATGCTTTTCCATGAATGATCGTTTATTTTGCGCCTTTTGGACCTTTTCCAGGAAGACCTTGAAACGAACCCTTACCGATTGGTTGTTCGCAAGGGATCATCCAGTTGGCTGCTTTGAAGGAACGGACGGCAACGGTCGATAGATTGGCGATCAACGATGTATCTGGATATGTCATCAAGTAGTTCTGTCCTGGAATGCTTCCCCTTCCAATATTCAGCATACCTCCTGTCCATGAAACCCAGAACCACACAGCTGTTCCCGCTACCATGTCGTGCAGCTGTCCATCCGATAGGAACATCTTGCCTAACCGTTCACCGCCTTTCACGGTTCTGCAATGTGTCGCAAAGTGGAATGCCATGATTTTATGCGATTCCATTTATACCTTAATTATTTTCATTTTTATCTTTATTCTGACTATCAGAAAATTAATAACAACGACAGCAACGACCAAACCACTACCGCCTTCTGGTCAGTGCACTGCACACGTCTCGATCCATCTGACCAGCAGCGCATCGCGTCGCAGGTCCACTGAGGCAGCATGGTTGACTGGAGCAGATCGGTGTTAGCGGCTGATGCCAGAATTGGAGGAAGTGCCAGAGATGTCTATCATCAAATTACGAGAGCGCCCTTTTTAAATGGGGAGTGAGGCTTGAAGCCATGAGTCGTCAGATTTAGGGAGATATTGAGAACTCTGTCTAGGGATATTATTATTATTATTATTATTATTATTATTATATATTATTATTATTATTATTATTTTTTTTACCCGAGGTAGATATAATCCCTCAGGAACAAAAATTATGTTAGGAGTAAAAATCGTTCTCCGAGAAATCAGGCCTCGTCCCAGGTTACACATTATTAAAGATTATTATTATTATTATTATTATTATTATTATTATTATTATTATTATTATTATTATTATTATTGTTATTGTTGTTATTATTATAATTATTATTATTATTATTACAACGATAATAATAATAATTATTATTATTGTTATTATAAACAGTAGTAGTAGTAGTAGTACTAGTACTAGTAGTAGTAGTTGTAGTGGTAGTAGTAGTAGTAGTAGTAGTAGTAGTAGTAGTAGTAGTAGTAGTAGTAGTAGTAGTAGTAGTAGTAGTAGTAGCAGTAGCAGTAGTAGTAGTAGCAGTAGTAGTAGTAGTAGTAGTAGTAGTAGTAGTAGTAGTAGTAGTAGTAGTAGTAGTAGTAGTGGTAGTGGTAGTGGTAGTGGTAGTGGTAGTGGTAGTGGCAGTGGCAGTGGCAGTGGCAGTGGCAGTGGCAGTGGCAGTGGCAGTGGCAGTGGCAGTGGCAGTGGCAGTGGCAGTGGCAGTGGCAGTGGCAGTGGCAGTGGCAGTGGCAGTGGCAGTGGCAGTGGCAGTGGCAGTGGCAGTGGCAGTGGTAGTGGTAGTAGTAGTAGTAGTAGTAGTAGTAGTAGTAGTAGTAGTAGTAGTAGTAGTAGTAGTAGTAGTAGTAGTAGTAGTAGTAGTAGTAGCAGCAGCAGTAGCAGTAGTAGTTGTAGTAGTGGTAGTTGCTGTTGTTGTTGCAATAGTAGTAGTAGTAGCAGCAGTAGCAGTAGAACGTTTGTTGTTGATATTACTGTTGCTATATTTACTTACTTACCTACTAATATTTTTGAATAATATTATAATCGTGTACAAATAACTAGAGCTATAATGTAATTGCTGTTTTCGTCATTAACATTTAGTAGCAATAATACAATATTGACCAAACCAATACAACTATAATATTATTTTCAGTAAGAGTAATTAGTTATAATAATGTTGATGAGAATCACAATAATATTTATTATAGGCTACTGTACACTGTACAGTCATGTTCCGAGAATTGCTGAAGAATTTTCAGAGTGCGTAACAACAATATCAAAGCAACGGTTAGACTTGGTAAACTCTTCGGCCAAAGTTATTAAAACTTTCAATTCGAGGTATTAAGTTCTTTAAATCTTACCCGAGCGTAATTGCCTTTCCCAAGTTGTAGTCGAAAAGTATTTCTAACATGTCCTTATCGTAAACCAAGGCCACGTAGGCAACGCCCGTCGTGTTCACTTGGAAGATGAAAGCCGTCCGTTCAGTCAGGTTAATCCCGGTCTCGATGTAGTCATAGTTATTCGTACTTAGATTGAAACAAGCTGTTAAGTAAATACTCAATATACATTTTCTATTTACTGGAACGATGCTCAATACAACAGCAAATGCAGTACAGACAACTTGTATATTCCAAGTGATGAGAACTAATGTCTCGCTTAAAAGTCATGAACGATCCTGAATGTACAATGAACAAATAACAATTACTAAGAGAATAACAAAAGGAGACTACAATAATGCTAACACAAAACGAAGAACCAATCTGAAACATTTATATAGGCCTACATATTAGAAATGACAAAGTATAGGCCTAGGTTTTTAAGCTAATATCACAGAGTAGAAAATGTGCTATACAAATGCGGAATCTCAGAAGAGGAGATATGTGTTGTAAGCGACTTGCTCAGTCGCTGAATCATGGAAAATTTAGGTAGTGGTTTAACTAGACAAAGGCTTCGAAAGGACAGGGATTTTTGGGGAGAGAATGGGGTGATCTTATATCCAGCCTATGACAGTGAAAGTATGGGATGAGGTAATCTTTTAATGAGTTGATAATTTATGCCGACGCCTGAGATTGGTTTAAGGGTCAGATGAGGTAATGCTGGGGCGAGGCAGAACCTAGGGCAGGCTTGAGGGCTGAAGGTCAGTCGGAATGTGGGATTTGAAGAAGATGGACACGGTCTAAGTCGGAGAGAGATTGGAAGTCGGACAGCCGGAGATGGAGGCAGAAGTTAAGAAGTCATCTCAAGATAAGTATTATTATCATCATCATCATCATCATCATCATCATCATCATCATCATCATCATCATCATCATTAGGGTGGTGCTCAAAAACATTATTTTGAGTAAATTGATGGGACAGCCCCAGGTTATGTTCCTTTTGATAAAGTAAGTTAGTGTGCAAAATATGATAAAGATATTCCATCATTTAGGTGTGCCACATAAGAGGTCAAGTTTTCCAAATTTTAGACAAGGATCGTAAGCACAAATTATTGTGATAATATTAGAAACTTTTTCGTATTTTTTGTAAGATCAAGTAAACTTTAAATTGTTTTGCTTAAAAGTAGAATAATTAAAAAGTACTGGTGAGCATTATTCAGCCTTTATAAGTATGATTAAATCATTAACACATTAAAATATTTATCATTAACACATTAAAATATTTATTGGTCCTATCATTCACCACACTCAACCTATCTTCAGTCTGCTGACACTCCAACTAAATGCTGTTGTTTCCACGCACTACTATTATAGCTGTCCTTCATTCGATCAAGAGCTGCTGCTATATACTTGCAGATTGATAATAATATTCTTTGGCGAGGTCTTTTAGTCTTTGGGGCTTTTGCCTCATCTACAGACTCAGAGTTTTCGATGCAGTCTATATAGCAGTTATCACTATCTGAAGCATCAGATTTAAATCAATCGGCAGCTGTCTTAATACCACTGGACCTGGACATTGGAGTAGTAGTAAAAGACTGTCTCAATGTCTCTTGATAAACGCTGGTCTTAGTTTCATCTTGTCTCTCTTCCGTTTTTCTTCATCTTGTTTTTTAATTTGTTATTGACATGACATCCTTCCATCTCTGAGCCGAGCCTGCAGAAGTGCTGTGTCCTCAGGATTTTATTTGTTACTTCCGCATCAGAATGTGAAATATTAAATGTTTTCTCTAATGATTCAACAAATCTTTACTCGCGACTTTCTGTGTTTCTCCACCTCTCCATGCTGCCTTTTGTGAATTCCTCCTCTCATTGTAGATCTTCTCAAGCCTCCCGATTGCATGTTGGCATTGTAGTCACAGGCAAGTGAGCTTTATTTCAAAAAGCTGCAACTGTTCCAACTGCCATGCGTGCACTTCACGAACAGTTTTGCCATTGACCTTTAACAAATGAAAACCTGTAATATCTATTTTCATTAAAGCATCCTTGCAATATTGATTGAATCATGTGTGAATCCAACAAAGCAAATTTCAGTTTCAGATCTGGTAGAAGGTTTTGGCCATGCCAACCTTTGAGGACCTCTGAGTAGGCTTCTTGAAGGGCGCTGTATAAAACGTTTGGAATGAATAAATCCTAATCAGTTTCCAGTTAGAAAGTACTGAAAACAAGCAAGTCAATAAAGAGATTGTAAACACTGGATAGGCCTACATTATGCGAGACTAAGTGTTGGGTATTGGGTATTTTAGGATTTTTCTTGCAAAGTATTTTCAAATAAGCTAAAAAATTATTTAAATTTAAACTTGTACAGAGTTTCTAATAATATTATAATCTGATTTTCTACTATATTAATCATACTGTATGTTCTGACCCGAAACCAAATTTTAGCCAGATATTAAATGTTTTGTAAGACATTATTTACTTTTGATATGAAGTGCTTTTTTCTATTACAAAATGCTGGATTATTTGAAATTGGTTATAAATTCTATGGAATATTGTGAGTAAACATAAACAAATAATTAAGCTTAGGAAAGCCTTTTATATACAAAAAATTGTTTTAAAAATTAAAATGATTTATTTACTCCTCAGCTCCAGTTTGTCCCAATTTATATATTTATTATTTTATCATTTATTTATAAAACCAATCATCAGAGAATAAGGTATCCAACAATCCATGGTACATAGCACTGATCACATATCACAATAAAAATAATAGGCTCTAGAAGTGTCTAACTTTCATCCAGCTCCTGAAAAAAATAAAAAGTTGATTTTTATGGCTTCGATAACGCAATAATTTTGTATACAAAATTTAAGTTGTGATGTGGCACCCCTAAATAATGGAATATTTCAAAAAGATTTTGCACATGGGTTTCTACTACCAATACGAACAGAACTGGGGGATGTCCCTGGCATTATAAAAAATAACCATTTTGGCTGCCACCCTAATCGTCATCATCATCATCATCATCATCATCATCATCATCATCATCATCATCATCATCATCATCATCATCATCATCATCATCATCATCATCATCATCATCATCATCATCATTATTATAATTATTATTGTTAATTGTATTGTTTATTATAAAAATATTTATTCTTTCCATCAATCAACATCAATACATCAATAGACAAGAATGCAGTAGCTGTCGTCTAAAAATTAACGTCATAAATGCCGTTAGTGTCACATCTCCCTTAGGTCTGGCTCCGCTAAAGTGCCGCGGAAAGCCACCGAGTTGTACCGCTGGACAGTAATAGAGAGACGCTGCAGCAAGAAGCAGGTCTCTCTGTTGTCTCCTGTGGACAGCGTCAGACTACGACCTAGATCTGATATAAAGTTTTGGCCAGTGGTGTTAATTGGACCTAAGGTCTCGAGATAGATGCACATAATTATTATAATTATTATTATTATTATTATTATTATTATTATTATTATTATTATTACTATTACTACTACTACTACTACTACTACTACTACTACTACTACTACTACTACTACTACTACTACTACTACTACTACTACTACTACTATTACTACAACTGTCGTCGTCGTCATAGTTAACTTTATTGTAATCGGATTGCTTATGTGCCGCTATTATTCAGTTAACTGTAATCTTTAATAGTTGCTGTAATAAATCATTTAAAATCAATTCCTTATTAATAATAACCACTTATTAGGTTAGTCCTTAACAGTGTCTTACTAATATACATTACATAAATTATGCCAAGCGGCAAAGGTTTCGTAAAGCCAACATTACTCTATTATTATTATTATTATTATTATTATTATTATTATTATTATTATTATTATTATTATTATTATTATTATTATTATTATTATTATTATTATTATTATTATTATTATTATTATTATTATTATTATTATTATTATCATTATCATTATAATTATTATTATTATTATTATTATTATTATTATTATTATTATTATTATTATTATTATTATTATTATCATTATTATTATTATCATTATTATTATTATAATTATTATTATTATTATTATTATAACTACTACTACTACTACTAATATTACTACTACTACTACTACTACTACTACTACTACTACCACTACCACTACTACTACCACTACTACTATTACTACTACTATTACTAATACTATTACTACTACTACTACTACTACTACTACTACTACTACTACTACTACTACTACTACTACTACTACTACTACTACTACTACTACTACTACTACTACTACTACTACTACTACTACTACTACTACTACTACTACTACTACTACTACTACTACTACTACTACTACTACTACTATTACTATTACTATTATTTCGGACTCCAGTCTCTGAAATTCTACAACTGCTCCTTAGTCTATGCTGAACCAGCACATTGCAATGAACTCCTCGAAGATCTCCGCCAGTTTGCCCATCCTCCTATCTCGCCAATTTCACCTCTCCTCCACTTGCATTCTCTTTTCCACTTGCGACTAAAAACAGACTTCTTCAAACTATCCTATCCTAATTCTACTCCTTCACACGACCACAATAATCAACGTTTACCACCGTAGCACAATGATGTCTTCTCGGCTTGACCTCCACTACTTCATATCTAGATCGGAATGGACAAAACAACCTGACTGTTGCGGACTTAATACCAAGTTTAACAGTAATCAACTTTTACTGCATGGCAGCCTGCAAGACGCCCATCTGCCCTACTGCTCATTTTCCATCGCCCCTATGGAGTGGTAGGCTGAGTCAACCTTATGGGGCTTTCGGGTATCGAATCTGCGTCCTTCGTCGTGCCAACTTGATACCATTCGACATCTGCCCGCCCCTAATGCACTTAACACTTAAGTGCATTAAACGCGACTGGGAAACCAATTCAGCTGATCCATTAGCCAATCGCATAGACGATTCGCTGAATATATCATATCCAGGCCAATGTACGCATTACTTTCCGCTGTCATGTAATCATCGACTCATGTGTACACGTTTCTCCTGATGGACAGCCTGCATTCTGCACACAAACATATCACTCAGCTCACACGCTCCTCATACTTTCAGCTCCGACGTATCAAGGCCATTCGCAGATCTGTCTCCTCATCCACCTTGACTTCAATAGTCCATGCATTTGTCTGTTCCAGAATTCAATTTGCAATTCTGTTCTTATAGGCCTTTCCAAGGTCCGCCTGTCCCCTTTCCAATCAGTTCTAAATGCTGCCGCCAGATCGATTGCTCGCCTTCCTAAATTGTAATGTAATTAGTAATTTATATAGCGCCGCTCAAAGCGCAAGTCATTCAGTAGCGCTCTAGGTGCGAGAACCCCGAAGAAGAAATAGGTTTTAAGAGAGAGAGAGAGATGAAGACAATGATCCAGAAAGGAAAGTCTCACGTAAAGTGAAGGGAAGGGCATTCCATAAAGAGGGCCCAATGATGGCAAATTCTCCCATAATTATCTCCTCGTGTAGGATCAATCAATTGCACTGCCATGCACTGGCTTCCTCTCACAGCCCGAATTCAGTTCAAAGTTCTTGTCCTAGTCCTTAAGTCAAAATTGTGCATTGCTCTTAAATATCTTAGAGATCTTATTCACTCCACTCTCTCTTCAGTTTCTCATCGACCTCTCCGCTCCTTGGTCAGGCATACTATTTTTGTTCCACGAGTTAGGACCACTGTCCACTATGGCCCAAACTAGATCTTTTGCCACTAATGGAATGCCCTTTCTTCCTCTCTACGTGTTACCATTCTTTCTGGGTCTCTTCCTACAGCCCTCTCCCTCCTCAAAACCTTCTTCTTCTCTTGGGGTTCTCGCACTGGGAGCGCTACTGAATGATCACTGCTGTGAGCGGCGCTATATAAATTAACAAATACAATGCACTACAATACAAGTACATTCTATTGAAATAAACTTTGCTTTATAATTTTTAACACAGATACTGAAGTGTTGGTCATGTTTAACCTAGGGAACAGTATACCTATTCTATTGAAATACTAGATGTAACCAATTAAATGAATATACATGCTACTGTAAGTGTACAACCGTGATCTATCTTCGTTAATTTTGTTAATATAGACGATGATTTAATCAAGACAGAGATACAGCCGATGATTGGCACAGTGGCCGATTGTTAAAGCTGTCGGCCTGTAACGCGGAGAGTATGGGTTCGACCATCGTCCGTGGTGGTTTAACTGTGTAGGGACCGTGAGCAAGTCCTTCGCGCACAATTGCTCTTCAATATAATTGCTTCTGCGCCATCGAGGCGTGTGAACTTCTGTGCTCTGGTCCACCTTTGGAAGAAGGGCGATATCAAAGGCAGTTGTACGGTACTGATTATACTAAATCGTTTAATGGGAATGAACAACAAAAATAATTCACAAGCTGCTGTGGGCGAATTTTTACTCAGTTTTTACGAAATGCATATGACTCAAGATACTGCGTTTGGTTCTAAGAGTACTTACTGTCTTCGTTGATTGCCTACCTGTTATCAAAGGCGTTGTAAATGTAGTTGGAGGAATGACCGTTGTAGCTGGCTCAATTGTTGACACTGGCGAAGCAGTTTCAAGTGGCTCCGTGTTTGAGATTGACAAAGTAGTTTTATGTGGTTCAATTGTTGACACTGGCGAAGTAGTTTCAAGTGGCTCCGTGTTTGAGATTGACAAAGTTTTAGGTGGTTCAATTATTGACACTGGCGAAGTAGTTTCAAGTGGCTCCGTGTTTGAGATTGGCAAAGTAGTTTTACGTTGTTCAGTGTTTGAGATTGGCAAAGTAGTCGTATGTTGTTCAGTGGTTGAGATTGGCAAAGTAGTTTTATGTTGTTCAGTGGTTGAGATTGGCAAAGTAGTCGTATGTGGTTCAGTGGTTGAGATTGGCAAAGTAGTCGTATGTGGTTCAGTGGTTGAGATTGGCAAAGTAGTCGCACGAGGTTCGGTTATTGAGATTGGTGAAGTAGTTGCAGGTGGTTGAGTCGTAGATGTTGGCTCAGTAGTTGCAGGTGATTCAGCTGTTGATATTGAAAAAATACTTGTTACGTTTCCGCAAACAGAGTAGCTACGTAAGCGGGAATATTATTTAAGCTCATATTCAAATAAGAAGTTTTTGAATAGTTCCATACATATTAATGCTGAAATTGTCGCCTATCTGATGATCACATGGAAATGGAGTAAAGGAAAATATTATTTGGATGGAATAATTTGTCCCCGAAACAGCACAAAGTTCTAGTTCTCATGCCCGCTGACTAACAGACAATGATTTCCTGAAACAGTTACGGCCAGATGTAGATTTTCTTTGAATCAGTGTACTAGTCTTCATCATCATCATCATCATCATCATCATCAGGATCCATGGGCCGAAGGCATGTAGGTGTCCAACGCTTGCATCGGATCCATGGGCCGAGGCCCGCTGGTGTCCAATGCTTGCATTGGATTTCATACGTATTTTTTCTTTACGAACGGACTATCTGCACCCATCCGTTCGACCTTCGCACTTCTCCCTTAAAGAGAGTCCCAGGCTTAGGACTGGCTCTGATATCCACTCTCTTGTGGTATCAAAGGCGGCGATGCCGCCCACGTTTGTCAGCTTTTTCATGGTTCCTGCTGAGCCTATCCACCTCGCGTAGCGCCCAAGGTGGTACTTCAGCCAAGACCTTCACCACTGATGGCATAGCCTCAGCAGGCACTTCCCTACTGACTGTTGCCACCCCTCACCACGTTGAGGTGTAAGTCGGACTTTGAGGGGGTACTAGTCTTCAGTGAATGATAATATGCGATTTTAAACGGTGTTGTTTTGATATTACGCTGGATTTACGCCAATAATCAGATTTGCCTCAGATTAAGAATTTGTGAATCAGAAATGTTTAGTAATGCTTTAGATAACTGAAGTAAATAATGCCAACTATTCATCAGTATCTGTGGGACCAACTACTTAGAGACCATTTGTCGAGGGACCAATTGATGCAAGACCAATCAGTCACAGTTGAATTAATGGTTCCTATGCCTATTAAATGGTTTGTCAACACTAATTTTTATCAGCATTTTCGTAAAAGTTTACATACGCTCATCAGTACAGATTGCAATGAAATCAGACTCATATCTACTGAGAATTTTGTGATATCGCAAATGCTGGGGTAGTAAACATTACAAGACAATCGTAGCTCGCAGAAAGAGTGCACTGATGCCTCCGAACGGTGTAGAAGTCTGAACATAAATAGTAAGTAGACTGTGACTGGCGTGTCTTATCAAACTGATTATTAATTCTCGCGGTCATAATTGCGTTGATGGGCAGCGTTTGGATGATCTGCGTGGATGATTGTGCGTAACGTTATGACACCAGAGACCTTGTGTAAAAGCCAGCGGAAAACTCCAAGGCAGTAGCCGTCGATATTGAGTGGCAGACTCAATAAGTCAGTGGCTGACTCGTTGTTGTAGGTGACGAGTAATGGTTGTCGGCGGCCGAGTTGTGGTTTTTGCAGACTGAATAGTAGTTGTAAGTGCTAAGAGTTGTGGATGTCGGTGGATGAGATGAGTGCTAGTTGTCTTAGACTAACTAGGATTTGTTGCTTGCAGTGGTTAAATTGCTCATCCAGAGGTGACAGTTTTCCATATCTTTACAAATCTAGAACTTTAGCCTATCTGGCAAATCTGTGATCAATATATTCGCTATTTGCTATTCGGTTAAACATAAAATGTGTGAAACCAATTGCACATGGTCGATTACAGAAACACATTTTAGGTTTCCTCTTTCAGATGGCGGATCTCAAATCCGAGGAGCCGGCTCTCAGCCCCGGTGGCAACTGACTGAATTTATCAACTGGTTGGTTGCTATGTAAGGTTAGGCCTACTACTAATGTTAGGTGGCTGAGTAGTCAATGTCGCTGGCTGAATCGTTAGGATTGCATTTTTTCGTCGGTTTCGCATCACTGATTAATATTTTATATTTGCTTATTATGTGCTGCGGTTCTTCAATGGAAACTTAGCAGATGCGTAACTTGCAGTAGGCCCCTACCATAGTACCATAACTGATGTCAAGATAATTAAAAACAGTCACCTCACGATTATGCAAATTATTAAGAAAATAGTGTACTATAGCACTTCTTCTGTATAAACGTTCAAAAAGTGCAGTATCCGCTAGCCTAAATGCAATGGACCTCTGTTAATAACAAAGTTCTTAAATATAGAAGTAGTGCCGAGATAACTAGAAACTCGCAACTGCAGGCCTATGGGAATTCCTTGTTGTAGGCCTATGATCATTATTATAGTGTTCCATTTCTGAGGAAAATAAGAAAATTACTTCTCTAATTATTTTTTTAAATTACAGTATTCTAAAATATACTGTTCTATATTGACATTAGACTCACAAGGTGAGGGGCAGGATGCGGAAAATTCAGGCGCATTTGTTGCGACGTATGGAAACTGAATGTCCGTCGGTTTCGCAAATGTAACAGCGCATTCATAGTTTGCAGACTCGTAAGCATCGACTGTGATGGATGATATTGATATGAAGTCACCCTTCACCCTCGTCCTAGCAGGAGTATCATTTGTGTAGAAATTCCCATTGGATGTCCATATCATCTCTACATAGATCGGATGGTAATTGCTGTCGCCATACATGATGCTGCAGTTGATTAGAGATTTTGTTGAATTGATCGCTGTGTAGTTACATGTCGGAGGTTGCCCTGAGGACGGTAAAAAATCAACCAGAAACAACAGAGAAGACGTCATGTGGCATTCATTTGTTTGATTCAGGGCAAGCGAAGACTTCAAGTTACATATATTTAATACTAAGCTTACGAGAAGAAAATTATCGCTCTGTAAGGATATCACAGATGAATCTCATAGTTCCAAAATCCATTCGTCAAGAACAGTTGACATTTATGGAGTCAAATATAACATAACATAACATAACAAAACAAGGTTTATAGTGGCTCAGAAGATTTTCATCTGTGTCAGAGCCACTCTCGAGCCTCATCCACTGCATCTTTACTCAGTATGCAATTTTATTGAGTCTCTTCTTGAACTCCATCACCGAGTCCGCAGTAACAATTTCCTCGTCCAACTTATTCCAATCGTTCACTACTCTTGTACTGAAGAATCTAATCTTTGCATTATTGTCCCAGATGATTTTTTAACAATCTTGTAGCTTTTGTTAACTGAGAATTCAAAGAGCTTTTGTGCTGGTATCTTGTCTCTTCCTGTCGCTATCTTGAATGTATCTATTAAATCTCCTCTATCTCTCCTTTTCTCCAATGTTGTCAGCTTGCATCTCCTCAGTCTTTCTTCATATGCCAGGTTGCCGAATCCCTTTATCATTTTCGTTGCTCTCCTTTGTATTTTCTCCAGTTTTTCTACATCCTGCCTCAGGTATGGGCACCACACTTGAACACAATACTCCAAATTAAGCCTGACCAATGCTTTGTATAATTCGAGCATTGTTTCTTTTCCCCTGTTTAGTATTGTCCTCTTAATCATTCCTAGTACTTTGTTTGCTTTCTTTGCAGCCTCTGCACACTGCCTTGATGCTTTGGTACTGTAACAGTTGTTTACGATTACTCCTAGGTCCCTCTGCTCCTCTGTTTCTCTCAATATTATTCCTCCCATTTCGTATTGGAGTATTTTGTTGGTATACCCATGTGCATAACTGAGCATTTTTCTGTGTTGAACATCATTTTCCATTCTTCGGCCCATCTGTGCAGTCCTTCAATGTCTTTCCTCAGTATATTGGCCTCTTCTTCCGTATCCACCCCTCTGTCCATTTTTGTATCATCGGCGAATTTTGATATCTTCGACACTGTTCCACTATCAATGTCGTTTATAAAAACAACAAAAAGCAACGGCCCCAAAACAGATAACTGTGGATCTATGTTAGGAAATATTCCTGTTATTCGTATGGTTATTTTCGGATGCCAGCTGGCAGCCTAAAATCAATCAATCAATCAATCAAATTCGTGTATTCAAAGTCAGGTTGGCAATATCGCAACTTGTTACAACAGTGGAACAGTCAAACAAGTAAGCTTAGGTAAGCGTACATATTTTAATAAATGATGTCATTTTTTAAAACCAGAAACTAATGACACATTACTCGGAAACAATACAGACTGGTGTCGACATTCTTGGAACTGTTTTGCGCTTTGACTAATATAAAACCCTGCAGTTGATATCGGATTTACATTTCAAGTTGCGTTAGAGTAGAGCATTGTCAAACTAGCTTTATTTACACCATAAACGCCCGACTCTGGAGAAAAGCAGTACATGTATTTAATGAGTTTGTGACACAACCAAATTTGCCTAATCTGAAGTTGCAAACATCTTCCAGACTACCACGTTAAGACAATATTATGGCAGCACGGAAGGCTGATGGAAATGGAGGTAGCTAACGCCACTCACTACAATTCAAATCCTCTTTCCAATATCATCACGTTCTTAATAATGTTTATGTGAATTAAAAAAAATTCATCACTATAATAATATACAGTGTACGTCTACTTACGAACGACGACGAGCTTTGCACCGAACTTGGTGGTAGATCCATTGATTCGTATTATATACAAGCCGGCAGTTGATATGAGAGGAATCGTTGCAGCCCCTTGAGCAGTCTTTATGATCAGACCATTTTGGTTGACATCAAAGAGATTCGTATACGAAGGATCAACAATATCGTCGTAGTTTGTAAGTTTGTAAGTTGATAGTTCATCTGAGGTTGGTCTTAAAATCCAAGATACTTTTGTTGGACTGTTGCAGATCATTGAAATATTCTGAGTTCCCTCATAAACTGCCAGGTTTATCGGCGGCGTCGAACACTGACCGTGAACACCTGGAAATGATAACTAATTGATATGAACTCTTCCAAAACAGCCGCGACCTATTCTCCCATCTATAATACCTCACATTTTAGTATGCCTAAGAAACTGTTCCATCAGGCAGAATTCCGTTGACTAACGTTTCTACGCCTCTCATCACGTTCAAAACCAAGGCGTGACCCCGCTTTAGATCTGGTAGATGAATCCAAAGGTGATGTCAGTGCATCGCTTGTAGTATTGTATTGTATTTGAACATTTGTTATTGCGCCCCAACCAGATTTCCCATTCATAATGAAGCTTCCCCGACTACTGCTGAAAGTCGGAGTTACACGCCGAGAGCGCATGAGCAATTGCGAGTGAAGGACTTGCCCAGGGTCCCTACGCGGCGGCTTTGAGGTGGATTCGAACCCGCAACCCTACGGCTGCAAGGCACCGAACATACCCCTATACCACCACGCCCCAGTATATTGTGTTGTGTTGTGTGTTGTAGTGTAATGCAACTGAACGTTTGCGCCTTCTGGATAACTCTCGACGAATCTTGTCTTGTCATGAACCTATAATGAGGCGTCCCCTGCCATCTGAATGAAAGCCATAAAGTACAACTGAGAGTTATCTTCAGATGCGCCCTTCAAGTTGGCTTATTATTGTAACGAAGTTACAAAATTTGATTGCATTGAAAGACATGTGGCGCGTCGTCTAGACAGTGGCAATTTTCGGTAGGCCTACTAATACCTCAATCTCGGTTCATTTAATTTGTCGCCTCGTATCGCCAATCAACGAGAAAGCGTGGGATGGAAATTGTCGCTTCGATGACTTCATAGGCGATCATGTCGTCCAAAAGCTAAAATTAGCACGGTTTCTGTCTTTCTCTTACGCTTCAACGACTTAGAATCGCTAAATTGGGAAGGGGAAGCGATACCTAATAGGATTTAGACACAGAGAAACACAGACAGATACAATGACAGTAAAAAGTGTCGCCGATCTTCGTCTTACTTCATAGAGCTTGTACGTGACCAAGCTAAAGAAAATAATGCGAGATCTTTCCACGAAAACCGACGGAAGAAGAATTTCCTGCGGGAATTTCTACTTCGGTGTTGTTGGCTCCCCTGTGACTGGGACGTCTTGGATGGCAGTTTTAGCCTATAATAAGTCGTCGTCGATCGCTCTCTGGGCTCTGTTCGGTTTGGTCGGATCTCTTGTCGGATGTATCGGTCGCTCTACGATGTTCTACGTTGTTTGATAGTAACGTCGCTGGCGTATAGTATAGTTCCATATTTCGTATTACTTCGTGAGGCGAATTAGACCAGAGTTTAGCGACTAGGGTTCGACACCGTGCATCCGACTCTACGCTGGATTTATGTTGATTCGTTAATTGTTCGCTGACGATCGAAAATTATATCGATTCAAAGCTTTGGAATAATCGTTCTCTGCTGTTCTGTGCGACTCGTCTGAGCGTTGCGTCTTTACGTCACGTCTTTGTATGCCGAGACCGAGTGTGTGAAGTCGCCCATTTACGTAATTATTCTCGTCAATCCAGCTTCCATGTAGGTACAGAATTATTTTCATCAATCGAGCTTCCATTTTAAATTGACATAATTTTTTTATCAAAATTTAATATGCCAATGCAAAATAATTTTGGGACCTAAACTGAAGGACTACCATTTTCTGTTGAATAGAAATTGCTCTGATTTTCCATTGGTAAAATGACTTAGTCTATTATAGAAGCGTAATCATAGTCTTCGGAAAGTGGCGAAGACTGGTATAACATCACTGTTCTCACATTGATCGCGAATTTGCTTACATGATGATGATATTCGTTTTATTTCAAATAAGTTGACACAACGCAACTTAGCACAACGGTTGTAATCGTATCCGCAATTGACATCTGGCCCCTCTCCAAACACCAGCCTATCCATTGGCCCGCCGGGTTGAAAGTAGCCCGAAGAAGATGACGTAAGTAGGTCATGTGGACCTGAGGCTTTACTGTCTGCAGAAACCTGTCCATCCTCGTGCTGTAGGTGTACATGGTCCAAGTACGGTATCCTGAGGCTCTTTCTGAGGCATCACTTTGTTCATAGTGTCAAGTTTTCTAAGGTCTCAGTGGTAGACCAAGTCTCGCCATTTTTGTGACGATAAAGACACTGAAGAGACGGCAGCTGAGTGACCCATGCCAGGCGGTCAGTCGGCTTCCATTCGAAGCACCGCATGCGAAGGCGATTCTGGCGATATTCACCATCTAACCAAGCGGCAAGAGGTCGTAGAAGCGTTTTGACTCTCCGCAGAGGCAGTCGATTGTCCACCAGTTTACTGTTGGTGGTGGAGTAGAGGTTGAAGAGGTTCAACGCTCTTGAAAAGAGGAGTCAGAGGCAAAGAGTGTACCACTGAGAGCGTGATAGTCGAGAGATTTCCAGCCCCGCATCATACAAATGGTGAATATGGGTTGTCCTGATCTTATCTATGGAGAGTGCGCGACAGATCTCCTTGAAAAGCTGACTTCAAAAATTCGGGCCCTGGTCGGTGAGCGGCATTCCATGAACACAGAAGACCCACTCAACAAGGATTCGTGCTACAGTTAATGCTTCTTGTTTTCGCATTGGAAACATTTCAGCCCATTTAGTGAAATGATCGATGACAGTAAGGATGTAAACATTTCCCTTTGATGACTTTGTATGTGGCCCGGTAATGTCAACGCCAATTCGCTCCCAGGGTTCTTTTCTCTCAAGGCCTATATGACCAACGCAGGTCAGCTAAAAGAAAGGTGTCTTAAAATAACGTTTAACCCTCGGGCTACCAAGGAGGGGGTGGTTGCCACCCCCTAGGTTTTAATCTCAAACTTTTCCGTATGGAATAAAAATTTGACCTTTTAGGTAGCTGTAGGGGGTTCATTTACACACGTTTTGAGGTAAAATGTGAGATCATATCTCACACTGTTCAAAAAGTTATACCCAATATACCTGAGGTACCAGGGGTGGATACCACCCCCCTAGATTTTTGACTATATCTTATCCGTCATTTAATATTAAGAGACCGAAATTATACCATTCTATAGAGGGAATGTGGGGCTACATTTCTATGGTAACTGAGTTGACCTGAGACAACCGGAAATGCTCAAAATAAATAATAATACGCGTAATATGCGCGAAAAATGGCTGAATGGAAGCACTCCCCTCTTAGGTTTTTGTCTGTAGCGTATTCATTTGTCTTCCTGGAAGAGAAACAAAGATACCATTCTTTAGAGGGAATGAAGGGCTTCATTTGCATACCTACATCTTTGTCTTTTGAATACCGGAAGTGATCAAAATAAATAATAATACGCGTAATCTGTTTGAAAATGGCTGAATACAGCATTACAACGTAAACCGATATATACACGTATGTATGGATATATATGTATGGATGTACATTTATACTATATAAACATGTGTGTAGGGATGATTTTGTGTATCTTTTATACATAGATTAGTTTCAAAACACACATAATCTTATATTTGTTTATCCAAAAGTACAAAATGTACGCAATAATATACAATATTGCTAATTAATGGGTTCCATTGTTAAAAGTGACGTAATTTCGAGGTGCATTCACATAATGTAAAACTAAATATACCATTCTGTGCAGAAATGAATGCTGAATCCATTGGTATATTAGAAGTTATGATATGTAAAACCAAACACGAAATCCAGGGGGTGGTAACCACCCCCCCTTGGTAGTCAGTGTTACAAAAAAAGCTTGGTAGCCCTAGGGTTAAAAAGTTTTCTAAACACTCGCCAGGTGTCACCGGCGTGAGGTCTCATTTACCTAGGAGCGAAGTTTGCGACACTAGGTTTTAAATTTTAGATCAGGTTGAGTTATCAAATGAGGCTCACGGCACTGCAGTGGTTGGAAATCAGGATCAATACCGTCTTCTGTTCCCTTTGTCACATTTTCACCAATATTTCCGATGGTTAAAAAGCCCGTGGATTGGGTAGACCTACAAGAAGGCTGTCATCATTTGGTAGTGGTCTTAGTGCCGATGGAAGATTAGGATATTGAATGCTTTTCTTTCTTTTGGAGGAATGGCCCAAAACATTTGCCAAAAAAGAAATAACAGTACTGTTTGAAACATGACTTTTTGGTTCTCTTCATAAAAGTGGAATAGGAAACGGCGTATAGATGGCTGAGAACCAGTAATCCATGCTCTGAGATTAACTGCGCAAGAGTGCAACAAATTTTAGGTACCAAACCTTTATCATGGTCGCCAACTTTACATCCAAAGTACAGCAGTTCATATATTTTCTTAACAAGGGAGTTATCGCCTTCTTCTGAGATCTTTAGGTGAACTCGCCGAAGTTGTAACACAACGGCTGTTGACGCATATGCGTTACATTTCGCTCAACTTGCTACTCTAACGTTTGAAAAACAGACAAATATTGCCATAATGGTGAACCCACATATATTTATTGTTAAGTATGCTGCATGCTATTTATGCCCGTTGATCATCAATATACGTACAAACTGACAGCAACGCGTCTGTGTATGTAGCCTCCTTTTATAGCCTATTCTTCCAACATCCTTCATGACTAAGCATGCTGAGCATTAGGGTTGAGTGAAAAAATATTTTTGAGCAAACGTTTTCCAATAGCGATCAAAAGTTGCCAGTATGTTAGAGTAAGTAGTGTGCAAAATATTTTTGATTTTGCTTTGTGTCTTCTGCCCTCTACCGGCGGTTAAATATTTGCATGGGAAATTCTGTGGAAACACATCAATGTAGTGCACTTTTTTCTTGAACTGTGGGCGAATCTTCAGATCGATTCGCCATATCAGATCAGGCAGTTGTGGAAATCTCATCTGGTGTGATAGGCTACAGGATTGTGGAATGGTAATGCCCAATGAGTCCAGTGACGTCATCTCAAGGAACACAATTAGGAGAGAACGAAAGAAGGACCGAAGCTCTGCTAATGCAGGGTGTGCCAGTATGACTGTGTTGATGCCCTTCGCATTTCTTTTAACGGTCGAATGGACAGAACCGTAGTTCATGAGATGTGAACGGAAAATTGCATCGCAGAGTTCATTCATTCATTTCAGAAATTTATATAGCGCCTCTTAGAGATGCCTAATCAGAGGCACGTCCCGCCCAGCCACGGCTAACGATGAAGGACTTGAGCAATTACTAGAAAGCAGATGGATTATTCAGGGGCAGTAAGCGTAGCACAATCGCGAGCCCATTCCAAGTGGGGGTGGGGCACAACCGAGCAGGCACGACACTGTCTGACTGAAGAGTGGGACCGAGGGATCAGGAGCACCCCACCTAGCCGAGGAGCGCAGAGCTCGACGGGAAGGTTACGTCAGATACCGTGCTGACAGAGGTCAGACAGGAATACCATTGAGACACTGCCAGACAAGCGCTGCTGTCCTGTAGGAAATGTGTTGCGATGCAGGAAGCCAGTTGAACACATCTCGCATGTAGGCAGAGACTGGGGCATATTTTGGATTAAGAGCAATAATCCGAGCAGCAGAACGAAGGACCCGGCCAAGGCACCCTATTTAGCAAAATTAGTAGTGACCATCAAGAACCAAGCAAAATTATAAACTCTACTGGTGACAAAGGCGTGCACAAAGACCACAGAATCATCATGGGAGGACTGTAAGAAAACACGCTAATGACGGAGCCGGTAGCGATCAACATTTAAAATAGAACACATTTTCATTGGTTTTAGAGATAAGGGGTCGCTCCTTGTCACTTGGGCACACTCTACGGTCAGACAACGTCGAGCTTTCAAGACAGTTGGTCCCTCGGCTTACTGCACCTGAATAATCCATCTGCTTTCTACTAATTGCTTAAGTCCTTCATCGTTAGCCGTGGCTGGGCGGGGCGTGCCTCTGATTAGGCATCTCGAAGAGGCGCTATATAAATTTCCGAAATGAATGAATGAACTCTGCGATGCAATTTTCCGTTCACATCTCATGAACTACGGTTCTGTCCTTTCGACCGTTAAAAAATGCGAAGGGCATCAACACAGTCATACTGGCACACCCTGCATTAGCAGAGCTTCGGCCCTTCTTTCGTTCTCTCTTAATTGTGTTCCTTGAGATGACGTCACTGGACTCATTGGGCATTACCATTCCACAATCCTGTAGCCTATCACACCAGATGAGATTTCTACAACTGCCTGATCTGATATGGCGAATCGATCTGAAGATTCGCCCACAGTTCAAGAAAAAAGTGCACTACATTGATGTGATTCCACAGAATTTCCCATGCAAATATTTAACCGCCGGTAGAGGGCAGAAGACACAAAGCAAAATCAAAAATATTTTGCACACTACTTACTCTAACATACTGACAACTTTTGATAACTATTGGAAAACGTTTGCTCAAAAAAATATTTTTTCACTCCACCCTGCTGAGCATGCCAAGGCATGCCTAAGCCTCAAATTTACATTGCAACCTGCACTGAGTGCATGTCCAGGCATGCCTGGAATACAGAAAACACCTTACCCTGTGGGCAGCATATAAGCAGACTGAAAATGTGAAAGGAAATTCCAAAAATAGGCTATTTAAAAAACTCTACGTGATAGGAAATTTTCATGGTCATTTTCGTGATCAGCAGCCCAAAATACATGGGGTACATCCAACAGTTTTCAGGAAGCAAAACCTCTGTTGTCCAGTGTAATGGAACGGTATCTTTCTCCACTGTCCGATAACTACGATTACGCTTCTTTAGACATGATGCTCTTCCTTTAGATAACGTGGACCAACGAGGAGTCATATGGATGAACAAGCAATGAACACCTCAAAGAGTGTAAAGAAGACCACGTGGTCGCTATAGGACTTTGGACTAGAATCGTGAATTTCTGAACTAGAATCGATTATCATTCGATACACGAATAGTTACATTTGAATTGTTTTGCATCCACAAATCCTTCATTAGATCACATAGTTTTCGCGTTTTATTTTGCCTTTCTATGAAGCAAATTTGCAGCTTTAAGATTGCTCTCATTGCATTTAATAACGGTTACATACATACATAGATACATACATACATACATACAATCATACATACATACATTCATACATACATACATACATACATACATACATACATACATACATACATACATACATACATACATTAGGGTGTCCCAGAAATATTTTTTGTTGAAATTTTGTATGCAGTCCCTCTAAAAAGTTTCTTTATGGTCCCATAATAACAACTGGAAAATTTTATGACATTTTAAAAATATTTAGGGGTCCCCCAAGACACTTACATTTCCACCATATTGGCATAATTTGCGCCTGGAGTGTTCAATTTCTAAACGCTTTCAGATACCAACCTTTGACCCCATGATAACATATTTAATACCAATGGAAAGCTCTTAAATAGTAGAATCTAAAAGTATGTAACTTTATTGGATACAATCCGATACGTAGGTATTGTTTTACGATCAAATAATGCAAAAATGTTACAAAACTCGCAATATCAGTTATTACCACTAATTGCTAGGAGTACTGGAGTAGTCATTATTACAAATCCTTGAAAATGCAACAAGCCATGGCTTCAGTTCCTCCATACCTTCATCTGCTTACACCTTCAGGTGCTTATTCTTCAGTTCTACAATCTACATTCTAATCGTAATCGTAAACCCGAGATTTCTAGAGCGCCCACAAAGCGGAGTCACGGGAACCAACTTATTCACAGGCGCTTAATCAAAACAATCGATAGGCAGGTGGTCAAGACCCAGGGAGTCAGGCAGACAGACAGTCAGACGGCTAAGGTGCGTGATGCTTGGAGTTGAAATGACGAGAAAGGTGAGGGGTAGAGAAGGAATCGGATCGGGATAGACTTTGTGAAAAAGCAGTGTTTTCAGTTTTGAGTGGAAGACCTGTGGAGAGACAGCAAGATTTGAGGTTTTGTTGAGTTCGTGGGATGGATCGGATATTTGTCGTAGCACTGGTGGGAGTTTGTTTCAAAGAGGCGGTACAATCCCCGAGCATCTCCCATTGTCGAGATAAACTACTTTCTCTTCAGTTGATGCTGAGAAAACAGAGATGGTCGCTAGCTCTTGGCTTATGTACCAAGAATGACGCTGCATCATCTTCAGTCCTGTGGCTTGCAGAGCGGCAACATCATAGTCATGCACTCATGCAGCCTTTGGATTATTTGAATGTCATTGATGAGAACCACCATTGGATGTAGATGTTAACCACAAATTTGTTCAATCGTTGGATACCCTGAGCTGCTCAATCCAACCATGGATGTAGTCGGGAGCGCCTCTGAGTAGTAATCTTGAAGTTGTGCTATATAAATATATGAAATTAAATGAATGAATGGATGCCGAAAGTTGGAGAAATTCTCGATAATTATCTTGAGGATGGCTACGTTGAAACTGTTCAGTAATGAACTCCTTCAATTTGTCAGACATAGCCATCAATGGCGTTGGTCGAGGCTTTGGTTGATGGTTGGCCAGTTCGGACCATTTCTGTTTAAATCGCTTGAAGAGCAGAATGTCAGGCCCAGTTGATGGACAAACTTTACCAAGGCTCACTGCGAATGCGTCTGACAACAGGACTTCAAACATGTGATGTCGACAAGCCATCTACAGCAGATTACGACCGATGGCTGTCTCTAGAAAGGCGCAGACTCTAACTCTGCCGGTTTTTGAGGCCGCTATGTCAAAGCACATGCCGATTACAAAAGGTCCAGAACTGCTACCGCTGCTGCATGTCCTGACCTAGAGACCAACTTTGGCATACCCAGAAGTTTGGTATTTCCATCAACTAGAGAAAAAATCAGGACTGGCAATCTATCCACTTTGCCCATGTCTACTCCAGTGGTGCCAGGCAGCAGCTTGCAATCGCAGTGCATGACAGATTTTCAGGCTCGAAAGTCATCCATGGTTAGTTCGGCAGTTTCACTGTGAAAAGATCTTTATTCTGCATGTTTTCTGTCTTCTTTACACTTAAAACTTTATTCACATGTACAATAAGGCTATAATATTTGTAGATTCTACTATTTAAGAGCTTTCTAAAGGTACTACGCATGTTATTATGGGATCAAAGTGTGATCCTACGAAAATTGTCAAACTCAGAAATGTCACGCGTAAAATAGGAGAAATTGCACTAACTCTATGAGCCTTGGGGGACCCCTAAATATTTTTAAAATGTCATAAAATTTGGAAGGTGTTATTATCGGACCATAAAGAAACTTTTTAGAGGGACTGCGTTAAAATTTTAATCAATTATTATTTTTCAATGCTGTCATGGGACACCCTAACATACATACATACATACATACATACATACATACATACATACATACATACATACATACATACATACATACATACATACATACATGCATAACATGTTTATTGGTAACCAACTTAGTATACATGTCGTAATCACACCAGGTTTTTACAAGTTTTATCGGTTTACACAGGAAAAACAGCAGAAACGTTACATAAAATGAAACCCGAATTAAGTCTTTAACGCCAAGAGGGATTAGTTTACCATGCATTTTAGTACATGATTATCGTTAAACTGTTAGCAGTACTTAAGTAGCTACATAGAGTTAGATCGTAAAACCGGAACACTGATTCAGAATGGAATCGGACACTAGAATTTTAAGCAATGGCATTGGCTTGTGTAAAGAGGGCATAAGTAGCTATATAAATTTATGGATACAATACAATACAAGTTACTGTAGGCCTAGGCTTAGCCTTTATTTGCATCTGAAAAGCGCACATATATTACACTGTATGAAACGATTACATACATATTTGAAACAGACTCAAGCAGAAACAATTATATACAACAGATATATACAAATAAATACTATGACTAAAGATACATCGATTAACTCAGCTACTTTAATTAGAGTTGGAAACGTTACTAAAATTCTTCCAAATGTCAAAGTCTTCGGTTTTAAACATCTGATTGCTTTCCATCTCTAGCAGCTACAGATGAGTTGCTAATTATTCTAGAGTGGGATTAGTAGACGGTATAATTTATTGTGCGCAAAAGATTTGCGGAAAGGCTTAATCCAATTTTGCAATAGCCTACAATACGATTAAAATAAATTGCTCAATGCCCTTAGAAAGTTCAGAAGTGCACGCTGAAGCCAGGAAGCAAATGTCAAATGTGAACACAATGAAAGAAATAAGTTTGCAGTTAGAAAGTCGCGAACATGGCAAGACATGCTACAAGGTGAATTTACGATATTGATCTGGACTTGACGATGGTAATCGGGGACACCTCTGGTACTAAAACTATGATCATCGGGAACAGCATTGGTACCAACGCGAACTCTGCTGGCCAATTTCAGGTTTGTTGTCCGGATAAATCTTTGGTCCTCTGTTCGAGGTGAACTGGTACTGGTAGTTCCTGTTGCACGCACCTCAACAATGCTCTTTCGGTGGTTGGGTCATCAATCTTGTATGGCCTCCGTTTGGATTTGCGCGTTACCTTAGCAAGGGATTCTGAATACGCTTTCTATAACACTTGAAAACTGTTCTTTTTCGCTTGGGTTGGCATGGATGCGCGCTATCTTGAAGAGGCGCTTTTTCAATGCTCTGAATGAATGAATGAATGAATGAGCGCCGATTAAAACACGAAAACTTTAGTTTTAACAGAATTAGACATAGTTCTGTGTATTAACCTGAGCAGAGCATTGCGACCAAAAGAGCTTTCCAAACCATGATGAAATTCGACGATAACGACAAAACGTGAAATCAACGATGACTTTCCTGAATCTTTCATCTAACATCCAGCTAATACTACCAAACGACTAAAAAGATTCAATCAATCTGTTCAGCGAATGCCATACAGCAGCCAATGGCATAATAAGAGTGTGTCTTTGATTGCTTCAATCACAATTTATCAATGCCAGAACGCGCTGTTGACCTCGTTGCCATAGCCACTTGCCATAGCCACGAGTCATAGTGTTGCTAACCCACGCATCTGCAATCTCGTTCATTGTCTATGTCGCTAGGTGGAGTCCATAGCTGCTGTCAATCACTTTGGTGCGCCTGGGGTTGATGCCTTGTGCATTAGACCTAGGAGTTACCAATGGATAAAATAAATATTGATAATGAAAATAATAAAAATAGTAGTAGTAGTAGTAGTAGTAGTAGTAGTAGTAGTAGTAGTAGTAGTAGTAGTAGTAGTAGTAGTAGTAGTAGTAGTAGTAGTAGTAGTAGTAGTAGTAGTAGTAGTAGTAGTAGTGGTGGTGGTGGTGGTGGTGGTAGTAGTAGTAGTAGTAGTAGTAGTAGTAGTAGTAGTAGTAGTAGTAGTAGTAGTAGTAGTGGTGGTGGTGGTGGTGGTGGTGGTGGTAGTAGTAGTAGTAGTAGTAGTAATAGTAGTAGTAGAAGCAGAAGTAGTAGTGGTAGTAGTGGTGGTGGTGGTGGTGGTGGTGGTGGTGGAGGTAGTGGTAGTAGTAGTAGTAGTAGTAGTAGTATAGTAGTAGTAGTAGTAGTAGTAGTAGTAGTAGTAGTAGTAGTAGTAGTAGTAGGCCTAGTAGTAGTAGTAGTAGTAGTAGTAGTAGTAGTAGTAGTAGTAGTAGTAGTAGTAGTAGTAGTAGTAGTAGTAGTAGTAGTAGTAGTAGTAGTAGTAGTAGTAGTAGTAGTAGTAGTAGTAGTAGTAGTAGTAGTAGTAGTAGTAGTAGTAGTAACAATGCTGACAATAATAATAATAATAACAATAGTATATAATAACAATAATAATAATAATAATAATAATAATAATTATTATAATAATAATAATAATAATAATAATAATAATAATAATAATAATAATAATAATAATAATAATAATAATAATAATAATAATAATAATAATAATAATAATAATAATAATAATAATAATAATAATAATAATAATAATAATAATAATAATAATAATAATAATAATAATAATGGTAATAATAATGGTAATAATAATGGTAATAATAATGGTAATAGCAATAATGACAGATTTATTATATGAGCTGCGCAGTTCGGAAATGCCTTAGACTTTGTAATGACACCTTATGATAGTAAATAACTGGCGTTGATCGAATTTCCTCGTCGAACAAAACGCTCCAAATACAACTAGTCAGCAGACCATAGAATTGAAATGAAAGAACAGGAAACTCTGCTAAATTGATAGCACTAATACATCAGAAGAGATAGTCAGTGTTTACGTATACTGTGTCACCGGTTGAATAGATAACCCACATCCATAATCATTATTTATACTCGATCTGGTTAGCGCGATGAATCTGCAACAAGAATAATGGTATACGGGTTCGCACACGTTGGACAGATCGGATCACTGTAGCGACTCTTGGCTAACAAGTTGTTTGTAAACAGGCGAAGCTATCACTAAGCATTATAATTGTAATTGGTCACATATGCTGCTATGCACTGCGCACCCCTCCCCAATGTCCAGGACCTCTGGACAGTGGCGTAACAAGGGGGTCAGAGAGGGTCAACCGCAGCACAATGGGGCGCACAATTGTTCTTTAAGTTTGTCTATTCATATACAAAAATCATTTGCAGATTATGTTTCATTGCTTATTTCAATATACTTATTTATTAACAGCAAAAAACTATTGAATAAAATCTGGAATCCATATCATACGTGTAACTGTATTAAATGAGTACACACTGTGACACAGTTCTATGATTTGAACGATCATAAGTCAATTAGAAATTGAAAAGGGACGCAGACATAAGATCTTGCCCTTGCTGAAACCCTGCCTCTGGATTCGTCCATTTTCAGTTCAGAGGTCGAAGCGGGATAAAAGGTGCCTCGCCTACATGTCACTAAGCTCATCTGGTCAACCTAATCTAACGAAATCTAATCCAAACTAATCGTATATACAGTGTATTACAATCCAACCTAATCTGTCATTACAGTATCATAGGCCTATCTCTCTGATCTAATGACCTCAAGAGCGCCGTTATCACTATGCCAAATGATTCAGTTGCTAGTTGTAGAAATATTAGTCTTAAACGTGTGCCTGCGCTGAGCTCCCTTGTCAACATTCTCGTCGAGTGACGTCGCCCTCTTTCTTTAGCCACCCTTTGGACTGGCACCACCTGAGTGGCGGAGTTTAGCATGCGAATTGAATCGAGTTCCAGTTTACGAACACAACCTTTGACGTCCGAGTTAACCACTTGATAAAACAGAGTGTATAAAAATGCCCTCAGGAGAGGACTTTTGCATTCGGGGCTCGGACCCTACCTGCATCGACTCTCTGCTGCAATGGATGGCCACGTTTTTTCTTTGCCTATGGTATGTTTTTATTTTAGATTTTAATACAATTTCTGTTATTACATTTTCCAAACTTAGTCTTCGTCTTTTAGAGCCAGTTTCTCAAAGGCAGTGAAAAAATCACTCAGCCTAGATGAAGTTTTTCCTCGATGCCCCTTGTGAGTCAGTTCGGCATCTTACATTATGTGTACGTGAAACATACCACATTGCATTTATGTATGATATGCGTGGTATGAGAGCATGTATATACGACCCATATGTATGTGCGTATACTTGTATATGAGTAGATCCATGCATGGCTGTATGCAGGTATGTGTAATTGCATGTCTATGCATGTGTGTATACGTATTGTGTTGATTAACTTGGCCTCGATGCTGCTTATCTATTTATTCACATAGACAAGCTCTATAAGAAAACCACACAAGCAGAACGGGAACTAACATGGCAGACTAATAATTATGTGCAAACTGGGCATCACAGACGAAGAAAAATGCAGAGAGGAGAGCGACATCAAACCGAATAATAATGATGATGATGATGATGATGATGATGATGATGATGATGATGATGATGATGATGATGATGATGATAATAATAATAATAATAATAATAATAATAATAATAATAATAATAATAATAATAATAATAATAATAATAATAATAATAATAATAAACACGATTGCATAATTCTATTTAAGATTTGGTAATGTAATTAAGCTTTATCCATGACAATAATTAGAGAAATAAACTTGAGCTACGAATAATATATTTTGTTCAGCTGTTGTCACCTGCGTGAGGAAATTCCATTCCAAGCCGAATAATTCCGTGGTTCAACAAATGCTCAGTATAGTCTTTATCTTAAGCCTGTAGCCTACAGGCTTCATGGATTACAATGATTTGTACTTAATATCGCTTAGCCTATTTAACGACGCCGTTATATCGACGATGATTGGCATACAATGCTTTTTAATTGATATTGGCCTATAAGTACTAAATAGGTTTGGTTTAGCTGCGATAATTAGTTAGTGGGTAGGCCTACTGCCCATAATAATTCTGTCAATGCCTATTTCCTAATCTTCATCATTGAACGCCAGAAAAGCAAGGGCAAGCTCATATCAGGAAGCCAGTAGGCCTACTTTATTTGCAATCACTGGTTAGGACTTTCCTGTTCTAGGTAATAACCTGACACCAGCTAACAATAATAAATAACTAATAGGCTAACCAGATTAATGGATTAATGGTATAGGCATTAGGGTGGAGTGAAAAAAGCGAAAATTAGAAATTCACACTTCGGCTTGCCACGTTGCCACGGCTTGCCACGCTCCGCCTTGCCACAGCTTGCCACACTCTGAGTGGCTTGGCACACTTCGGCTTGCCACGTTGCCACGGCTTGCCACACTCTGCCTTGCCACGCTTTGTCACCCCCCCCCCACCCCACGTCAGCAGTCAGAGGGCTATAAAAGGGAGTATAACGTGTAGTACGAGGTTGCTTTCTGCCTCCGACACTAATCATCTTCGATATGAAAAAGTGTCGTTAAGCCGAAGTACAACGATCGGTAGCACACGTCGGATCGATGGGTAGCACGCTGGTGGCAAGGAACGGGATGTATTACGGTGGGTAGCGATTAGAATTAAAGAAATTGGAAGGCGGCGAAGTGGACCGAGCTGGATTTGGTTTTACTGATAAGGTGGGATTTTAGTTTGCCTTGGGAACGAGAGATAGAGGAGAGTGTGGCACATGATGGAAGGTGAGATGTTAAGAGGGTCGGAGAGTTTACGACACTCAGGAGAGAGATCGTTCCATAATGGAGGTGCAGTGTCGAACATGGATTGATTAGAGAAATCCGGATCAATTTAGTAATTTGGGAATGGCTGGAGGCTGAGAGCAGCTCCTCCTCCTCCTCCTTCTCCTCCCCCTCCGCCTCCTCCGCATCCTCCTCCTTCTCCTCCCCATCCGCCTCCTCCGCCTCCTCCTCCTCTTCCTTCCTTCTCTCTGTCTCTGTCTCTGTCTCTCTGTCTGTCTGTCTGTCTGTCTGTCTCTCTCTCTCTGTCTCTGTCTCCTGTCTCTCTCTCTCTCTCTGTCTGTCTCTGTTTGTCTGTCTGTCTGTCTCTCTCTCTCTCTCTCGTCCCTCTGGCACCGTACTAGGATAGGATCTTCTTATGGACTGATACGATACAGCGGTCGTTAACCATCGTCTGACTGTCTAACCTCCTTGGATCTTGATCCGGAACATATTATTACCCCATCCACCTATCAGTTTGTTTTGACTAAGCGCAAATGATAAAGTTGGCTTCCGCGACTTCGAATTTTGTGCGCTGTAGAAACCTCGAGATTACGATTGCGGTAAGCTGGTGTTCTGCACTTAGTTTGCGAGTAACGCTTTAGACTTTTGGAGTTTACGAATACTATTATTATCGTAAAGAGCAGGATGGAATTAGGTAGATCGGGTGGATTTTCGAATCTCCAGGTTGCCAGTACCAAACATTTTTTTGCGAACTTTGACTGTCACTCTGAATAGCGTCAGTTGGGTAAATGGGTCGCCACCTATCGAGTATCATGATTTGACGGATGAAAATGCACAACATAGGCCTGTGCACTGTGCAGTGTACGCTGCTGGTAATGGTTTCTTGTGGTAGGCTATTACGCTAAAAGAATTTCTACCGACGTCAACGGTCTTTGTTGGCATAAGCGATCAAGGGATGGTATTTCTTGGAGTTTAATGCTTCATCTTTGAAGCGGGTATCTCCCAACGAAACAAGCTGTAATATCAGTATTATGGTTTAAAGTTAGTTATAATCTCATTTAAACCGTGTAGGCCTATCTGTGGTGATGCAATCGGCCATCTATAATATACGCCTTACAATTCCAATCGCCTGTAAATAATAATGCAACCAATTCGTACACCTTCACGCATTGTCTAGTATAACGTAGTGCAATTAATGTTCTTTCTACAAATATTATGTTCCTTTTCCTTTTTGCCTGGATGACAATGTGGGTTACTCTGCCGCTTTGTAACTAGGTCGCCACCTACCGAATTATTGAAGTGTCATCACAACATTTCATGCTGTGTGTCGCGATCTTCAAAGTAAAGAAACCCATGTTATAGGCTAATATAGGGGTGCATGACAGTGGTTAGCGTGCTGGTCTGTCAACCAAGATGTCGTGATTTCAAATCCCGAAAGGAAAGAGAAATTAATTCGAGAGTTCTGCTCCATCTGATCAACCCTTCATATTCAAGGCGCTGGATTAAGGGACTGTGCTTCTTCTATTATTGTAAATTAACCTGTACGAAACAGAATACCTGTAGGCCTGTATTCGTCTTCAAATCAGACGAAATGGTGTAATACCTCAGCTCTGGCGAAGAAACATCAACCAAATGGATGTAGGGTCTACGCCTGCCGTATAAAACCCGTTCAGGCTTTCAGTGTGTGAGTGAGTGTGCAGAACAAGGTAGAAATGGAGGTAGGCTACCTTTGCTGACTATTAACTTTTTCATGGATGCGCTTATGTGTGCACTAGGGGTATCCAGGAAAATGATACATCATAGAAAACGCCCATACTCAAGTTTTCCCCATTACTTGTTGGCCGCCATCTTGGAAAGTAACACTCGCACACTATTATCACTACGAGAAATGGATTTCATGACCTTGAAACTATTTAATTCGACACTTCATTTGTTACTGTAGCTTAGGCTACCTGTGAGCTGAGATATTACAAATTTTAATGGGGTAAAAAATTAACCCCTTTTGGATCTCGACGTATCGTAAAATGTTTTGGTCCTGCGAAGGTTAAGACGTCGATAGTTCTATACATTCAGCTGCCACGCACCGTTACAAAGAGCCCATTCAACCTATTGCCTGAAGTGCATTGAAGGCAGCCTGAAGGGCTGGTTGGATTCAGGAAATAATTGATTGCCTTGCATCGTATGGTTGAAAGTCGTTCGACAAAACACCTGCAACGCTTCGATAGGCATCAACTTATCTCAACGCTTATTTCATATGCAGGGCTGCCGACAGAAATTCCGGGCCCCTAGGCAGGGCATTCACGGGCTCCTAACTATCCTTAGACTTTATGAGAAAATTTTTTTTAAACAAACTGAAATTATAATAGTGCGGGTTCAACCCTACAAAATTATATTTATATATGCAACTATTGTAGTTAAGTGTCCGTAATATTATATTTTAAAAGGCATAAATCATAAACTTTGTATAACTGATTATAATATTTTTCATAAGTTGATTGGTGGGCCCAGCCCGGGCCCCTAAAAGTCGCCGGGCCCCTGGGCTTTTGCCCCCATGCCCCCCTCTCGGCGGGCCTGTTCATATGTATAATAATAATACATATTTGCTCAGAGCTAAAACTGTACGGAATTCTGTTCATTGCAAGTTACGGCCATTCAATTGAAGAGCCCTGCAAAGCATTGTAGCGTTTTCTTTTGAATTGAAGGAGTTGTTATTACTTGGCAACAAAAGAAGGAATTTCCGACACTCTTCGCTTCATCTTTCTGCGGCAGATGATCGAGGTGGACGAAAAATCTGTTACGGCCATGCATTCGAATCAGGTTCGAAAATGGTAATACCTCTATCGTTACCCATAGTTTATACGCTTATACTGGGAGTAGGGTTATTTGCAGTGAACAGGCCCTTTCGGTGTAAAAATAGGTTTGAAATCATGCATAAATTATGATGAACAGTTTTCACACGATAAGACTTTAAAGTAGGCTATACTTATGAACTTGTCCAGAGAAGACACACGTTGGTGACATAATTAGAACATAAGTTGTAGCTGCCTATTCGATTTTACTTGTTTTCAATCAATTGTACGAACAATGATGAGACGGGAGCTGCTATAATTATATATATATATATATATATATATATATATATATATATATATATTGTGGTATATATTTGGTTGTTTTCAAGGAGTGGATGATTGAGCAAAGGTTAAGTTAAACTATGTCAGGATGGTGAAGTCCGTTTTGCTCACCTTGTTTGGTGGCCGTCTGTTGGCAATTGTAGTCTATATAAACTCAGGACCAAGAATGGTTTACTAAGGGTTACAGAGCTTGGCGATTTAAGTGTTGGTTTGATGAGACCCTGTTTTGCGCTATGAAGCCAAGTCTCCAGTTAAATAATTAAGTGAAGAAGAACCGAATGAGGTTACTTCTATTTCGACGTATGTTTCGTGTTCTCAGAAGCCAACAGAGTTGCTTACAAAACAAAGACTGCTTTCGTTCATAAAATTATTTTATCGACTGCTGTCCGAAAAGTTATGGTGTTTGGTTGACACATTCTGTTCTTTCCTAAAAGGTATAATTGTGTTGTATGCTACAATTTGAATGATACATTTTGATCTTAAAACCAAGCGTGAAGAACCTTCAACAATATGATGTTGCAAGCAATTCATGGTTGCTATGACTGTCACATTCCCTTTGACAATTACCTATTTAATCTGCAGTTAATCTACAGAATAACCTTCAGTTAAACTTTGGTGTCTCATTAACTGCATTGATGTCTTGGGATACAACAAACGCTGTAGAATGGTGTAATATGAAAACTCCATGAACCGTAACCTTCAGCTGAAATGATTGCTCACACATGTAGCCAGAACTGTGACTGAGTCGCATGTGTCGTATGTACCTGGTACCCACGTTTTCCTGCAACTGAATGAATGGCCTTTCTAAATACAATTCGACCGACAAAAGGCTGAGGTATAGCAATGGTGTTGTTTTGGACCGTTTTCTTAGCTTGGGCCATAAATACAGACGACAGGAGTAGGCCTACATCTGACAATTCGCCCAACAAAAGAAAGAAATGGACCCAATGACTTGAGAGTAACAGGCCAAAAGCAAACGGCGCCTTAAGAGTTGGTGTTGTGGCTAATAAACGTTGTTGAGTTAACAGCCATTTGGTAAAGACTTTGAAAAAGGATATTAACATTAATTATAAGCTTAGGTAGCAATTTTGTTTGTTTTACTAAATTGTAAGTAGGCTAAGGAAATATTGATTGGATACCTGATTTCTCCACAAGTGTTTTCAAAAATATTTAACCAGACTGAAATAGAAGCAGCTTAACGGACGATGTTGTACAGTCAGTAAAGATCTATTATGCACTTCCGCAATTCGATGGATGGCTATTCAACAAGTTGTGCTACTTGGTTTAGTTTGCATTACCTTTCTACGGTTGGAGCCACGAATGACCGTGAAATCTTGTACCTTGCCATTCCGCTTTTAAATTGAGTCTGTTATGTTTATGTTATATGCTATATATCTATGTTATATGTTTGCAGTGAAAAGACGGAGTCGATTAAACCTCTGACTATAGGAACTGGTCCTACATGGCAGACAGCTACAACAGAGAAATGATTCTTAAAGTGACTTTCAGTCTGCTAGTTTTCTCCTTATTGGAAGACTATATATCGAGTGAAGGTTTCATATTTTGCTAGAGTTTTTCTTCGAAAACACAATTTCGCAAACTATTCGTGGCGCTGCCGTTGATATAAGGCAAGGCTTTGCTAGAACTATGCGCCTACTATTCGTGACATATGCAGAATTAGGCGCTACATGCCCTCTATGCAAAGATATCTCTGGAAAATGCATTGGTTCCAGTTGCCTAGATTATCATTATTCAACGAGGTCATCTAATTATCATTGTCTGTTCTTGATGAACAAGGTTTTCTAGTTTCTGGTCTTAATTCTGGAACTCACCCTGCAAAAGGTGCTCAGTTGCTTGTGTCATTTCGTTCTCAACCATAAACCTACCTCTTTCAGATTGCCTTGCACCATAGGCTCCCTATCTGTCTTAATGGACTGATTTTCTAGATATTCACCTGACTATGGCTTGGTGTTGGTAATGCCATCGGTTGATCCTACGTGCAACAGATACTGGCAAAATAGAAGTTACTAATTACAATTACACTCAGTCAGGGTGTCGTTTCATGAATACGGAAAAGCATATAACCTTAAAATGACTTTGGACCCAAAGTCTTTTAAGGTCAAAGGTCGGAATCACTAAATATTTTGTGAGCTTCCAGCTATAGGCCTAACTTTGGCAGGGAAACGACTTTGTCAGATTGACTAATCTAATGCAGTTTTTAGAGAGGAAAAATAACATTCTTAGCCGCACTGGCGGATGGCTTTGTGATAAGCATAATAAAGCTTTAAGTTTCAAATTGAAATTTTCTTGCCATATTTTCTGAAATTTCTGCTTTATTTCTGTAAGGTTCGTTGTGCTTGCCAAATATGAAAAATTTGGCGGTTTACGAAGGATACGAGAACATACTAATGAATCTAACAACTGACACTAACAACGTAAAGTGGACATGCATGCCATCTTTTGACGAGAATGATGATAGAACGATCCAGGATAATAGCGGTTACAGGGATTCTTCATTGACTGGACTCTTCTATCCTAATCAAAGTGGTCTGGTAATACTTCATGCAACAACGACTCCAAATGGAGGTCCGATTTCAACTGCTGGGCTGTACATCGCACAGTGTGCGAACAATGACAACAGCATAGGAGCCAAACTCGTTGTCGTCCGTGAGTTTTTCAGTTGATGTTATACGAATACAAATTATATGCTAAAAATAACTAGTTCAGTTTCAGTAAACGTACTGGAATTAGGAAATGAGAGACTTATTTGATTTAAATTTCTATGTTGCAGGGTTGGCTCTTGTGTCTAACCAACTTTGTGTATGCAATATGCATGCATGTATCAAGCCACTCAATTTCTTACGCTTCATGTAAGAAGACATTGTGTTTTAAGATAGTTTGAAAATGTTTGCTGAATGGAGTTATATATGCAACATTAGGGTGGTCCACAAAAATCAAGTAACAGATTTCAGTTGTCCACAGGGCTAGTTTTGTTCTTTATCATGATTATAACAATCATGCAAAATTTTAATGAAAACAAATAAAATGTAGAGGTCAACCCATTTGGCACTTTTTATGTTATATCAACAAAAATAGATTATATTGTTCCGCAATGGTTAATCTATGACATGAGCGATGTCTTGGATGGAGTTCGTAAAGTCTTGCGATGGTTTGCGACCAGTTGAAGAATAAACTGTTTCTGTTCCTCTTTCTTTGTCAGCGTGTCATTGTACTTTTCGATAAGACTGTTTCCCCTTTCATTTACGTCATTCACCACTGTCATGCGTGCAGCCAGTTCGCAAAATCTGTTGAAGACTGGATCATCTGTCCACTGTTCTGGTGGTTTCTTGATAAACAACTGAGTCTTTTCTTTGCCTTTTTCCATTAGGACATCAAAGAAAGATGTCCTTTCTGTCACCAGATTCTCCAGTTTCAGCTTTTCATATTCACTTGTCAACTGCACACGCCAAGGGGTGTCTGATAATGCTGGCCGTTGCAGATTTAGTACTATATTTTCTTTCATTTTTGATGAGACTCTGTCATCAAAAAGGGCTGTGGCCACCAGATGTTCAGACAGAAACCAGAGGTGCCTTGAAAATGCCGCATGTGCTTTGCTAGCAACAGCCTGGTTTGGGTAGGTCTTCAGAACTGATAAAAATTTGATGCCATTGAGAGGGGCTCGGATTCGACGCGGTGCTTCGTTCCACTGTTTGACATAAACAAGGCTGAAAAACAGAGCCAAATCTGTGATTGTCTTCTATTCACGAGCAGTCAACTTGAATTGATTCTTAAAAAGGAATATTTTCATAGCATAAATGGCTTTTGCCTTTGCCATTCGTCTGGCGTGATGCGTTGGACCTGGAGCTCAAAATGATTCACTGCCTTCAGTTCACCAAGAAACCAGAAAATAAACGTAGAAATTCCTGATAATCGTCCTTTGGCTGCTGGGTTTCAAGAGCACCTGGTAAAGAGCCGAGCACTTCCTGTCGCAGTTTGTTCTATAATGGATCCTGAAATAGTTCATCAGTTGCTGCGAAAGAAGCATCTTGGTTCACTGATGGCCATTCTTTCCTAAATCGCTTTAATCAATCAATCAATCAATCAATCAATCAATCAATCATCATTTATTGTTAACCTTTGAACAGTACATTTACAGTTATGCAGTTTTCATTGGAAGGGTAACAAGGAGGCCCTGAAGGGATGAGTATCCCGCTAAATCAGGGTCAACTATGTACCAGATATATACATCTAGAGGCAGTTGCGATTGTTTCTAGTTCCTATACCGGTGAAAGAACAGTTTAGGAAAATAGATAATTATTTTGTTTATCGTTTAGCATTATCCATAGGAGCTTAACTAATAACTTAACTAACAACTTAACTATAAGATCAGTTTGGTTACTTATTAGGTGGGTGCGTAGCATCTTTTTAAACATATACATTGGTTGCTTGGCATATTTCAGTGGGAATCTTATTCCATACGGAGGGACCTATATGCTTTGCTGAGAATCTACGTGAGTTTGAGAGTGCAAGCGCTGGGCGATAGTTGATCGGTTGGTAGTGGGTGTGTAATAGCGCAGTTGATGGAACAGAGACAAGAAGACATTTAACAAGACGACTTTCATGACGTGTTGACAGCATGGAAGCCAGACCATTTCAGTTCCCAGAGCCTTTTCAATTCTAAAGCATGCGCCTTTATGAAGCCCTGTGTTGCTGGTTGTTATGTCAAATACGAGGCCTTTGATCTGTGAATCCAGATTCCATTTCTCAGTTACTTCAACACAGGTCTTGGCCTTAGACTCACCTGCACCTCTCCATTTTTGGAATTGTCATAAGTTTTCCTGACCATTTCCAGTGACAACAGCAGCTATGCGGTCCATATTTTCTTTTTATCTATTAATGTCGGGCAACATTTTGTCGTTTTATTACAGCAATAACGGTCCTGCCAGTGAACACTCCTTTTCTTCCATTGTAGACATGACAAAAAGACACATTAGCAAACAAGTAAAATGTTAAGAATGGGTTGACCTCTAAATGTTGCACAATTAGGTTGAAATTTAACAGGCAGACTATCTATACCCAGTGGACAAAAATAAGCCTTGTGGAGAAATAATTCCGCAAACTTAAACTTTTCTCTATGGCTGCTGGACCACCATTGCAACATCACGCATGTCTGGCTGGAGACTATTCAAGGAGGATAGTTGAGTTGTTGACTCGAGTTATGAAGCGCTTCTGCGGAGTTGTGCCATACTGTAGGCTACACTGCGATTTCGTCGAGTTCAAGCGAAGCTGACTCTGAAACATCCATTACTGTATTTGTGCCACCACTTTTACCACAATATTCATCTTTATCTATTAGCTAAATAGGTCGCATTGCAGTTAGTAAAAGCAAAAATGCACAATAGAACCTGTGTATAAACCTCACATTCTCTCAGTCCATGAAATGCCGAGTCCCAACGAAACAAGTTGGTTTGCTTCAATCCAAAATAAGTTACAAGAAACGACAAGCTAGCATAAACCTTATCGAGAATGGAAACGTCAGCTCATTTCAGAAAGCTTCATTAAACTAAATTATTATTTTATATCTTTTTTTACTTTGACAGGTATTGCTCCAGAATGTTCATGCAATGCTAGTTCACCAACCGATGTACAACTATCATGTACTATCTTTTATGCCGATCGTACATTGCATCCGATCTATGCTAATATGACTTGGAAAATCGGTGACGTCGTTTACACTACGGAAACTCCTCCAAGGACGGGGTTTGATAATGTGTTCGAATCTACGTCAACGATTACAGTGGACAGCAGCGTTTCAGAAAACTTTGCATGTACAGTTACTTTTAATGCACCAACTGATATTGAGTATCCATTCATCGCAACGAATGCACCGGAATTCAGCGCATCTTGCTCAGTAGCAGGTTAGTTTTATAGTCTGTTGGAAAAGTTCTGTTCAATCAAGGATCTAAATCACATTATATATGAGCGTAATCATAGCATAGGAATAAATTGACTGGTCTTAAACTAATGTAGTGGTATTCGTTATTCGTAAAAGCACCATAATGTAGCGCCTCCACAAAAAACCACATCAGGTCTTTCCGACCTGATAACACTGACGAAATAGAGGCAGAGACAGAGGAAGGAGCTCACTTCGCAGATCGCTGTCCTGTCTATACCAGAGCGAATGGCCAACCAGGGCGAAGCGATCATCTTGCTTCGAGAAAGTACGAGACTGAAGAGATGCCAAATTGAATCGTTGGGTAATTCGAAAGCTGCTATTTAAACACTGATGATGTCTAAAATATTCCTATTCTACACATCCTCTTCACATGCTCAGAGAACTATCGATTCCTGGTCTAAAGTCAAACCATGGTCACCCACAGCATTAGAAATGGATGACCTAGGAACTGGAAACTACAGGTTGTGTAAGTCAATTTTTAAAACCCGGGGGTAACCTGGAATTAAACCGAAGGCGGTCTGACGCCATCCAAGGACGTAGCGTTCCGAGAGATGCTTCATTTATTTTATCAACTAAGTTGAATGCCACGAGCATATGCCTGAGTATTAATTTAAATCATGTGAATTGGACCATCTACCTCCTTTTCCTATCATAGACATTCTTCTTGATATTGCTTCCATCTTTCAGTATTTCTTTAATAATATTGACCACTTTCAGAGGGCAGCATTCCCGCTTCACAAAAACGAGCTCGGTCTTTCCAGCACTTAAGAAGCCCACCCTGGACTTTCACCTTTGTCAGAACTTCCTACCCATTTAAAACATCATTTTCTCCAAAACCTTTGAACGACTGGTTTCCATGTCTCCCCTATCTTGAACATTCAGTACTCCACGCTTCCCATCAGTCTAGTTACAGGGCTTCTCACTCCACAGAAGCAGCCCTCCTATCTCTACTCTCTGATATTTATTCAGCTGTTGACAGGTCTGAGCTCACTCTTCTAGCTCTTTTTGATGTTTCATCGGCCTTCGACATAGTTGACCATGAAATTCTACTCCAACGCATTGAGTCCACCCCTCCCCAGTGAGGAAAAACAGGGTCACTAGCACTACATAAAAGATATTTTGTTTACGAAATATTTATTAACGGAAAATATCTTATGCTCTTTTTTGTGGATCTTAATTTATGGAGAACAATTTTCAGTATGTCCTTTTACAACAACAATCAACAAAACAACCACCACTACACCACCTCATACTACCACTACTCGTCCATCTACGACTACTAGAACACTACCTACGACAACTACACTTCCACCAACAACGACTACAACACCACCTACAACTTTGCCATCAACAACGACTACTAGAACGCTACCTACGACAACTACTCTGCCACCAACAACGACTACGCAACCGTCTTCAACAACTACTCCGCCAACAATAGGAACTACAACTACAACCACTCTGGCAACGACAACAACTTCTCAGCTACAGACTACATATACCGAGATTCTGACGACAACTGAGCCTTCTACTACGATATCAGGTATGTTTGAATGCAGCATTGAAAAGACTTGGCCATCTTGAGTACAGAAGTAATCGTTATTGAGAGTATATACATTACTACGTCTCAAGAAGCCTTTGTTGAATCGCAGACAACTTGCAAAGAGCTGGTTATTTATGGTGTAGGCCTATTCCTTTTATGTCTGCAAAGGCAAAGCTTTGTTATAACTATGCGCGTACTATTCGTGACATAATTATGCAGATTTAGGCGTTATATGCCCTCTCTGCAAGGATATCTCTGGAAAATGCTTTGGATCCAGTTGCCTAGATTACTGTATCTCGCTTCATATATACTTGTAAGTCAAACATGCTGAAGCTTCAGGTAGTAAAGAACTCTGGCTAGAGCCATGACTAATGCATCCAAATACGAATAATCTTTGCGTTGGCTTCCTGTTCAGCAAAGAATTACATGTAATTTAAAACTGGGGCTCATAGTTTATAAAGCATTTATACCTGCCAAATCTCAATATTTAAAATAGGTTCTTATTCCCAGACAATGGGCCACTTTTATCACTATTCAACGAGGTCATCTAATTATCATTGCCTCGTCATACCTAAATCAAGAACTGTTCTTGATGAACGAGGGTTTTCTGTTAAATTCTGGTCCTGCTTTTGGAACTCTCCCTGTGTATATGTTCAGTTGCTTGTGTCATTTCGTTCTCAACTAAAAACTTACCTCTTTCAGATTGCTTTGCGCCATCTGTATTAATCGACTGATCTTCTGGATATTCAAATAATTATGGCTTGGTTTTGGTGTGCCATCGGTTGATCCTATGTGCATTAGACACTAGAACAATAGACGTTACTAATTACAATAATTACACTCAGTCAGGGTGTCGTTTCATGAAAGCACAAAACCAGTTATAGCCAGCATGCCGATAAGGGCTACCTTCTGTAAGAAACAAGACAAACATCTAATATTGTCCAATGTTATTTCAAAAGCAAAAGGTAAACATCATAGAAAGGGTCACAACTCAGCCAAATATTGTTTTTTTGGAGTGATTCTTTTACCTGCTAGATCGGGTCGATAAGGGCTATATTAGAGAAGACATAGTACTAAAGGACTGATATAACCTAAGGTCATTTCAAGGTCAAAAGTTCACAATCAATAGAATATGGCCATAACTCAGCCAAATGTTATTTTATTTTAGTGCATCTGAGTCATGGCAGTTTTCCCTTGATTTTGATCTTTTGACCTTAAAGCCATTTTAAGGTCAAAAGTCGGAATAACTAAATATTTGTGAGCAACCAGCTATAACTTTGGCAGATTGACTGATCTAATACAGTTTGAAGACATTAAACAGAACATTCTTAGCGTTGCTCGCGGATGGTTTTGTGAAACACACCATAAAGCTTTTAAGTCAAATTGAAATTTTATTGCCATATTTTCTTAAATGTCTGTTTTATTTCTGTAAGGTCCGGTGTGCTTGCCGAATCTGAAGAATTTGGCGGTTTACGAAGGATTCGACAACATACTAATGAATCTAACAACTGACACTAAAAACGTAAAGTGGACATGCATTCCATCTTCTGACGAGTTTGATGGTAGAACAATCCAGGATAATAACGGTAACAGGGATTTTTCATTGACTGGACTCTTCTATCCTAATCAAAGTGGTCTGGTAATACTTCATGCAACAACGACTCCAAATGGAGGTCCGATTTCAACTGCTGGGCTGTACATCGCACAGTGTGCGAACAATGACAACAGCATAGGAGCCAAACTCGTTGTCGTTCGTGAGTTTTTCAGTCGATGCCATACGAATACAAATTATATGCCAAGAATAACTAGTTCAGTTACAGTAAAAGTACTGGAATTAAGAAATGATAGACTTATTTGATTTAATTTTCTATGTTGCAGGGTTGGTGATTGTGTGTAAGCAACTTTGTGTATGCATATATGGGTCAAGCCACTCAATTTCTTACGCTTCATGTAAGAAGACATTGTGTTTTAAGATAGTTTGAAAATGTTTGCTGAATGGAGTTATATATGCAACATCACGCATGTCTGGCTGAAGACTATTCAAGGAGGATAGTTGAGTTGTTGACTCAAGTTATGAAGCGCTTCTGCGGAGTTGTGCCATACTGTAGGCTACACTGCGATTTCGTCGAGTTCAAGCGAAGCTGACTGTGAAACATCCATTACTGTATTTGTGCCACAGCTGTTCGCACAATATTGATCTTTATCTATTAGCTAAATAGGTCGCATTGCAGTTAGTAAGAGCGAAAATACACTATACAACCTGTGCATAAACCTCACGTTCTCTCAGTCCATGAGATGCCAAGTCCCAACGAAACAAGTTAATTTGCTTTAATCCAAAATAACTGTTACAAGAAACGACAGGCTAGAATAAACGTTATCGAGAATGGAAACGTCAACTCATTTCCGAAAACTTCATTAAACTAAATTATTATTTTATCTCTTTTTTTATTTTGACAGGTTTTGCTCCGGAATGTTCATGTAATGGCAGTTCACCAGACGCTGTTCAACTATCATGTAGTATCTTATACGCCGATAGCACAATACATCCGATCAATGCTAACATGACTTGGAAAATCGGTGACGTCGTTTACACTACGGACACTCCTCCAAGGACGAGAATTGATTACTATATATTCGAATCCAGATCAACGATTACAGTGGACAGCAGCGATTCCGAAAACTATACATGCATAGTTACTTTTAATGCACCAACTGATCCTGTGTATGATTTCATCGCAACGAATGCACCGGAATTCAGCGCATCTTGCTCTGTGGAAGGTGAGTTTTTTAGTCTGTTGGAGAAGCTCTGTGCAATCAAGGATATAAATTGTAATAGATAATTATGAGCGTATTCATAGCATAGGAATAAATTGACTGGTCTTAAACAAATATAATGGTAATCGTTATTGCTATCGTAAGTGCACTGTTATGTAGCACCTCCTCTAAAAAATTACCCAAGGTCTTTCCGACCTGATGACACTGACGAAATAGAGGCAGAGACAGAGGAAGGAGCTCACTTCGCAGATCGCTGTCCTGTCTATATCATAGACATTCTTCTTGATATTGCTCTTTTCTTTCTGTATTTCTTTAATAGATCACTTTCAGAAGGCTGCATTCCCGCTTCACAAAAACGAGCTTTGGTCTTTCCAGCACTCAAGAATCCCACTCTGCACTTTAACCTTTGACAAGCTTCCGACCCATTTCAAACTTATCATTTTTCTCCAAAATCTTAGAACGACTGGTTTCCTGGCAGCTTCTCCCCTATCTTAAACATTCAGGACTCCTTCCTTCCCATTAGTCTGTTACAGGGCTGATCACTCCACCAGAAACAGCCCTTCTCTCTCTACTTTCTTATATCTATTCAGCTGTTGACAGGTCTCAGCTCACTCTTCTCGCTCTTTTTGATGTTTCATCGGCCTTCGATACGGTCGACCATGAAATTCTACTCCAACGCCTTGAGACCTCTTGTGGACTCAAAGGTTCCCCACTTCTTTGGCTTTGGTCTTGCTTGTCTGATCGCATGATCAAATGATCATTTCTGGCGACTACAGAACTTAGTGGGTCCCTGCTAAATTGGGTGTTCCTCGGGGTTCTATCCTTGGACCCCTCTTATTAATTTTTTACACGGCTGCTATTCCTTCCCTTTTTCCAAATCATTCGGATATCGGCCATCTTTTTACTGATGATGTCCAGGCGTACATGTATGTCCATGGGCCCTCTTCTGCTCGAATCATTCCTGCTAGTCACATTGACGCTCTTTCTCAAGATCGCCATCTGTGGATGTCCTCTAATCGCCTTTCTTTAGATTCCTCCAAAACCCAACTTATTTTTTTCGGCACACCACAGCAACTTCTTAAACTTGACTATACATTGCTATCTGAAAAGTTTCTGCATTTCACATTCTCGTCTACTGTCCGTGACTTGAGTGTCACCCTAGATAGCTGTCTCACCTTAACTGAACACTAAGCTTTCCCCCTCTTCGTACTTCCAACTTAGGCGGCTCAGGGCTATTCGCAGATCTCTTTCTTCCTCTTGCAGTACCTCATCTCAATTGCCCATGCTCTTGTCTGTGCTTGAATAGACTATTGGAATTCTCTCCTTGTTGGCTTACCCAAGGTTCGTCTATCTCCTCTTCAGTCTGTACTGAATGCTGCTGCCAGACTTATAGCTATCCGTTTTTGATTCTCTCACATCGCCACACTTATTGCTGAACAACTTAATTCGCTACCTCTCTCTGCACGCATCCAATTTAAAGTTATCATTCTCGTGCTCAAATCTCAACTGGGTGTTGCTCCAAAATATCTTTGTCACCAAATTCTCCGCCCCCCTCTCTGCCACGTACAAGCGTCCTCTCAGATCCTCTGACCGGCTTGACCTTTTTGTTACCCGTGTTTCGACCACAATCCAGATCCTTTGCGTGCATAGGTAGGGAAGACCGGGGTTGGTTGCAACACTTTTCATATTTTCGTGTGCCATTTTTTTTATTTTTGGAACAACCTACAACCATTTTAGCCCATATATATATCCTTTATATCTCAGCACCAAAGCAAGCTATAGTGACGATCTCAGTGACCATAGACGTAACCACAATAGCAAACTGAACAGAGGGCTTCAAAGTGTTGCAACCAACCCCGGGCCGGGGTTGGTTGCAACAACCCTGGGGAAGGTTGCAACAGTACTGAAAGTAGTATAATTATTCAACTGAGGCTGCATAGCCCACGGCTTACCGAGGCTTGCCTACATGTAAGAATGTAATAAATTGAAGAAAATCAAAATTAAATCTAATTAAAAGTATCAATCAAGATATTAAACTGTTTTGCTGCAATAATCGTTTTGTAAAAATATCCGATATATACTCGATAGGCCTATAGCTCTCATGGCAGGCTAGGCTACTTCTACCTATTTAGGCTTATACATGTAATGTTCAAGATTTAATTAAAAATTGTAGAGCTTTTGAAGCCTTCAAATTGTAACCAGAAAAGGAAAATAGGAATGTTATCTGCGTACTGACTCGCTTAGTGCCATTATTAACGGACTATATAGGCAGTTTCCTCATTATTATCCTCTATTGGAACCGGATATGTTCTTGAAATTTCTGGAATTACAAATCGAACAGTTTCTTCAACATCAAATGAACGCCTAGTCGATTTTGTGGCAAAATATGTGACCTCCGTCTCTAAATCATGCGAAGATGAATTGTCGGTCATACGAGCCACACATGAGCTGTATTTTTAAGTCCTTGAATTTTGACAATCACGTAATCACCATGTTTTAAACGATCATGACGTACAGAGTAGGCCCTAATCATCATCGTCTTCCACAGACCGTGTTTCATCAAGATAATCGACATTGTCAGATGACCTATCTTGTAGGCCTACACAAAAAACGTTTTCCATCATCGTCATCATTTCTATCACTGTCAGATTCCTCACTGTCTGTCTCATCTGACATTCGTCTTTTACATTATGGTATGTTGTGTTTTGCATTTCTTTTGTTTTTACAATCTATTCGGATCGACGACTGACTAGGAACCGGTTTATCTGGTGACGCTCGACAACTGGCTATGCCACGGTTGATTGGTGACGCTCGACGACTGACTAGGCACCAGTTGACTGACCGTGGTCTGAGGCTTAGTCACTCTCTTTGGTTCACTTGGACTTATCTAGGGTTCTTTTGCTTCTGGTACGGTTTTTTGTTTTTTAGAAGCTGTAACTGCTTTATCGGCGAGTTCCTCCCTCTAATGCTGCTTTGTTCAAGTGTCTGTGATTGCCCTAATTGTGACGAGCAGGCCTATAATGAACACGGTTAATTGAAATAAATGCATAAATGCAACGTTCAAATGTTGCAACCAACCCCGAAGCAATGCATAGACATTGTTATCGAAAGATTTTATCGACAGCGTTGCTTTTAAATAAAATGACTAAATGCATTTTCAAGCCCAATTCCTTGTCTAACTTATGGCACCAAACAACACTAAATTGCTTCAAAACATTGAGCTACAATACGAAAAAGCACAAAATCGCCAAATTTACTTTTGATATCCAAAAATATTTTTTTTCTTTTTTTCGGTAGTTCTAGTCAACTGCCGGCCAAGAAATTAAGTCACGTTGACCTAAAATATATTCTTTACAAGGTAGGTGATTTGATTTTACGCTACTATTACTTAGCGCTTAACTAGCGATAGTGTTGCAACCAACCCCTGTTGCATCTAGCCCCGGTCTCCCCTACCTCTCCTTGGAATGGACTTCCTCCTTCTCTACGCTCTAAAATCTTCTCTAGTAGCATCTCTACCTATTTCTCTCACCTTCCTTTTCTCTCGAGTACACCGCACTGGGTGCGCTTCTGAAAGGCTTATGCTGTGAGTAAGCGCTTATAAATGATAAAATAGAATGCAATAGGGGTGTCCATAAAAATGACATATCGCAGAAAACACCCATACTCAAGTTTTTTTCCATTACTCTATTCATATATTGTCTATAAATATTTTTAAAGAAGTTTAAAATACTATCCTGAGGTCGCTCAAAGCCCCTGAACATATCCTACTTAAATTCCCAGAACTGAAGGGGCCCACGCTCGTGTCTTGAAACGATTTACTCTTTTAATCACAAAAATGGATGAACTTTAAGTTGTTGAGCTTGTCTTGTAAAATATGGATACTAAATTCTTGGTCATACAATTCATTTCAAGGTTAGAATACACAAACTTCAGCAAAATCAATCGAAAATGGCCAGATCTCAAAAAACATTTTTTGAAATTGGCTAATCCTCCTCGAATTTCTCGACTTGATAAGGATTCCCGTGGTAAGAAACAAGGCTAGTGCAAGTAAGACAATCCAAGGTTATCTTAATGTCAAAAAGGACAATTTAAGAGAAAAATCAGGGAAATGGCCATAACTCTGGATTGTCTTACACTTAGTAGCTCTGTTTCATACCACAGGCGAGAAACTCAAGAAAGAACTGCGATGTGTCATTTTTCTTGACACCCATACAATACAATATTATTAGCAAACAAGTTAGAGTCCACCCGTCTCCATTTAGGAATAACAGGGTGACTCATCAGCACTACATAAAAGATATTTTGTTTACGAAAAATTTATTAACGGAAAATATCTTATGCTGGTTTTTTGTGCATCATAGTTTATGGAGAACTATTTTCAGTATGTCCTTTTACAACAACAATCAGCAAAACAACCACCACTACACCACATCAGACTACCACTACTCGTCCATCGACAACGACTACAAAACCATCTACGACAACTACTTTGCCACCAACGACGACTACGCAACCGTTATCAACGACTACTCCGCCAACAATAGGAACTACTACTACTACAACCACTCTGGCAACGACAACAACTTCTCAGCTACAGACTACATATACCGAGATTCTGACGACAACTGAGCCTTCTACTACAATATCAAGTATGTTTGAATGCAGCATACAAACGACTTGGCCTTCTTCAGTAAGGAAATAATCGTTATTGAGATTACATATTACTACGTCTCATGAAGCCTTTGTTGAATCGCAGACAACCTGCAAGAGCTGGTTATTTATGGTGTAGGCCTATTCCTTTTAGGTTTGCAAAAAGCAAAGCTTTGGTAGAACTAGGTCCCTTTTCCCAGATAATGGTCACATAATTATGTTAATGAACTTTTAAAAGTGCGTCTATTGCAGATCTAAGTGGCTGCTTCTGGTACTTTTGTTATCATCCTAATTCGAAATGGAACTGGCAGAGGACGTTTTTACGTTAGGTTACTGTATCCCGAATATGAAGAATATAGCGGTTCGTGAGGGAACACTCCATGTACCAATGAATGTGATAGCCAGTCCTTTCACTGTAACGTAGAGCGTGGTTCCGTTGCTCAGTTGATCCAACCCTGGCATATCTCTACTATGTCAATCAGAGCGGTCTAATAATAATACAGAATTCGACGACCACTGAAAATGGGCAACCGATATCAACAGCAGGGTTGTACAAAGCAGACTATAATAACAATGGGAACAGATCTGACGCAAAACTTTACTTTTATTATCAGTCAATAATTTTCAGACAGAGTGAATCTCTGCTTAAGCTACTGTAGCACTTGCGAGGACTATGATAATAGAATTAAATAGTCAGAGAACTTTTTATTTTAGGTTATTGTTATCCGAATATGAAGAACTTGGCGGTCCGCGAGGGAACACTCGATGTACTAATGAATGTGACAGCCAGTCCATGCACTGTAACGTGGAGGGTTTTATCATCGATGAATGAGTTAAGTACATATCCAATTACACGTCCTAATTGCACAGCTGATCCCACCCTGGCAGAAGTCTACAACACCAACGGGAGCGGTCTAATAATACGGAACTCGACGACAACTGCAAATGGACAACCGATCTCAACGTCAGGGTTATACAAAGCAGACTGTAGCAACGATAACACGACGATGGGCGCTAAGCTACTTGTCGTTCGTAAGTAATTCAACCCCATGTAACATATTCTAGTTATGGTAGTCAAACGTTTTACAGCCTGGGGTCAATCTGACCCCAGGCTGTAACATTGACTATAACATAAGCCAAGCTACGTTACATACACAAATACACACATACATACATACACACATGCATACATACATAAATATATAAATACATACATACAAGCATGCATACATACATATATACATCCATCAATACACACATATATATATACATACAATATACATCCATACATATATAGTAGGGTGTCCCAAAACGACAGCGACTTTTCAAAAGTGTATATATCTTGATGGCCAACCTCTAGAAAGTTTCTATAGGACTAGTTACTATATTGTACGAAGTTACAGCTAATTAGATTAACATTTAGGCGTGGCTCAAGCGACTCTAAGTTAAGCATTGTATAGCTGAGCCATACACATTAATTTACCATTGAGAAATTTTACCCCAGAGTATCTCAGGAACTAAAAGAAATCGAGAAGTGATTTTTGTGTCTATGACAGGGTTTTCCGGGCAGAAGTCAAAAATGCTATTTCTAACATTGTAGGACAATCTGATGACCTTCATTTTCAAGGTCATTTGACATCTATTGTCATAATAATTATTTCGTTTTCGGTGAAGGCTAAAAAGAAGGTGTCAGTCCAAGATAGGCCCACTGGGCTCAAGGAAATAAAATAGAGTTATAAGCAACCTGGTATGACCTTCGTATGACCATCGCATGACTTTGTAGCTTAAGGTCACTCGACCTGTTATGGCTAACCTTTGGCCTCACTGAAACTACAAGTTATGTAAAACAAATCCTGGCGTATGATGTTTTTCATTGTCTTGGATTCCAAAGAAGTATACTCAACAGAGTTATGATGAACATCATATGGTCAGTGCATGACTGAAATGTTTAACCTTTGGTTCTCCGAAACTACAAGTGCTAGAATAGTTTTCTTGATGTCTAATAATTTTTTGATTTTAAGGGCCGCCAAAAATCTGTTCAATCAACATTATAGGTTTCGATTGCTTTCCACATTCTGCAGCTTCTCTCCAACCTTTCCTTTCTTTGGACCAGAATGATCTCTTTGTCCCGCGAACTAGAACCACTTTGGCGCAAGCTACGTCATTTCTCACCATTGGGCCTGCCATGTGGAATTCCATCCCCTCCTCTTTACGCGTTTCCATTCCTTCTAGATCTATTCCTACTTCTCTCTTTCTTCAAAACCTATTTCTTCTCTCGGGGTACTCGCACTGGGAGCACTACTGCATAGTCACTGCTGTGAACGGCGCTATATAAGTTACTAATTACATTCCACTACATCTGAGGCTCAAGGTCACTTGACGAACCGGCGTGGTTGCCATTCGTTTCTCGGGAACTGCAAGCAGTAGAATTGTGATTGTGGTTTATCTTCAGTTAAGGCATTAAAGCACTTTCCTAAACATGAGATTTGTAACCGTTGCATCAATTGTAATAAAATTTGCAGGGTATAGATAGAATAGACCGAAGTTCATGTCCACCAAATTTAGTACCTATAATACTACAATTATTGACCAAGATATTTGACAAATTCTAGTGTTCTACTTTATCGTGGACACAGTGTAGTATAGGTTTAGTCCGTAACTGCAGCCAACTACTGGCTGTTCTTGCGTTCCATAATATGTAACTATACCCGGATAACTACAGAGGACCACGTGCTTAAAGCACATACAATTATCTGTAAGCTTTCACATTGAGAAGTATTCAAATAATATGCTCTGAATTGGCACATTCCATTCCCCATTCCTGATATGCATTATAATGCTATGTCTTTCAGGCAGCGGTCCAGAATGTACCTGCATTCCTGACAGTTCCTCATCCAACGTTCAACTCTCTTGCACCGTGGCTTACGCCGATAGCAGCACCCATCCTATCCCTGCAATCATAACCTGGATAATAAACGGAGCAGTCTACACAACGGATGCGCCTTATAAGAACAAGACGGACGGTTATGTGTACAATGTCATCTCAACCATTACAGTCGATGGCAGCAGCGTCAATAGCTACCAATGTATATTGACATTTGGAGAACCAACGGAGATCACGTATGATTGGATTGTGACGAATGCACCGGAGTTTAACGAATCCTGTTCAACGCCATGTGAGCTTGCTTTAAGGAATATGAAGTTTCAGTCTATAAAATACAATTTGATTAAAAAAATTACCCGAATAATTTTCAATTGAATTGCAATGCCGAATCTACAGTAGAAGTATTGAATTTATTGTTTTCGGCCTCATGATTTCACTCTGCCGGATAGGGATGATCGAAATTTTATACCTAGAGTACTTTATGGTGTATTGGCTAAACAATAATTTTCTTTAGCAATAGGTCTCAGTCACTTAATACATTTCTAACCCTCTTATCTATTTGACTATATATTATTTTTGTCTAATCGATATCTAAACTGTTGATTTTGTAATCTTGTTGCGTTTGTGTCAACGAGTTTTTGAAATAAAAGAATAGTAGTAGTAGTAGTAGTAGTAAGGACTAAGTATTATAGAGTACAGTGCTGCTTGTTCGTAAAGAATTTAAGTGATTACCAAGTTTAGCAGAGACATATTGTTCACACAATTCATGACACATTGTTTGCAATTTGTGTCAGTGGAAATGGTGAAACATCGACACCAAGTGAGATGAACTAGTGACAAACATTTAAATTTATTGTTTCATTATTCGGTTAATTCCGTATAGAATAATAAAAAAGGTGAGTTTTGAAGGTAGCACTTTTCTTCAGACGGTGAAGAATACAGAATGATGACACATGATGTAGACTTTAGTACATAACTTCAAATGCTTGAGATCTCCAAATAATTTTAGATTAGCACGTTTAGTGATCAAAAATATTTCGTTGTTCAACGTAGGCCCACAAATAATTCGTAAAATTAATAAAAAATAATAAGTGTCCATGAGTTTTGGAACACTCTCCCTTTGTCTCTCCGTCCTGTTCGACTGCTGAATGCTGATATCATTTCATTCTCAACCTAAGGGCTACCTTTCTATCTTGCTTAACAACCAAAGAGTAGTTATTTATCGGACTGCAATTCTGGAAATTGATCCGATAATGCTTGGTTTAGCGAGCCATCGTTTAATGCCTTGCATCTCAGAGACCGATGAGATACAAGTTATTACTTACCAGGGAGACTCAGAAGAATATAAGATCAGTATAGAGCTACAATCGAGAAACAGCTTCAGAGGATAATATATAAAGAGCAAAGTATTATATATGATGCATTTGAGTTTTTACACAAAATCATCTGATGTCTCGATGTTCATAATACGGATAAGAATTGACACGACCTTAGACACCAATTGTCTTTATTTCAGGTACGATTGGTCCATGTACGGCACAGCTCGAAAACGTCGCCGTTTATGAGGGAGATCTGAGCATACTCCTCTACTTTCCAGCAAATCCTAACGGTGTCAAGTGGTCGACTGTTGCAACGACGGATGAGTTAACCGACGCTGTTATAGTAAATTATGACGACACCGTGGATCCTAATTATGCGGCAGACTATGCTTTTGATTCGTACGGTCTAACAATTAAAAACGCAACATCAACGGCTGAACCTGGACATCAGCTATCAACGGCTGGGTTGTACAAAGCAGAATGTGGTTCTAGCAACTATTTCAACGTCAAGGTTCTTGTCGTTCGTAAGTAATTTCATTGCCTAGGGTTAATCATTCGCAACATTATCACTTCTGTTTCGCTGTTTGTCTCTTCAGTCTTTAGGAGATGCCATAACGTAGCTCATTGAGGGCTGTACGCATTTCTAGATTACGATTTAAGCACCATTCCTTGACATGGCTCTCTTTACAGTCATTGTTCGCTTGACTTCTGTGTTCAAGTAGCATTGGGGATTAAGTTCATATTAAGCGTTTACGAGTTCCAATGAGTGTGGTTGCTATTAATCATCGGATTAACAGTGGTTCTTCCATCGTTATTTAAAACACGATTCCCTTGTTAACAATCTACAATCTAATACTATAATTCTCAAAGTATGTCCTTCTGTTTGTATATTTGTTTGTCCATCCGGTTAAAGGCTCCGAAAAAGAAACGCTTTCGCGATTTGAAAAATTTTACAAAACATTTTTACGGCCATATGTAGGTAAACGCGTCATTCTAAGCTGGCAATTTACTTTAAATGCTGATATACGGACATTTTAAATTTCGAACTGGTGGCTATCGTTGCAACATAACGCCGCCATTTCGGATTTCTCACAACGTCATACGGTACACGGTAGGGTGGTTCATCGGCAATGGTGCCAACAAAAATTCTTAAAAGTTGCTGCTCTCACCCCGTCATTCTGTTCCAAATAATTTATAAAAAATTATGACCAAGTTTCAGTTGAATATGTTTAGAGGTGCCTCATCATGGTTGTAGTTAGAGTAGAGAGATGCAAACTTCTTCCATGCATGACCGGGAGAGCTAAAGTCAGTCATCTGTCTGCATTGATATCTAAGTAGGCATTGATCAGCTGCTTGAAGTTCCATAACCTAGCAGATGGTATAGGAGAAATAACAGTCGCTGCAGTAGTCGCAGTTATCGAAGATTCAGGTATGAGGTCAGGCATCTGTGGCATGGCTTTCGACACCACATCGTCGAACACAGTATACATGCACTATTCTGGTGGAGAAGTTGGACAAACGTCTGCTATCTTTGCCTGTCGGCATCATATTCTTGAATGTCTGTTCATTGACATTAGCTCCTTCTTCTGGACCAGATATACGTATGTTCAAATGTTTCCAATCCTCCTGGGCTGATACTGTTCATGCTGCTTTCCATGCAGGTTTAGAGGATATTGAAGTCACGAGAAAGATCACATTAGGCAAAGGACCTGAAGTTTTGAACTTCGTTCGAACAATGACTTCAAGAAACTCAGCCACAAGAAGATTACCAGGAACTGCCCATTCAGATCATCATTAATTCTGGGAGAGATCCCTCCGAATGGAATTCATTTCCGTGCTCCAGCAGGACTTCATTGAGCAAGAGAGATGAGACTCTTATTATACGGATTCAAAATCTTCATGTTTGGTCGCATCCAGGCATGTGCACATGGTGGGAGCCAAACAAGAACATGGTCTATGTCAGCTTCTCTACTTTGCCCAATGCAGGTGGACAGGCCTACATCCAAGCATGGTTTGCAGCTACGATGCCAAAATTAATGTGGCTCCGAATAATGACCTATTGTTCCTGGAAAAGTTGCAGGAGCACTCTGCCATAAATAAGGTCTTATCTGATTGTGCATTGCAGAAATAATTGGGCACCTATGAAATCTGAAAGAGAAAATAAAATATCTCACAACGTTTGATCCGTCTGTCACTCTTGAAGAGAAACGACGAATGGTGAATATAATGATGGCCTTTTGGAAACAACAGTCCATCAAATTGATTCGCCATTCGTCCTTCAGCAAAACAGAAAATTAATCTAAGCAGGCTCTCATCAGACTATTCAATTCTTCACAGCATTGAGTTTACCCGTAGACTATCTTCAGCTCGGTCCTAATTCTGAATTGAATTCAAAACCGTGCTGAAGTATGTCAAGGCACTGAATGTCGTAAACAACATGGTAGAAATTCTGATTCGGGAGTTTTATGCCGATCTGACGAAGAACAGAAACAGTTTCTCCTTCAACTGATTGCATGCTGAGCATAGAAAATTGTTCCAAAACTCAAGGAAATCCACAGTTGTGGCTGGACTTAAATGCTAGACATTAGCGTTTAACGGTAAAAGTCTTTGTATTATCTGTTTTTGTGTTGAAGATGATGTCCAAGTAGAACCATTTTCAGAACTTTCTTTATTAATCCTTTAATTAGCCGTTGAATACACAGTGTTAATGCTCTTGATTAATCATGTATGCACTGCTAGATAGTAGATATTGTTAGACAATGAATATAATTTCTTTACTTTTGACACTTAACCACTAACACTAATTTGCGGCATTGTACGAACAGGCTATTCCGATGTAAAACTACATTTGCCATGAGGTACCCCTAAACATCATCCAAAAATAAAAAACTTTACAGGAAATGTTATTTATTTATTTGGAACATTCTGAGAGGGTGAGAGTTAAAAAAATTATAAATTTTGTTTTCTGAGCCACCCTAGTACACGGCCTCCTACAATACAGAGCATTCGCAAGTCACTTCGGGATTTCTCCGACAAGCCAATGACGTCATCTGTCTACATTGGTAAGAGCTGCGTATATGCTGCGTATCCTGCGCCTCTGTGCTATTATAGAGAGCGTGCGGATCGCGGTTCGCTTCCCGATGCTGGCTTATTTCGAAAATTTAAACCTTGGGCTAGCACGGTCCTTGCACGAGGATACTAAATGGCGTGGCGTCCATTCAAACGGGCGAGCGGTGATTGGTTGGGACTCATCCGATCAATTCATAGAAAAATGAGCATGGTGCAGGCTATAATTATTCGGTCGCTATAGAAAAAAGCGAACGTTAACATTTTACATTTTCAAATCCAACGGGAACGAGATATATAATAGGATAGAGCAAATTCAAATACACGGGCGCACCTGGTGAGCACCAGCCAAGGCAGCCAAAGTTAACTACGCAAATCAAGCGGGAACGCTATATAAAGGTAGAGATAACCTCTGCGAAGCCGGGTAGCAACGTCTAGTCATTCATAAAAATTAACCATCTACGTTTCAATCTCGGTAAGCAAGGTTTTCATTCAGTTAAATGTGGCGTTTCATGAGCGGAGTGGAGCGCGATCGCATCGAGAGTTTTATCGAGCGGGTGAAGAGGGCTGGGTTCCTTCCTCCAGATGCCCCGACAGCAGACTCTATAACCGACGAAGCAGCCGACGAAGCAGCCGACGTGCTGGTCAGTGCAATGATCAGTGACCCGAAACATGTCCACCGACGGCTGTGCTAGGTTATGCAGGAGAGCCGATACAACCTGCGCTCCAGACTCAATCCATTCGCCCTTCCAGTCAGTCATTAGGAACTGTTCTAAAAAATGAAAGTGTTAGAAAGTTATTCTCCAACCCATCATTGCGTGATACTAGATAGAAAGAGTAACAAGGAAAAGTTTTAGCGTGATAAAATAATATTTAGGACTTGCACAAACCAATCTGAAGTTCACGGATCTTTCTCAGGATCAGGTGACAAGGTAAATACTGTTGCTGTCCGACAACAATCCATCACAATAATCATCTCCTTCCTGAATATCAGCTCTGGTGGTAGTTATGATGTCACAAAGTTCTGCGTGTTTTGTCTCCACTCAATGATTTGCCGCAGTTGTTTAAAGCCTCCACACGCATTTGTTCTTGAGTGTGGTTTTTATCTACTGCGGGCTATCGTTCCTCTCCGACGATTTTCTCGCTGTACCTCCAAAAATAAATGCTCTTTCTCAATTTTTATTAGGGAGCCTATTAAACTAATCATCCAGGTGGTCTTGAAACATTTGTTGATTTGCAAAGTTCTTCCAATGCATAATTTAAGAATAAATGGTTAGAAACGAAAAATGCACTTTACAGAATTTTTACTGGTTTGTGCAAGTTCTAAATATTGTTCAATCTTCAAAATATTTTGGCTATAGAGTCTCAATATAAGCCATCACCAAATGGTTGGTTGGAGGATTAGAAAAATATACATGAAAATTCTCCATTAGGGATGGGAACACCCTATTGATCACGTATGATGTTCAAAGCCAACTACTAATCATAACAGCCAACCGATGTCACTAAGCAAAATCTATGTCTCATAACTTCAATATTCTAGAACAATTGGCACTTCTTGCGTTCTGACAGTAAGAATTTGATCTAATAAAGAAAAAACATACAGACATGTATGTATGTATGAGCACTTGTTATAGCGCCCCTTCAAGATTTCTACTCAGTAGCGCTCCCGACTACAGCGCGGACACTGAATCGGAGTTTCACGCCGAAGCGCATGAGCAATTGCGAGTGAAGGACTTACCCAGGGTCCCTACGCGGGAGCTTGAGTTTGATTCGAAACCACAACCCTCCGGCTGCAAGGCACCGAATATTCACCTACACCGCTGCGCCCCAGACATACATAAACTTATGTTAAATCTAGCAGACTGCATATTAATTGTTAAGCGATGGTAAATTCAGCATGGATCTATACTTTTTATGCATATCTTTATAGTGGTTTCTATACCCCCTAAATAACCGGGCTCAATCCCTCCCTTCCCCATTCCGGGCCGCGGTCATCCCCTCTCTCTTCCAGATCCATATTGCCAACGTGATTTTTAGCTAATTTCTGATTAGATAAAATAATGAGTCTGTAATTCATAGGTTTCGTCTGCTAAAATATCATCAATCCAACTTCTATTTGTTCGAAGATTTCTTTCATCAATCCAGCTTCCATTTAGGCAAACAAGTATTTTCGTCAATCTAGCTTCCATTTAAATTGACCATTATACAATGGATACCAATGCCAAATAATTAAGAAAAAGGCTAATCGGTAAAGTTGTTAAATGTTTAAACATGCTAGTCAACGGGTATGAATTAAGTCGGCCTAGATTATAATCTCGCATTCGCAATCGCCGAATTGCAACAAATTCTTGAAGACGTGATGCCTTCGACAGTGTTCTGTTCATATGTCGGACCGTAGGCTACATTGTTGCGGTATGCCAACTTGCAACAGCGATATTTATATTTCGTTTTTTCACGCGGCATAGTATTTTAGTTAATGAAATACGTGTTTTCATTGGGCTCAACTTGCGGTCGCCCTGTATAGGAACAGAAGCCCCTGTATCTGTAGTAGTGTGGTCCAAAAAATTAAAAGTTGGAAATGCATTGCTCCACAAGGCTGATCTTGTTAAAATTACAAGTTACAAATGAAAACATGAGTCTGTATGCAAAATTGTGGAAAGATTGGATTATATTTAGAGGTCGCTATGTTTTTCGACATTTTGCTATATAGTTTGAACTTGTCAAAAACATGTTTAATTTTGATTTTTTTTCAAATCAGTTATTATGTTTTTTTTCAAGTCAGTTACAATTTTGAACAATAAACAGCCCAATGAGAACTATATACCGCAGTGTTACTGCTTAGTTAGGTTGCATTAAGTTCGTAATGAAATATAGTTTTGGATAATTAAAGAAGTTATCCAGTCTGCATAAATCCCGTCATTGAAGTGCTAGAAACCCGCCACACACTATTATTTCATTTTTCCTTCGTTGGTACGGACAATTTTGGCCGATGACTGGAGACAAGTTGCAGCAAGTATTGTTTCTGTTACTCATCCTTAGTAAATCATTGTAAGAATGGACCAGAGCCACTCCGCGTTCTTCGCAGTCATTCACGACCATCAACAGTTTGACATTTGCCTTTATCAACTGGAAAGTAGGGTCCAATGGTCAGAGAGTAGAAGCCTTTGATAGGATGGCTTTGCATTGTTATTGACCCTGGATAGCAAGAAGATCAAAAAGTTGCAAAGATTCCTTGTGACATACGCTTCCAGTGTATTCTAGTGGTCGAAGGATTTCCTGTCCAGACGCTACATGGGGTGGTTGAGTATGATTGTAGTACCAGAGCAGCCTTGATGACTTCAATGACACGCTGATCAAAGAAAGCGCGTGGCATAAGGTGCTCGGAGAAATACCAGAGATGACGACTGAAAGAGTTAATTTAAATCAACCTCAAACTCAGGGCCGGCCCTAGCCCAAATGGCGCCCCAGGCAAAGCATACATTTGGCGCCCTCTGATCCCGTCTCCACGGTCCACCCATGTCAACTCAATGATGAACCCGCCAAAAGATTTACGCTCAACTGAGTTATTTATTTATTATTACTTCTATTTAGTACACTCAACCCTGGATAATTTTGAATTTGGAGGGATGGAAACAAGCAAAAAGACTTCGAATTAGGCCTTCCGAAAAATTCAAATTACCGAAAAAGAAAAAAATATTTATTAAAAAAATTATTTGTTTTAGTAATCAGAAATCTGTTCTGCTTGTAGTTTTCACCAACATGTTTCAGTTTATCAAAATTATATTTTTATAAAGCTGAAAGTAATTTAAGAAAATACCCTCAATACTAGTATATTAAAAATGAATTACTAGCTGATTACTGGGCACCAGTGGCGTAAATCATGGGACTGTCCCCCACCCAAAGTTTTGACTTAAGCCGTTCTGTCCCCCCAAAAAATCCGGCCCTCGTAGAGTCTGCCCACCCCAAGTAATGTATAGATTTTCGCTTCGGTTGGGCACTAAAACTAACAGCTAAAGTAGTTTCAGTTTCGTTAAAATAGTTGAAAAGCCATCCTTTTTGCTTTTTGATACAACTTCTCTGTCGTGTTTTTCTGACAATGTAGAGCACCCGATAACTTCTGTCGCTTCACAGGGCTTTACCTAATTTTTAAAATTACAATGCTTATTTTATAAGATCAAATCTATAAATTGATTTAGATATAATTAAGAAAACTGTTATTAAAATGTAAATGTACAGATTTTTTACTAACTTAGTTGACGCAACTGTGATGTCTGCTCAGCAGTCAACAAATAAAGCTACATTGATTAAATATATTATACTACAATAATATCTCTTTAGTTGTTGGCATTTTCAGTCGAAGCTGTCACTATCATGTATGTCGGCATAAGATAAATAGACGGTCAGGTCTATTACAGACACAAACCACAGAGTACAGACGCGTGAATAATTGAATTTTAATGGTTAAAATAAAATTTGTGGGGTGTCGAAATTGAAATCGGTCTATTTGAAAAGGTGCAATGAAACCAATAATTGTTTTAAAATTTGTTCCATACGCAAAAGTTTTCAATTCATATGAAAATAATCATTTTAGCCTAAGAATGGCTAAAAGTGAAAAACTGTTACTAATTTTTTTGAAAAATGGCGCCCCCTAGATTGTGGCGCCCTAGGCAACTGCCTGCTTTGCCTGTGCCTAAGGCCGGCCCTGCTCAAACTGCTTCTCCTTGAATTAGCAGAACTCTTTTCTCACATAACCTCCAGTGTTTGCGAACACCCGAATCAGCGTGGATTCTAGCCTTCTCCAGAATTACCAGCGCAGCGACTATTGTTGCATTCGTGGCCTCGTCAACTGTTAGTCTATTTTGGTAATGAAACATGAAATTCCTCAGGATTGCCCCATTTTTTGTAAGTCCAGGCCCAAGAATGTGTTTGTGAGTAATCCCTAACAGCCAGGGGTGCAAAAAAGCAAACTTTTTTCAAAATGAAAAGTTTTTTGTTTTTGTTTTTTGGTTTTATTTCATTTTTTGGTTTTATTTGGTTTTTTTGTTTTTTTATTTTGAGATTTTCCTATTTCAGATCATAAAACTCATAAAAATGGCATAATACCGTTCAAATTAATCAGATGCATATAAATGAAATTAACTAGAACAGTAGAACCGTAGAATTTCATAAAACGAAGTTAACAAGGACCATACAACAATTGCCAAGAGAGTTGAAGAGACGACATTTTTGGCATTTATAATTTTGAAATTTGTAAAAAACAAAAAAAAAAATTTGCGTTTTTTTTAAACAAAAAAACCAAACCCTCCCCAAAAAAACTTTAACAACCCTGCTAACAGCCAACATTGTGGGGAACTCCTGGTTGATGCCAGTTCCACCATAGATGACGTTTATGTCACGTTTGAGCTTTTATTGCAGAAAGTGAAAAACATGTGATGTTAGCTTTTTTCATATTCAAGGCTGGCTTCACAGTCAAAAAATACTCGAATCATGCTAAATTAGCAGCATGCAGAGCAATATTGAAGAATCCAACGGTATATGAAACGAATTATAGGTCTAATGAATTGTAATTGGAATGCAAAATTTAAAAATTAGCTATGAGCCAACAACCGTTTATCTATCAGAAAGAACTTGACACAAGTGTTTTATTTGTAAATAAGCTTATTATTCTTTTATTTACTTAAATACAGTTGGCATATTGATCATGATTTGGAAAGATGGTGCTTGATGTTCATGGGTGCTAATTTTAGTTCATAATGCAGCTATTAACGAGTCAGATGCACAACTTTTGCAATTTCTACAAAAAGTGTCAAACCTAGCGACCTCTAAACAAGTAAACATGCTCAGATCTCTTCAATTTTTTCAGCACAGAGTCTTCTAGTCAAGTGTAACAGGGGCAGCCTTGTGGAGCAGCATATTTTGAGCAAACAAATATTTTTTTCCAATGTACGTTTGGACCACACTAATCTGTAGTCATAAGTTGACATTAATATTGGTTTTATACGAACCCTGATAGGCGATTTATAAAACGCTGATAATGACCAAGTAATTATTATTTGCACAACGCACATTGGGAACTTCACACTTAATACAGTTTGCTTCGAGAAAAACTCAGACTTCCTGCTGTTAGGTTTTAAAACGCTGTGTTTCAGGACAAGGTCCAATGTGTTCATGCACGAAGGTCAACTCATCCACCGTTCAAGTGACGTGCAGTTCCATTTATGCTGATAGCACTTACAATCCGATCGCTGCTATTTTCACACTGTTTGTTGATGGTAATAACTATGCGACTGATACACCTGTAAGGACCAGCTATGACTCATATACCTACTTTTCCACATCAACATTTACGACCGATTACGTTGGTTCTTCGACCTACCAGTGCACTCAGACATTTGGCCAACCAACGGAAATTCAGGATCCAAAAGTTGCAATGAATGCTCCGACGTTTGATCACAGTTGTTCAGTTTCAGCAATTGGTGAGTTTAAAGCCAACTCATTCCATTATTTCAAAGTTTCCAGTCAAATGTTTGCCAAAATAATATTTCAGTTTTAAGTTCTGAACGCCTTTAGGGAATTGTTCAGCGTCTTTCATCCATTCTTGTCTCACCCAGAATTGAATAGGATTCATATCCGTAGCGGAGTCCGTTTACGATGTATCAGATTACGTTGGAATTTAGCTAAATAATAGCGCCAGATTAACTTCCTGTACAATTTTCTACAAGCATCACCAATTAATTGATCTCTCGCCATTCAATAAGAGTATAATAATAATTAAATTGTGATGTGCTCCATCAAACCCAGGCACATTCCGCATTTTTGTGAAAACGAGATCTCTTATTTAAAGTCATTTTGTTTTACAACGTGGAATTATGTTTGGTCGTGGATACAGTCACGCCCGACGTGAGCCGATACCTGGGACTAGAATCACGCCCGCCTCGCAATTGGTCAATGCATTTCACATGATTGTGTGTACCTGAAACGGTTCGTTTAACATTGCCGATTGCGGTGGAAGGTTGTTCACCGTGTTTTCTAATGACAACACTAACCCTAACCCTGACCCTAAACGACCCTCACGACGCCTAATTTGACCCTAAACGACAAACGAATCCTAACCTGGCCCTAACCGACCCTCAAGTTGTCCGCCATATAAAAATTCCACGGGAAGAAAAAAAGTTCACGTGACAGACTGACAGGCTTTAGCCAATAACGCGACGGACGTGAATGTAGTACTGGGATTCCGCTAACGCCCGGGGCGTGAACGGATCCACTACGGTTATGTTTCTGACAATTCAAAAATTATCAAGATATCTTTAGTAGAACCTGAGATAATGCCAATTTAAAGTGTTACATCATGAGAATACTATTATCGAGAAAATCGCAATTATTGTATGTGCTCTATACATTGCTTATGTTAATTGGCGTATAGGGGTAGAAAGAGGAATTTATGCTGTGATTGCTCCGTTTTTTAAAATAAAATTATGACATTAATATCAGTATACATTCAGACTTTTCTATGCTTGTAAAACCAATCTAGGCCTACGTCCAATCGCTAGATGGCAATTGTAGAAGGCGATATTATTATTTGCCTTAAAATTGTTGATTTTCTTTCTTTCTTTCAGCATCGTCTAAAAGATAGAGCACAGCGTACATATGTTTACATGTGATTTTAGCAGATTAAAACGCAGCATTTTTTCATACAAGTATTTTTTTATGAAGTAATAATTATGCTACACGAATTTGATTCAAACTCAAAACACACAAATTTGATCTAGCAGGTCATTTCTGGCCATTTTCTAGAAATTGTATGTTGCGACATGCTCCTGGTTTTGATAGAGCACACAACTTAGTCTTATTATGTACAGTTTGAAACAGTAGCCTATACCCAACAAATTTGTGTCAGACATTGTTCTTGGCTGAGCAGGGTGTTATGGGTGGTGCTATGGAAATATTTCTTCGTCACTCTTTCTGCATGAGTCTAGTACTGTGATATCTTATTTTTAGCATGGGAGTGCTTATGCTTATGGGCTTGTTCGAATTTCCAAACAGTTCATTTTGAATTTGAATTGTTGCTTTATATTGTGTATGAATTTCCCCAAAATTCATTCTGAGAAGCAAACGTACAACGTCCCAAGATGTGTTTGTTTATTGCGAAACATCAAATGACAGGAGAAAATAGTCAATGTCTTCCCAGAATTAATACTATTGTAGTGGATTTGAAGGGTTGGACGCTGCATGTCCACCACTTGTAGCGTGTGATGTACTATCGAAGACATGTAAATGTTTCTACTCGCCAGTCAGACGCGATCGTTCGTCAGCGTTGACCAAGCTGAGGCCGGCATGATGGTTACTCGTTGCCCCGGCCATGTCGACCGGGCCACGGGCCCAGAGGCCGTTGACGATTGAAGAAGCTCAGAATTGTTTAATGTAGTTTATTGAAGTCACCAACAATATACATCGATGGTGACAACAACTATCGTACTGCTTGTATGACGGCCTGACTTGTCTGAACTCTCTGTTATAGTCTGCCTTCTATCGAAATATTTCTTCGTAATAAGTCTGCATTTATATATACAGTGACAAGTCAGCCTATAACTTTGGAGTGCTCTATGCTTATGGGCTTGTTCGAATTCCCAAACAGTTCAATCCCTGAATCTCTCTTGTTGCTTTATATTGTTTATGAATTTCCCCACAATTCTTTCTGAGAAGCAAATTCACAACGTCCCAAGATGCAATTGTTTATTCCGAAACATCTAAATGACAGGAAAAAGAGGCAATGTCTTCCCAGAATTAATACACTATCATCAAGAGCACGGTTTCCAAACCAAAAATTGTAGGACCTTCGTTTCATTATGACATCTAAATAAAGTAATGATTTGTCCCAAAACGACATAAAGTGAAGGTTCCTGATGGCTGGCTCTTGGCTTTATACATCTCGAAGGTAAGGATTTTTTATTCTTAGGCTATGGTATAAGATTGCTTGTGGATTGCGGCAGTACCCTTTTAAATCCGCTTTAAGATGCCTATGGATGTTAACACTAGATGCTTCAGAGTTTTACAAATTATTGTGTTTTTTCTGACTGTATTCAGCATGTGTACCTGCTCGAAAAAAGCGTGATTATGGCTATGCTCAACAACTTCTTGGTTTGCCTCAAGACCCTCCAACGACCCTAAGATCACAACTGGTCGCTGGTGAGGGATCCAGAGGTTGGTCTTGCCATCATTCTGACTATTCATCTGCTGAGGCTGATTCTATTGCAGTAGGACAGGCGGCCCTCTCCATCATCATCAATCATCAATCATCAATATTCGTTTATTGTCATAAATAATCAAGCTGAAAGAGAAGCCTTTGCAACGACAGCTATTCATTCTTAGAAAGTAAAACCTATCTAACAATGTACAGATGTTTCCCTGTGCAGTTCTCAGATAGTTTTAACTTTGAATTTTAGCTTTAAGGTTAATTATAATTCACAGCCGCTGAGTTGAACATACAGCTATAATCTGGTTCATTTCATACAACCAATGTACCACCCGTCATAGCACTAAATAGTGCGATATGTATGCCATTTAGTTAACATTTTGGCTTAGAGACCCTCGGCTTTTGGACGATATTTAAATGCATTATTCTGATCAGTGACATGCGCTAACCTTCACTGCAGCTCAACTTATAACTATTCGCCAATTCCATTTGCAGTTCGATTGCGTTCCATTAGATGAGTTCCGTTCTGGTGAATGTGGTTTTGTAGATTCTGGTCTGACGACTCTGGAAATCATCCTCATCGTTGTTTTCGGATGTTTGCTTCTGGCGGTTCTTGCTTTCTTCTTCTGGTTCTGTCGGTTCTGTTCGGGAGGAAAACGACTCAGACCAAGTCAACGGTAAACATTATCTAAACACAAGTCATTGTTTATCATCAGGTTTTCATATTACTACTAGTATCAGTTAACCTTTAGCTTGGAAGATAATTAATCAACACTTTAACGGCGAGAGTGTACTAAAAGTGACAGGAAAACCAATGCAGCTCGTTGTTTAAGTATTACAAGCAGTATCACCCATGAAGATCACTCTCAACTCAACGTTTTAGCTCTTTGCTTTCTAAAAATAGTGAGACTGACTGTGAGAGTAGAAGGTACAATAAATATTGTTTAGATTGTTTAAATTTGTTTATTGGAAAAATAGCTTCGACACGTACGGTGCGTGGGACTACAGTTTGGAAGGAAGAGGGAGGCCCCAGGTGCCAAAGGATCGCTCTTGGACGTTGTCTTCCTATTCCTTTAACACTCATCCAGAGAAGAACATCTTTCGTTTTTCAAGAACCGATCCGCGACTGAAATTTCGTTACATGCGCTCAATGGTCTAAGACTCTAAGCCAACTAACGCTTAACAGTAGGCAGAACAAACGCTGGGTCTTCTGCATTAGATTAGAGCGTCTTGTTTAACACGGTCTGTATATGAGTAGTTTAAGGGTAAATACATTTGTAGCATATATACGCTGAATAATTATAATACACGTTCTTATGTCAGGATTATTTTAGAAGTTATTCTGGTTGGACCAACTGAATATCTATAACTGTTAGCACAGTAACGAAATCTTAACAAAAGCTTGGTATAATAAAAGGTTGTTTTTTGCAAACGCTTTAGTTCTATTTACCCACACCGCCTTTTACAAGCCAAGATTTTTTGGGCTCGGGATACCTGTATAATAATGATTTCGTTGAATATTTGTTTTACATCCATGTCGCTTAACAAATTTATAACGACCGTACATTTAACATTTAGCAGGCTTTACATTTAGGCTTAATCTTGGTCAAGTCAGACTGCCAAATGCGAAATGTAGATTTGGGTATCATCAGCATAGAAATGATATCCCAGGACATCAAAGCACACTTTCAGAAAAGATCTAAGAATGGTGTCATTCAGGGAGCCAGCTTTAGTTAGGTGAGGATAAGTTTGATTTGGTTTATTGTTGTATTGCACAATACATTTATGCAGTAGAAAAAGAAATACATGTGACTAGTTAGCATACATTTTAAAGGACGTGGAAGGAGAACACCGACTCAGGCCACAAGAAGTTACTCACAGTGTAAATGCTGTGTACAGTAAAACTACAGGACCACTTGAATAATGAAACAGTAAGAATACTACTAACACGATGAAAGTGCTAAGACTTATTAGAATCAAGTAATTGTGAAACACTTTTTGCATCAGTTGATCTACACAATATGCAAAAAAGCAGAGGAAAACTCCAGATATATACAATAATGGTTGCTAGCTGTTGGGTAACGGTGGTCGAGTGGTTAGAGCGCTCGACCTAGGCCTAACGCACAGAGTACAGATTCGAACCTCGCCCGAGACAGTTACTGTGAATGGACCTTGAATAAGTCGTTCATTCACAATAATGCTCTGTCGTAAGTATGGTCGTGTGCACCGCTGAACTTTGGAAGCAGGACAATATCAAAGTACATTTGCATTATATTGTATTGCATTGTATAGCTGTTAGTGTTCAGCTGCATACCTTACAATTAGAAACAACCAGTGCTTTTTCTAGAAAAAAGGCTCCGGAACTCAACAATTTAGAACAATTCTATGGCATATTTTATGCTAATATTTCTATTTGATATGTTTCAATATCAATAAACACTAAAAGCACTGAAATTAAATTAAAGTTTCTAATTAATGTAAAATAATTTTTTTATTAAAAATGTAAATTAAGTAAATAATTTGTTTAATAGCTGCAAAAAGGTTTCGAAACGCCGCTCCGGCTAAAAAAGTGCTAGAAACAACCATTATTTTGACGACAGCTTTCCGTAGGAATGGACATAATAATGGCATCGATGGAGAAAAGCATCAACAGATGCTAGCAATCGTAATCGTAAACCGTAAACTTCCAAAGCGCCACTCGAAAGCCAGGCGCGGGGCACCAACTTACTCACGAGCTCCAGCAGAATTGCAGAAGCATTCGAAGCTCCAGGCACCATCCTCTATAATTATTCTGGATGAGCCAATCCTGAAGACAACGAAAAGACGGTTGTGCGGCCAAAGCCAGTCGCTCCATCACTCGATTCCACTCTCTGTTCTACCCTAGGCGCACGCTTTGGGTCAGCAGAAGGGAGGCGCCGCTCTTCGCTGTGGTCTGCTCCTAGTTTAACCATAAACATAAAGGCAGATATGACGAAGGACCACCACAACCATCTCGCACGGTCACTGCTGGGAAACGGACGAACTGACCTTATTGAACGCGTTTATTACTTCGGTTATGGCGGAGGTGTTGTGAGACGTGCTAAGGCATCAACGATGGTTATAACGGCAGAGTTTCAGATTCCGACGCAATCCTCAGGTGCTGAGGACGATAACGAACCAACCACGACACACGACCTGTCTAAGAGCTGCGGTGGCACCGGTCCTCAATGGGGAAGAGACAGAGGCATGAGGCATCCGAATCCGAGTTTCCTACACATCTTGAGGAGCTTACCAACGGGGATCGGACTGGACGCTCAACCATTGTAATTCTAACTGTAAGTATAAATTCATATAGCGCCACTTCAAGAAAGAAACTTCATAAAAGAGGCGTTCTGTGCGCTGACCTCTGTAACATTGAATGCTATTAAGAACGCAGAGTTCATCAGTAAGCAAACGATGCACAGAAAACGACGAGTCACTGGGGTTGAGGGCGCACGCAAACACGTGGAGCCCAAGGTGCGTCGATCGATAGGGGAAGCGTCCGCCGTACATGAAACACATTACTTCAGCTGCAGTCGCTCGTTGGTGGAATATGACGCCATTCAGCTATAATTACTCAAAACGCCGGGTGCACACACACTTGGGTGCAGACATTGGGAGACGTGCATAAACCGAACGCCAAGATACGCTATGCCCCACTTGCCCCAGTGATCTGTGTCATCAATGTCAAAAACAAAAAGAACCACTGCTTTGAATGGGTGGGTCGTCCTCCCTGCGCTCCATACAGTAGACAGCGGGAAAGATACAAACCATCAACCGAACTTATCTAGGAAAACTCAACTTCGCCTACATATAGTATCCAGTAAAATTTAGCGACGTTCTTGAGTTCAAAGTTTTTCAAACGCCAGAACCATAGAGATGTATAATATATAAATATATCACTAGAGCGAGCATTTACCATCTATGGTGAGGCTGCGACCCTTAAGCTATGCATAGAGATGTATAATATAAATCGACGTCACCATCGACGTGAAATGCGTGGACACGTCACCAGTTATGTTAATCATGTATAATATATAAATAAATCCATTAATATTAATATTACTGGACTAAAATGACAAGCTTAAAATATGACACACTGAAATTATTGCTGTTGTTTTTGTAATTTTAATAAATTTTAAGTGGTGTGCCGCGATAAAAATTTGCTCAGCTGAGTGTGCCGGAAGATAACATAATTTGCGAGACACTGCCCTAAGCTATAGCTAAATACTGACAAACTCATTCATTCATTCATTCATTTCAGAGATTTATATAGCGCCCCTTTAAGATTATCTACTCAGAAGCGCTCCCGACTCAACCCCGGCTAAAGAGAACAGTCTTCAGGTTAGAGTGGTTGGCTTCAACCATAAGAAGCCAATCCGACTATTTCCTTGATCGCCTACATAGCTTTGCCTGTTGTTTTATAGAAATAAACGAATGTATATACATACATACACACTCGCATACATAGTAGGAGACGGTGAACCAGAAAACACCCACTAAATAATTATGTGGACGCGACCAGGGCCTGGATGTCGTCACAATTAGAGAGTTGAAGCTCAACCGTCCGAGTTAACTCGACCTGCTGCCAAGGCGATTTCCGACAAAACCGCACTGTAGAGAGTGACATGGGGAATTTCCCCGCGGGAAAAAACCGAGGTAACAGCGGTAAATCCCGCGGTAATGGGACAACAATTGCGGTAAACCGCGATAATGGGGACAACAATTGCTGTAATACCGCGGTAATGGGGTGTACTCATGCGGTAATACCGCGGTAATGGGAAATGAGCTGGCAATAAACCCGGATGATGCTAAGAACTTGAGAACTGATAAGGAGATTTTTTTTGTTTCCTGAAGCCTACTTGTCAGAAATAGTCAGGAATTGGTTAGTGCAAACTGTCGATAAATTAATAACAGATTAACGCAATCAGCAATACAAATAAAGCTATTTATTAAGCTAAAAATGTTATTTTTTAAATCTGAATTGATGTAGACTTTTTGCGGGGAATGTGATGTCGTCCTGCGGGGATGGGGTGGAGATGGGGAGAAAACCTGCGGGGATGGGTTGGGATGGGGACAAACCATGCGAGGATGGGGCGGGGATGAGGAAGACTTACTTGATGCGGGGCGGGGATGGGGACGAGGTTGTCTCCCCGCGTCACTCTCTACCGCATTGGTTGATCCGCGTCGAGGGTGTTGTGCAATATTACAGCTATCCAAAAGGGGCGAACGCTCTAATCGAGAGTCATTGTCTTCACAATGGTCATGGTCAGGAGGGCGGCAAATGACACCGTCCTCGACAAGGAAATGTGAGAAAGTCTGGACTAGGCACCTGCGTGCTGCGTTGACAATATAAAAAGGCTTTTTTAGATAGGCCTATTTGGATCAGGGTTAATGTCATATGGAATTCATAATTTCCTACATGTGACGTTGCTGTTGTGAAATTAAGTGGTATATATTACAAATACAAGCAGATTTGCAATGTTGGGGATAGTATCAACCGGTATACGTTGGGCTCTTATCATATGTGAAGTTACTATCAAACAGCGTATTGTTTTCCAACAAATACGGGAATATTGGGTAAAAAGAAAAAACAATAACTGATTTTTACACATAGAAATGCATTCTCCTTAATTGTCATCATAATTGTGTCAAATTTCATGTGCTCATTAGCCAGGCCTATGTCTGTGTTTACTTCGCAGCCGAATCCAGTATTGTAAATGAAAGTTAAATTGTAATCGAGAATTTATAAAGCGCCATCTAGAAAGGTCAGTGGCGCTCCCTCTGTATCACATTCACCACTGACAAACAGGAAAGTATCCTGGTGCTTATGGAACTAAATGAGAGAGACTACGGAGCTCTAGTCGCAGGTCTTGAGGAAAACGATTCCAGCCGAATGAGTCAACAACAGTACACGCTTCATATACGCATAAATAGTCTTGATCTAAACGAACTCTGGGCGTATTTATTATTATTATTATTATTATTATTATTATTATTATTATTATTATTATTATTATTAGTAGTAGTATTATTATTGCTATTACTACTACTACTACTACTACTACTACTACTGCTGCTGCTGCTGCTGCTGCTGCTGCTGCTGCTGCTGCTACTACTATTACTACTACTATTATTATTATTATTATTATTATTATTATTATTATTATTATTATTATTATTATTATTATTATTATTATTATTATGAAAAATTGAATTTTTCCTAATAATAATAATAATATATTATTATTCATTTTAATAATAATAATAATAATATTACTACTACTACTACTACTAGTATTTTATTATTATTATTATTATTATTATTATTATTTTTTTTTTTTTTTTTTTATAAAAATATTTATTCTCTCCATCAATCAACATCAATACATCAATAGACAAGGATGCAGTAGCTGTCGTCTAAAATTAACGTCATAAATGCCGTTAGTGTCACATCTCCCTTAGGTCTGGCTCCGCTAAAGTGCCGCGGAAAGCCACCGAGTTGTACCGCTGGACAGTAATAGAAAGACGCTGCAGCAAGAAGCAGGTCTCTCTGTTGTCTCCTGTGGACAGCGTCAGACTACGACCTAGATCTGATATAAAGTTTTGGCCAGTGGTGTTAATTGGACCTAAGGTCTCGAGAGCTAGAGGCACGAAAAAGTGCGTGTTTAATAGTGCTTTGTACTTGGTCATTTTCCTGTCCGTGGCGATCTCGGCTGCCGCGCCCGCCGTCGCTGCCGTGGCCTGGATGTATGATGGTGCAAGGGTATCTACCACCGTCGCGTGACACACCAGATGGCGACCCGCGCGCCATGGGATCATTGTCAGGCCGTCTGGTCTTCTGCCGTCCGTGCGTAGTAGACCTGGTGGTTCCTTTATTGATGGAATCCCAGCCTTCGGAAGGGAGCGGTGTATAACTGTATAATGCCATTGATTGTGTTATGTCTGGCAATTCGGCCGAAGCCTAGAGAACAGGAAAGGCCATGGCTGCCTCTGGCGTCGATTCGGGCTCCACAAGCGCATATGTGTGGTTCACATATTGTGGCCCCAAGGCGCAAGCCGACCGCCACCCGAACGTCCTCGTTGTCCAGTCTCAATCCACATGCTGTTATTGGTAAGGCATGTAGTCGCTGGCGTGTGGTGACGAGACAGCTTTCAATCGCGCGGTGTTGTATGGGTCTATTGTGTCATGAAACAGTGTCTTGAGTGTCTGTTCCAAAAGGGGTTTGTCCCATAGAGCCTGCTTGTTTGTTGGCATGTTTTCTGAATCGTTGAAATCCGTCTTGGATCGCCACTCGGACGTCATGGCCTCAAAGTGTGTGTCCGGTGTGAGATTGAGAGAGTTTAGAATGAGGGTCTGGAGAGGGAGAGTGCTCGCAGCTGAAGCCAAAAAGGCCGGAAGTGCCAGCGAAGTCGCTCTCCGTATGCCCAGACCACCCATTTTGATGGGTAGTGACGCCTGTGTCCATTGGAGATCGTTGAAAGAAACGTTCAGAATCTTTTCCAATCCCTGGCGTAGCGTCACGTC
>JACEVL010000211.1:573410-893410 GCA_020284085.1 Aporrectodea caliginosa
ATGACGTTGGTGACGAGACCGTTACCTACGTGGGTGCATTCGTCGAACCAGCATATGCTGAAATAAGTCTATTGAAAAAGGTGTATATTTTACTTTTGGCATTCAGACGTTTGCCTGTATGCATAGTTCACAGTCATTAATAAGGCGTTGATCACTGTCGCCTAAAAGCATTGGGCGCGAAGATACTTCTGTAGCCGTCTGTAGTTGGCCATTCATCTCTAACAAAAGACGAGCCAATCCAATCAGAACGAGGAATCGACGCCTAGCATTGTGTCCATACAACTGCCTCAAAGAAATACCAACGTATGTGGACAATTCCTCCTAAGTCGGTTTTACAGACTATTACATGTCTTTAATTTCTCTTGAGGCTAAAATACTACTGGGGAAAACTCGATCCCTAGGGGGAAGTTCTACTGGTTGACAATTCCTCCTAAGTCGATTTTACAGACTATTATATTACACAGAGTTGAGATGAAGGAGCTCTGGGTGAACGCCATCTTCCTTTTGCAGTCTCTACGAGTTGTTTTGATTTCGGATGAATATCTGTTGGCATTGAAGATGAAACCCAATGGACGACTATTGTCATCGTCCCAACTGTCAGCCACTCAATGCACAATGTCTCTATTAGCTTTCCCTTATTCCATCACAGTCCACCCTCTCGTCAACAACTTCATAATCATACTCATCACCCTCATCGTTATCATCATCATTATCATCATTGTCGTCGTCGCCATCATCCTCTACGTCATCATTATCATCATAATGATCACAGGCATCGGTATTGTCGTCATTATACATGTAGCTACTATTAGAATCGGCACCATGACGACTCCACCACCTTAACTTCCGGATCCATTATTTCTTAAAATAAATAGAAATAGTTCAGTCACAACAGTGTCATCTATCACCAGCATTAAGACTTAATTATTCATGAATATATCAACTGCAATTAGAAAATGAACAAAGCGGAAAATAATAATCGACATAATTATTTAAGTCAAGGTTAACTGAGTACAGGCAAAACTGTTATTGAAATGTTGTAATTGTAATTGTACACGTCCTTCTATAAATCTAATTAGGGGAGGGAGTTTGGGTGAACGGTAACACTCTACTGCGAAGAGCAGAGGATCAGCATGAACCAGGGATCGATTCCCACAACCCTCCCAAAGGTCGATTCAGCCTTTCATTCGCAAGGTGGCGTTGGTAAAATGAGAGCAGGACGTGATGGGCGCCTTGCATGGCTGGCGTACAGTTAAATTCGACTCCTGTAATAACTTGTAATTATCCGTTCATACTGTGAATTACAATCATACTGCGGTGTGGCATTTTGAATAATAAACATGAAAATGTTATGCCAAAAATTATGTTATAGATCTAATCGTAAACAGAATGATATTTAATGATACTTTATATCAATAATTCTACAGAATGGAACGATGTATGTCCGTTCTTTCGGAGTTCTGTACATATTGTCAGCAACATCGCGATCCTCCTGTGACTTTTACTTTCCGTTAAGTCATACGGTGCTAGTGATCTTATACTGGTTTTTCAGTAAGGAAGCTATTCACATGGTGTGTGGGACATGGTAGCCGAATTACAATCATATTGCGGTGTGGCATTTTGAATAATAAACATGAAAATGTTATGCCAAAAATTATGTTATAGATCTAATCGTAAACAGAATGATTTAATGATACTTTATATCAATAATTCTACAGAATGGAACGATGTATGTCCGTTCTTTCGGAGTTCTGTACATATTGTCAGCAACATCGCGATCCTCCTGTGACTTTTACTTACGATTACTGTGTAGGGACCTTGAGCAAGTGCTTCACTCACAACTGCTCAGTGCCATCATTATTGATACTTGGTCATTTGATAGTGCGGCCTAATAAATGCATAATGATAATGATGATGTTACGAATCCATGAGCAGCTGTTGAATGCGATTCAGACGGGTTAATGTGTAACGGTTGGTTTGCTTTGTATCAACGCATAGGTGCCTTTATATTGGACTGCTTTATGCTACGTTCAATCGTTATATTATTATGGGCGTAAATAACACTACAATAGATTTATTATGTCTTCACCGATATGAAAAGATGTCGATATACGCCCAAGATCTTAACAACACGTTTGTATTTTTCAGTGTCATCTTCTTCCTCACTCTATTTAACATGTATGTGTATGTATGTATGTATGTATGTATATGTATGCATGTATGCATGTATGCATGTATGTATGTATGTATGTTTGTATGTATGTATGTATGTATGTGTGCGTGTTTGTGTATTCATTTGCTCCTAATGACATCGTAATGATATGTCATAGCATACAAAAGACAGAACCTATAATAGGTCTAAAGGGAGTGGTAATGGGATAGGCTACACCTTTGATATGCTATACATGTCCTGCTATAGGCGGTGTTTAGCTACACCCTAGTCAGTGATGAACAATTGAAGACAGTCTAGCTGAAGCGTAACAATGGCAGAACGTCAAATAGTCAACAGAAATACACCTTAAACTGAAGAACTAAACATAATAATCTAATGGATGTTGTTTTCATATAGGTCCAGAATCCAGATATATTATTACTAAATATAAAAATAAGGAAGTAGGAGAATATCATGAAGCATTTGATTCCCTAATAACGGGACGATATCTGTTCAATTGTAAATAGCCTACGCTTTGCTTTGCTATAGCAAAACGATAATTGCGTTCAGAATAAGTCTGAATATTACCACTAAATTGAGACTCATAACGATACATGAATTCGAAAATTCTTAATTTCCTATTGTAATTTTCTCTTTCAACATGACGTTTGCAATTTGGTGATATTCAGTTTTACAATATATTTTATGAGGATTGTGCGTTGTCATGATTATAGTTAATCTCCTATGTAGCCTATGTTATCGCTGGCGGAAAACACCAAAATGGGTTTGTTTATTGATATAGAACACCGAGATGAAATTGGTCATTTTCACAAATTATTTAAAATTAAATATAAAACATTCTTTGCTAAAGTTATTCGAGTTTTCTGGAAACAATACAAGTTGAGCCACATTTTAAAACTGCTGATTTTGGCTGTTTATTCTGAGACTGGCAGTTTTATTTTTTTAGAACCACTCAGACATAGGCCATTTAAATATCTGCCTTTAGTTTTAAGGCCAGGTTAGGCGAATATAGCGAAACATATCTTATCCGCCGGCTGGACTGTTGTAGCCGGAAGGACCACGCTAGCGCACTCCGAGTCTTAATTTCCACCCCTTCTCGAGTTCATGGAAGACAAATTCTGATCAATAAAAGACAAATGAACCCTGGCGTTGAAAGAGGATCTAACAACAACCGATTAACCTTTAGGCTGCACACAGCTTGGAATCGAACCGGTGAAGGACACGTCAGCGATGAGGGATCATGATGACTTCGATGACGATGATTACGATGATCATGATTATGATGATGATGATTACAATGATGAGGATGAGGATGATGATGATGATAAATAAGTAAATAAGTAAGTTATATCTTCACATGTACGAGATTAGCATGATGACGACGACTTTGCTACCGAAGATGATGATGACGACGACTACGATGAAGACGACGACGACGATGACGTTGATGATGATGTCCTAGTTATTGGAATGACTCAGATGACATGCAATTTCCAATCGAAAGTTTATTATGTTTTAAATAAAACTTCATTTGGCTCCAACTACATAATTACTCGCATTGTGCGTAGAAAATTTGCAATATTAAGGACACACTACAACATAACTGTAATAAAAGAGGATCCATACAGATGTTATTGCATGTATAGAGTAAGAGATCATTGTAAATCACTGTCGAGCATAAAAGGTGTATTCGAAGCAAAGAAGCAATGACTGGGTCACCGTCAGTCAACAAAAGGTTCCTGCTTTTGCGTTCGTTGAATATTATAACGTTTGTGGTTCATGTTTTACATTATGTGTATAAATAAAAAAAGTCGCTTTTGAAAAAACATCTACAGCTATACCTTCGAGTTGAATTAGCGTCTAGCATTTGTCACTTGTGTTCACTAGGCGAGAAATAGTCAACACACAATAATACAACTACTACCTGCGAATAATAACTAAGCAGTCACAACAACATTACGGCTGCTCAGTCTCCTACCACAACCACCAAAATGGCTGAATAGCTGTTATTGTTGATTTAATACAACTCGTCTTTTAACCATTGCTAACATTAAACTGCAGCTAAGAAACCACTAAGAAAAACTACTCTGCCAATGACTACAACTTCTCTGGAACCTATTCCAACTGCACTACTAAACATCCAACTATGACTACTAAAACAACTACAACTATAGAGCCACCAAGTAAAACTACTAACATGGTCGACCATCTGACCAACTCTCCCTGGTCCGCTCTGTTGATTGTCTAGTTATTCATCTTCACTATGGAATGTCAGCTAACCGACTCTGCCTAAATGCTACAAAGACTCAGTTGATCTGGTGTGGAACTAGGCAACAGGTTTGCTAAACTTGACTTTCTATAACTGAATGCGAAATTCCCTGTTTTCACATACTCATCTAGTCTGTCTGACCTGTGCGTCACACTTGACTACTCCTTCACGCTCACCAAACACATATCTAACCTGACCTCCTTCTTTCAACTGAGGCGGCTCAGAGATCGGTCTCTCCCTTTGTCTTTACCACCATCGTTCATGCATTTGTTTTCCCGTAGACTACTGCAACTCACTTCTTATGGGTCTCTCGAAACAGCGTCTTTCCCCCTTCAATCTGTCTTAAATGCATCAGCTGGGCTCATAGTCGGACTCCCTCGCTTTGCGCATAATTATATGTTTGATGTTCGCACTGGCTTCCTATCACTGCGCGCATCCACTATAAGATCCTCTTTCTAGTCCCCAAAGCGCCGCTGGGAAATGCTTCTAAATACCTTTCAGGCTATACATGCATGTACAGGTTGGGCCAAAAAAGTAACCCCTAGGCATTTTTGCTTATATTTCGACCAAAAGTAAGAATTTTTAAATAATGTTTTACAGGCTTAAAGATAATTCATATCTACGTATAATGGCCAAATTTCACCAAAATATTTCAAACAGAACAAAAGTTATATCACTTTTAGTGAGTCCACCCACTGTTTTTTGACGGTTCAAAAACTTAACGCAACAAAAAGCATCAAAAAACGATTTTACAAAGTCACTTCTCAAATAATTGTTATCAAACAAACTTGATATTACCAGATACATATTATTATTATTTAGAAAAGAAACAGTGTACCAGCGTAGCTGCACGTCACTCTGACGTCACTTAGCAAGAAGACGATCAAGTTGGTATATAAAGAATTTGTCAGATTAATAATTTTTTATTGAAACAATGAAATTGAAATTTCTGAAATATCAAGATGGGCAAGGTGTCAATGACAGACAAAATGGCAATGCGTATGCATACACTTCATGAGCAGGGTCTGTGAGCTTAAGCTCTAATCGACGCTTGCCCTGATAAACAGTAGGAGCTGAGTAGGCCTATCATTAAAAATATGCCCCCGCATTGATGAAAGGGGATCGGCTCTGGAACGTCGTAAAGGCAGCGGAAGGCCGAAATCTTCCGCACTCCAGCAGATGGATAATCACGTAAGGGGAGCTATGCTGGAGAAATACCACAATCTGCTACCAAAAGCCAGAAACGATAAGAGAATTGAAGGTCGCATTGAAGTTGATGTGAGAAGATTTACCTCTGGAACCCATCAACAAAGACATCAAAACTTTACAAAAGACTCAGAACATGTATGGGTACTGGTGGTGGACACATTGAACTCAAGTTGTGAAACAATAATCAAGTTTGTTTGATAACAATTATTTGAGAAGAGACTTAGTCAAATCGTTTTTTTGCTTTTTGTTGCGTTAAGTTTTTCAACCATCAAAAAACAGTGGGTGGACTCACTAAAAGTGATATAACTTTTGTTCTGTTTGAAATATTTTGTATGAATTGCCTTCGAGCCTGTAAAACATGATTTAAAAATTCTTACTTTTGGCCGAAATATGAGCAAAAATGCGTAGGGGGTTCCTTTTTTTGGCCCACCCTGTATATATGCGAAAACTATTATCCGCATCATTGTCTCGCGCTTGCACTCTGCTGGTCGTTTTTAATCATTTTTCTTCCCAGGTGTAGGACTGCTCTGCTCAACATCGGGCGTTCGCTGTGGTGGGTCCCTACATTTGGAATGACCTTCCTCTCTCACTAAGGGCTAAACTGGTTACTTGTTTTCCACATCTGTGATCTGTCTCTTATTCTTTAAAGGCGTTTCTTTATCCCCGGGTATCAGTGCTGAGAACGCCTTTGAAAAGTCATTATGTGAGATGCGCTATATAAATCTATAGATACGATACGACAAACCACCGTCACTATTCAGCCACCAAAAACTACTAAGCTTACAGTGCTTACTTGACGAAACAACTACAACTATTGAGCGATTGACTCAGCCATCAATTAACAATGTTAATCACCGTTAACTGTTCCTACAACTAGGCCTACCTCTTATTAGTTACCAATTACAACTACGAAGTAGTAGACGACAAAATGTACACTGGAACGTTTGGTCGTCTCCTTAACAACAACCATAAGAAGCGAAAAAGAACAGATCTTCAGCCACTGCTTTTCCATTTCAATATGAATATGTGCTGATTTAAAAGCGCTCTGAAAACTCCTTTTTCAATGTCGTCCAATATCATTGTTCGGACTGCGAGACGAAGATCCTTACAGAGGACATAATTATTTTCCATTGTGTGATTAATCTATTTCTCCCTTGTGTGATCACTTCGTGCTAAATCTCTTTCATACATGTTTACCTAAGCATTTGGCTTAGACACCCACCTAGTCCGTATGTCCTTTTCACGCATCATAGAGGACGAAATGCATGTCACGACTTAAGGGCGTGGGTAGGCTACCGTTGGTCAGACCATACAATGTAACGAGTCGTGACCCTGAAGGCGCAATGGGCGACTCTGTTTCTACGAAATAATATTCTCATGGATAAGAAACCCATTTCAGTTTAATCCACATCATACTCCGTCTCCATGGTAATGCAAACGATGTCTACATAAGACGGATGTAATCGAGTTCACACAATTCAAGAAACTCCATTATTTACCCAGCAGGAGAGAGAAATTGTTAAAAAATATGAAGATAAGAAGCTGACACGTTTGGACAATATTATGAAAAGAATAATTGTTTGGAAATAAAAACAATGTTGGGTACAACAGCGGGATCACGCGAATGAAGAAGACTAAGAGCGGCATCGATTGATAAGGATTTGCAGTGACTGTGGTATTTACTGAGGACAACTGTTACAGAAAAGAGAAATCGTTGGAGAAGAGCGACGCATGTACATGTGCAGCCAACCATCGCAACGAAGCAGGTCTAAAGACGAAGCACAAATGCACACATCACATGCTTACATTTAGGTCAATAGCTAAAAATACATTGACTACCCATGCACCCAATTGAATGGGTGCAAAGCCATTTAGCTTCCTCTATTATACTTAGCGTGATAGACGTACATACAATGTATATCCATGATAAAGGCTGCGTCTCTCTCACCTCTGTGAAAGGGAACGTGAGGATCGCGGTTCGCTTCCCGACAGTGGCTTATTTCAGAGATTTAAATCTCGGGCTTGAACGGTCCTTTCACGGGGGCCTTACATGGTGTGGCACCCATTCAAACGGGTGTGGGGTGGTAAAGGATCTCACCCGGTCAATTCGTTGAAAGTGTGCAGGGTCGACGCCATAGTATTATACGGTCGCTATATGAAATCGAGTAAATTTACATTTACAGAGCAATGTGACGCACGTTTTTATCGAAGTATAGCTAAACCGTCGGCTCATGATTGCAATTAGGCTAATAACAATAACTATTCGTCGATTGATTTTAGCTCGAGTTCAGTTTTAACGCAGTAAACCATATACGTGACAAACAATTTTCGAGGAAGAATAACATGGGTCATTATTATGCATTGAAAAGCGTGAATAGCAGAAGTAATGATTTAGGGCGTGAACTAGACTAAGTAATTCTGCATAGTATAATTATTCATGTATGGGCGTAGACGTCGTGCTTAAAACTTCGGAGCTGTGCACTGTTGCAATAGTCTCCTAAATGCTCGCTGCGTTCGTGGACTTTTGGCTGAGGTCAGTCAGTGGAACAGATCTCGACTGTTATATGAGTATGAACAATTGTATGTACCGTACTCTGCTCGATGGGCGTAGAACCATATTATAGACCTATGGACGCCTTTTGCCCATCCCATCTCAACCGTTACGTAGACGCAGACAAATTCTAAGGAGTTCATTGCACAGACGCCCTATACGACGCCCTATTCAACCCTTTGTCACCAGCACAGTGGCTCATTGTCATATTATGTCCATGCTGCAACGCATCACCCCGTGACATTATGATAATTACAATGGTAATGATAATCATCATTATAGAGATGATTAAGGTAATATGTTTAACACAAATTCTTATTCTACTCTATAACTATGTCGATGTTTGCGTCACTTGTTGCAAACCTTCAATAACTAGATTTTGTTTATTTGCACTCATGAATAACCTAACAGTCTGTTGGAATGACCTGCGTCTGCTGTGAAGATCTAAATAATTTGGCAACGCCAGTCATGGCAGTCGCCTCTTCCTAGGTTTGGCACGATTCAGCCCTGCTGAATAAGGACCGAAAAATACAAAAGACACGTGTTGCTTCGTTAATATGCTCTGAATGCTATGAAAAGAATCTAAATAAAAGAAGAAAGCAAGAGGTAAACACGCTTTATAACTAGACCTACTTTATCCACCCAACACTTAAACAGTCACTGAATGCGTTCAGGTTTTGCTGCTGCACATCAATCTTATGATCTATTTTTGTCTAACTGTACTAAATAACTGAGAATGAAGAACTGAGAGAATGACTTTGTTTAGGTCTTGATAACCATAGACAATCCCTCGTTTATTGTTTGCAAAATAATGAACAAGAACCTTCATTCATTCATTCATATCGAACATTTATATAGCGCCTTTTCAGGAAACCTAATCAGAGGCGCTCCCAACTCCAGCATGGCTGAAAAAGAACAGTCTTGAAGTGAGAAAAGAACGAAGGAGATGAGGTCCTGGGAAAGAGGCGAAGCTCTAGCGGAAGGCCATTCCAGGACGAGGGACCTCGCCGAGAAAGCGCGATTCTGCCCAGTGGTACGGGCAGAAGGGACAAAGAAGGGACAACGAGGAGACTCTGTTCAGATCGACACCCCCTAGCAGTAAGGACAAGGAAACAGCGCTCGCTAAGATAGGCAGAAGCGAGGCCTAGTAAGCAGCGCCATACTAGGGCAGCTATACTATACGAAATCCGATGTATATTTGGATCCTACCTATTACCCTACTTGTTTCTGAATTAGGTGTAAACTACCTTTGCAAAATTAAGTTGCTATCTACAACATGTTTGCTTCGTGTTATTTTTAAACGACTGCCTATCGACTTTTTAAACAGGGGTGTTTTGAAGATTTATCTTGGTCATTCACTGACAAACCTTCAACACCGTTAAACCTACCTGATGATAAATTAAATCGTGAAATGTAACTGTACACGTTTTTAACTGTCATTTTTTTCATTTTTTCTTGGCGACCGTATTGCCTTGATTCTGCTAATTTTTCAATGAATTGATTGATTGAGATCTCTCACCGTTAGGCATCTAGTTCCATCGACTGAAATGCATCTTATTACCTCATCACGACTTTCAGTTCGTGTAGATATACTGATGACTGTATCAGGCGGCGAGTGTTTCTCAGAAGGACGTATGGCCAATTAGTTGTCACGAAATACTAAGAACAGAACTGTCTTAGAAATTGTGTCGTGGGAGTAGCTTTCTTGAAGGGGCGCTATATAAATTCTCATAATGAATATTTGCATGAGAGACTTATTGATTACTAAAAGAGCTTTAGGTCACTACAATATTCTCTTGAAAATCACAATTGGAACAACTATGTTGATGCATCAGAAACAATAACTGTCAGTAAAACGCACCACTTCAGATCCTTTATACAGCCTAATTTCAGCGCTGTTTACTGCGTTCTCTGAAGTCGCTATACAAATGCTCAAGTGTATACATACATAATAAACAACGTTCAGATCACAATTTAATTTATCAGTATTTCAATAAAAGGAGAGAATATGAATTTCATCGCTAATTGCGCGTAATTAATAATTTGTATGAAAGAAATAAGAGACAAGCAGAGGTTTGCCCGTTGAGTTTTTATCTCATTCCTTTTCGTTAACATTCAGCCTTCGTGAACCAAAACGTCAAAGAGCAACCCGTGTTATGTGTATGTCACATAAGCACGAGATTTAGTGTAAATAGTCGATATAAATAAGAAAGCAGTGAATCACCTGAGGACATCGCATTCACTGCAGAACAATGACTGGGTGTCCAATCGCTTGCAGGCCTAAATAATATGTCTCTTCTGCCATTGGTCAATACCTATACACGCCTCACGAGCAGCGCAGACTATTGACAATGCTTTTGTAAAAAATCAATGTAGTCGAAAGTTCAGTTGAATGCCTGAGTACTACTCTGAATAGAATCATTTGCTTTGATAGCATCCTAGAGCAGATTAATATCTCTTAAGATGAAGAGAGAAAGGGAATTAAGCAAGTCATGATCATAGAGCAGAGGAGGGACTGCTATTACGTTTGATCAGCAGAACTGAACGGACGGCAAAAGAGACGCTGCCTCTGGGTATGTCTTAGCGTTTTATCACTTCAAGATAAGTTGGAGTCAATTCATAGGATTACGTTCGTTTTCAAAAGCGACTGCAAACAAAAGAAAACAAATACCTCGGCAATATACTAGCAGTGTTGCTTAATTGATTTTGCCGTCGACAACCAACAAATTTACAACTCTGTCTTTGGACTGGACCTCGCTGACAATAGACTTCGTTCGTCTTCTTTGACTCATTTGTTGATTCATTCGTCTTTTGTGTTTGTAGAGTGAAAGAATATTTCGACGAGGAAACTGGTAGCAACATAAGCTACGCTGCTTAGAATGATGGCCGACCGAAGAAGACATTCGCTATTGACAATAGCAACCGTTTTGATATTATTTACTTCTTTCGGAAATGGTACGTATGGTTAATTTATCGAAACCATAAACGCACTATTAACTTATTTAGTTTGTTTGCAATGTGACTGCTAACCTAATTTTTTTCTAACAGCGTGTGGCTAATGTCTTATATTAGTTCATTCATGATTAACTTCAACGAAAACCAAACAAGCAGGCACACATCGAAATGTGCTTAACATTAGACAAGGTAAAGTTATCGCTTGTTTATGATATGCCTCTTTTCACAGAACTTATCACAGGCATATAGTCCAGAACAAGTAGTAGACTGGTCACAAGCACGACATCAACAAGTATATGGAAAAAACGTTGTCTATGTGCTATGGGTATTCTGGAATTAAAAATAGAAAGGGAAGCGACTTAAAATATATATAAATATTATATATATATAGGATATATATGAAAAACTGATTAACGCATAAAAAGTAGGCATTATCACTTAAAAAACTGGAGACAGCAAAAATGCAGTGGTGTCATCTGCAAAAATTATGAAATGAAAACTTGATGAGGAATTTGAAATATCAAGAATAGCAATGGACCTAATATCGAGCCTTGTGGCACTCCACATCTTACATTTAATTGTTCTGAGAGTTGGTTATCAAGTGAGACATATTGCTTTCTGTTTTGAAGATAGTCAGAGATCCATGCAAGTCCTAGCCCTCTGACACCATAGTGCTCAAGTTTTTTTATAAGAATTTTATGGTCGACAGTGTCGAAGGCTTTGGATAAGTCAAAAAATATCCCGATCAAAAACAAGTTATTGTCAATGGCCTCTGTAATTTTTGAGTGCATTTCTAATAGAGCCATGAAAGTGGAGTGGCCAGTTCGAAAACCATATTGACTATTAGTTAGTGTACTCTTTTGTTGCTAAGTAATTTGTTAGTCTCAGTTGCATTATTTTTTTCAAAATATTTAGAGAAATAGGGGAGTATTCATAAAGGTCTATAGTTATTAAATTTGTTGTCTCGCCCGCCTAAAAATGGTTATCACCTTTGCAATTTTAGCTTATTTGGAACACTCCCAGCTAAACTGGAGCAATTAATCAATTGCGCAAGGGGTATGCAAAGTGGTATCGATATTTCCTTAATAGTAAACTTTGCTATCTGTGGATCAATTCCGTCTTCACCACAAGAAGGTCGCCGCCCCTCCGCTTGCAGAGTGTCTCTGATTGATCCAGCAAGCGAAATTACCTCCATCGGTGTAGTTAATTCTATGCCCATGCCCATTGAGTTAGGGGAAGATTCCTTGAGAAAGTCCTTGTAATTATACTTATTATTCCCAATTTGCGTTGCTGGCTAGTTGTGGTCCTATTTCAGTGAAATATTCATTAAAGCTTGTTGCAATTAGTTTTTTATCCTTAATTTCAAGACCATATATTACAAAGGAGTCAGGGTTATGGAAGGTTTCATTTTTGTTTATTAGATTTTTTATTACTGCCCAGGCTTTCCTTAGATCATTTTCACATGCTAGAAATTTATTTGTATAATAAAATCTTTCAGCTGCCGTTATTTGTTTGAACTTATTTCTATGTGCAGCAAATTTAGCCTTGTTAGCAGGTGTAGGATTTTAGATATATTTCGATGTCCTGTTCTGTCCCTTTCTTTTATTCGTTTCTTAGGCGTTAGTTGATCATCATCTTCATCGTCTTCATCATCATCATCGTCATACATCAACATCATACAACTGTCTGGATTAAGTTGCCTATAGCATCTAACGACTTGAGCCTCTTCTTGGTAGAAGTGATGGTTTATCCAATCAACATTTACCTCTATTCAGCAAGCGCTTCAAGACCATTTTGTTCCATCCTGGTTTCCGTCGTTAGGTCGGAAGCGCCTCTGACGAGTCGATCTTGAAGAGGCGCTATATAAGTTTGTGATTACAATTACAAAATGTTACCATGCTGCATCTGCTAAACATTGAATACCATTATCTGACACCGAATAGAGAACCGTTTTATATTTAATAAAATCCTCACAATTTTACTTTTAGGTCGTATGCTGTTGTGTTGATAATTTAGATTTGTAGATCGTAGGAACTGTAGTATTGCAAAATGAAATGCCTGTTTTCATGCAGGTACATATGACGAATGTCTAACATCCCTAAGAAATACCATTGTTGACGAGGGAACACTGGATACGCTGTTCAGCTGTGCAAATGGACCTAATGGCACAGCGTGGTTGGTTAGGCCAACCTCAAACGCTGGCGTCTCTTATCCAATCACCAATTTTAACGACGTCGTTTCTTCAACGTTAACGGGACTCTACGCATTTAACGGAACGGGTCTAATTGTACGCAACGCTACTACAATTCCATCAGGTGGTCCGATATCTACTGCAGGATTCTACATAGTTTCATTCAACGCTACAACCAGGATCGCTTTCAAATTACTTGTCATCCGTAAGAAAAGTCTTAACTGTCTCGATTATAAAAAAAATCGTGAAAATGCATTGAAATTGGATGACGATACCAATTTTGGTCGGTAACAGTACTGATAAGCTTGACTATGTTAATTTAAGGCAAAATAATTTGCTTGTTTTGAACCGAGGATTAGACCAAAGTTTGAACCAAATATTACATTTTACATGTTGTCTGAGTGTAAGTAATTATGAAGGTCGTCGGTATGTCCTGAAATATAGCTCCCTACTGAGTCTCTTGTGCATTGAGATTGCTTGCAAATTATTATCTACCATTTTTGCACAAATTGTTTAGTTTTGAGAATACGACTGACAGAAAAGTTAAAAGCGACAGTAGATTAGTTGGCGGCTGATGATGTCGCTCATACTGGTCGCTAATAATAATAACATCAGGATGTAATATGTATTTAACTGGATTTCTTGTTAAGACTTAAGACCACTATCATTCTGTCGCTGAAGATAAAGCAAGCGCTACAGAGTCTTTCCAATCTTCAGTCCAGTTACCTTATTTAAATATTTTGTCATCCATTCATCTCTCTACCCTCTATCTAAATAAGCTTATGCCCTTCACGTTATAAATATTCGCTCTGACTTATTTAACCACGAATTTCTGAACGTCCTAAAGACTGATTTTAATTGGATAAGAAATTAAGTCTGTGTCTCTGCTCTCGGGAGTTTACCCAAACTATTCTACTGCTCATATGTTAAAACAAGTTTCTGTGCAATAAAAAAGACACGCATAGCTCATTGCGACTTTTAACGGTATTGCGGAGCTGAGGGTATTGCACTATTGCAAGGCTGAGACCGAAGCTAAAATTTGGAAGCGAACCAAAAAATCTCACGAAATATATCAGTCTTGTTGCCCTAGAGGCCAATGTCTTGGTCTCGACAGTGATGGGCACAAAAGTATTTTGAAAATAGATTTATATTTTCAAAATAGAAAATACTATTTTATTTTGTATTTTCAAAATACTTTTGACAAGTATTTTGTAAAAGTATTTTCAAAATAGTTTTTAAAAGTATTTTGGAGAATTTAAAATACTTTTCAAAATACTTTTCCAAAATACTTTTCTAAGGTACTTTAAAAAATAAATTTTATAAACCTTCTGCTTAAGTCATTGAAACTGGGTGACTCAATTGTTGAGCTGGTAGATGCTGCTCGTAACTTAGGCGTTGTTTTCAATTCTAACATGTCTCTCACTGGCCATGTAAACACTATTTGTAAGTCATCATGTATGTTCATTGGTGACATACGCAGAACTAGACTTCATGTGCACATATTAAACTCCATATATATATATATATATATATATATATATATTAGACTGGTCCAAACTTACGTGGGGAAATATATTTTTTCAAAATATGCTGCTCCACAAGGCTGCCCCTGTTACACTTGACTAGAAGACTCTGTGTTGAAAAAATGGAAGAGATCTGAGCATGTTTAGAGGTCGCTAGGTTTTGACACTTTTTGTAGAAATTGCAGAAATTGTGCATCTGACGCGTTAATCGCTTCATTGTGAATTAAAATTAACACCCATGAACATCAAGCACCATCTTTCTAAATCATGTTCAATATGTCAACTGTATTTAAGTAAATCAAAAAATAATAAGCTTATTTACAAATAAACACTTGTTTCAAGTTCTTTCTGATAGATAAACGGTTGTTGGCTTATAGGTAGGCCTAATTTTTAATTTTGCATGCCAACTTTTCATTACAATTCGTTTCATATACAATTGGTTTGTTCAATATGGCTCTATATGCTGCTCACTTAACATGAATAGAGTATTTTTTAAATCTGTGAAGCCAGCCTTGAATATGAAATAAGCTTACAGCACATGTTTTTTCACTTTCTGCAATAAAAGCTCAGACGTGACAAAACGGCAGCTATGGTGGAACTGGCATCAACCAGGAGTTTCCCACAATGTTGGTTGTTAGGATGCCTGACAAACACATTCTTGGGTCTGGACTCCCAAAAAATGAGGCAATCCTGAGGAATTTTATGTTTCGTTACCGGAATGGACTAACAGTTGGTGAGGCCACGAAAGCAACAATAGTCGCTGCGTTGGTAATTCGGGAGAAGGCTAGAATCCCGCACAGAGTGTTGATTCGGGTGTTCGAAAGCACTGGAAGTTGTATGAGCCAAGATTTCTGCTGATTCAATGAGTTACATTTTGAGGTCGATTTAAATAAACTCTTTCAGTCGTCATCTCTTATATTTCTTCGAACACCTTATAGCCACGCGCTTTCTTTGATGAGCGTGTTACTGAAGATATCGAGGCTGCTCTGGTAATACAATCTTACTCATCTACCTAATCCGCTATCCGTGTATACCGTCTGGACAGGAAATCCTTCGACCACCAGACTCCACTGGAAGCGTATGTCGCAAGGAGATCTTTAAAACTGATTGATCTTCTAATCAAGAACAACCCACAGCCTTCCTATCAAAGGCTTCTATTCCCTGACCACTGGACCCTACTTTCCAGTTGATGAAGGCAAATGTCAAACTGTTGATTGTCGTCAATGACTGCGCAGAACGCGGAGTGGCTCTGATCCATTCTTACAATGATGTAATAAGGATGAGTCACAGAAACAATACTTGCTGCAACTTGTCTCCAGTCATCGGACAAAAGTTTCTGTTCCAACGAAGGCAAATTGAAATAATTAATAGTGGGTTGCGGGTTTTCAAACACTTCAATGACGGGATTTATGCAGACAGGATAACTTCTTTAATTATCTAAACTATATTTCATTACACACTTAATACAGCCTGACTAAGCAGTAACACTGCAGTATATATTTCTAATTGGGGCTGTTTATTGTTAAAAATAAAAACTGACTTGAAAATAAAATTATAACTGATTTGAAAAAAATCAAAATTATACATGTTTTTTGACAAGTTCATACTAGATAGCAAAAAGTCGAAAAACATAGCGACCTCTAAATATAATCCAATCTTTCCAAAATTTTGCATAGAGACTCATGTTTTCATGTGTAACAAGGGCAGCCTTGTGGAGCAATGCATTTCCAACTTTTAATTTTTTGGACCACGCTAATATATATATATATATATATTAGGGTGGTTGCATCTCTAATGGAAAATTTTCAACGTCAGTTGTTTACTTTCGCCAACCCGGCATTCCGTGCCAATTGGTTTAGAAGTAATGTAGCCCAAAAATTATCAGGATTGAACAATATCTAGGACTGCCACAACGTCTTTGAAATTTTGACTTTTACAAATAATTTTCGTCATTTCGAGAATAAGTATTTGATTCGCATTTTTGGACCTATTTTTAGTTTTCAACAGAAAAGCTGGATGATTTTACTTAAGCACAACTACAAAATAATTTCTACAATGTTTATGTTATCGTTGATTGTTTATTATTAATTTTTATTGGCATTTTAGTGGTATTTGATCCGTGAGTTCCTGAGACCGATAACCACAAATCTATTCGAACAAGCATAAACAAAAGGGTGCAGTGGAAATAAGCGAAAATTAGAAATTCGAAAAGTAATAGCAACCAAAAGTTGCCTAATGGCATGGATCAAACAACACTGTTCAAAATTTTAAAAAAATTAATAATGTCTTCCGCCCCACCAGAGGGCCAAAATTACGAGACAAAGCGTTTTTCGAGAAAATTGTAGGTTTTCTTGTAAAATATTCTAATTGAAAACTAATTAACTGCCATTCAGTATACCGCTAGAAAGAGCTCTTAAAACTGAATAAAATTATGTGTTAATTTTCAGAATATGCCCATATTTGTAGAAGTTATTAACTTTTTACCATTTCCTCAATAATAATAATAACTCTAATAAATAAATTTAATCACTAATCAGTGTAACCACTAGTAACCAGGCATGCAATAAATGTCATTGTGCTGTAATCTGGACCTACTACAGGCAGTTGAATTTATTCCAGGTTTAAGTGTTCACTTTTCATTTTTTATTACAACTATTATGCTTACTGTTCGAGTGCTCCTATATTTGATAAAGGGTGAAACTTTGATGGTGTTGTGGCAGTCCTAAATATTAAAAAAATTTCATACAACTTTTTGTGTGATGTTTCTGGATGGAATGGAACCAAATGGAACCTTGGCGAATATTAGTTTCACACTTTTATTTTTAAGAACCACCCTATATATATATATATATATATATATATATATATGCTAGGATATCTCTGGCAAATGCATGGGTTTCCATTCACCTATATTACGGCAACTCGCTTCTTACTGAACTTATTGATATAAGTCAAACATGCTGAAGCTGAAGATAGTTCTGAACTCTTTGCGTAGTGCCATAACTATTACATCCAAATATGAACGTATAACCCCTATGCTTAAATATTTACATTGGCTTCCTGTTCAGCAAACAATTAGTTTATAAATCTGAACTCTGACCAACCACCATTCTTAAAATCAGTTCTAATTTCCTAGGCATATCATTATTCAACGATGTCGTCTGATAATTATCATTGCCTGGTCATACCTAAATCGAAAACTGTTCTTGATTAACGAGCATTTTTGTTTTTGGAACTCTTTCCCTGAGTCTGTGGGCTCTGCTCGGTCACTTGTGTCATTTCGTTATTAACTTAAAACTTGCCTCCCTGAAATTGCTTATTCGTCACAGGCTGCCTCTCTGTCTAACGGACTGATCTTCCAGATATTGACATGATTACAGTTTGGCCATAGACTATAGTGCGCCATCGATGCCTTGTGCATTAGGCACCAATGCAACAGAAGTTACTAATTACAATTTTGTCAATGCTTCAAGTCATTAGAAACTATTGATCACTGTTAAGCACACTAATGCAATGTAAATGTTCACAATAGCGAATAGCGATAAAAGTTCACAATATTGATTTCTCAGAAGTATTTTGAAAAAGTATTTTCAAAAGTATTTTCATATACTATTTAATTTTGTCAAAGTATTTTCAAAATACTTTTGAAAAGTATTTTATTTTGTATTTTCAAAATACTTTTAAAAGTATTTTGCCCATCTCTGGGTATCGAGTGCAATCGAGTTCGATTTTAAAAGGCTTGGTCTTGGTCCTGATGTTCAGAGCCTTGGTCTTGATCTTGTAAGACCAAGACCAAGACTCTTGTAAGATCAAGACCAAAACTCGACTGTCAAAATATGAAAAGTGAATTACGCAATTATTCTATTAACTAAAATTAATGCAAATCGTATTTTAGTATAGCACATTGAGTCATTGGTTTTCTTGCAGGTTCTTATCCAATCTGTTCCAGCAATCAGTTGGCTTCTGGCAACGTCAGCATATCATGTACGATGATTTATGCGGATCATCCAGTTGCTCCGATCAATATAGTTATGAACTGTTCAGCAAATGATGGTCAGTCGTATACGTCAACTACACCCACAAAGACTCTCGTTAATGAGACCTCGACTCAATATGTGTACAGTTCTACATCGACCATCACCGCTAACTGTGCTGCTGGTAGCTACTATTGTCTTATGACGTTTTCTGCACCAATGGGTGGACCTGCGTATGTTGTAAGGAATGCGCCTGATTTCAGTGAGACCAGACAAGGTTAGTGTATTTGTGACGCTGCCCTATTACTATGCCTCAATGCACCATATTCTCATTAGTATAACACATGTAACCTAGAAATGTTTTACTAATCAGCATACGAGAGGCGTAAGAGAGACGTTAGCGAGCAATGTTATATCTGCAGTACGGTAAAACTAACTAGTTTTGGCATGGGCCTAGCCATGAAAAAATTTCCGAGTGGGTTTTAAGATTTCGGGGGTTGTTTTCCATTGAAAATCGTCGCAAAAGTCCAGGTTTTTTGCATTTTACATATAAAAGCATATAAAAAAATTTGGGAAACTTATTTGGAGGGGTTTGAATCCGCTACCCCTAAATACACCCATGAGTAAATACACCCATGAGTAAATGTTTTTGTATTTCCTGCTAATGATAGATAAGTCAATAATTATTGTTGGAAATTCTGAAGCAGACTTTATACGCGACTTAATTATATGGGGTCATTAGCCACTTTTTGGGAACAGACAGCCGAACATTTGGTCATGGCAATAATAACAAGTTTAACAACCACCATCATTCAGCGTAGTTTCCCCTATAAACTTACTAGACGTTGCTACCCGGATTCGCGCGTGTTATCTCTACTTTATATATAGTTCACGATTGATTTGCGTAGTTAACTTTGGCTACTCACCAGGTACTCCAGTGTATTTGAATTTGCTCTATCATAATATTATCGTTTCCGCTGGATTTGAGAATGTAAAATGTTAACCTTCGCTTTTTTCTATAGCGACCGAATAATTATAACCTGGACCCTGCTCATTTTTCAATGAATTGATCGGATGAGTCCCAACCCTTCACCACCGCTCGCCCGTTTGAATGGACGCCACGCCATTTAGTATTCCCGTGCAAAGACCGTGCTAGCCCAAGATTTAAATTTCTCAAATAAGCCAGCGTCGGGAAGCGAACCGCGATCCGCAAGATCTCTATTATAGTAGTACAGAGGCGCATGAGACGCAACATACGCAGCTCTTACCAATGTAACTAGATGACCAGTGCGACCACTCTCCATTTTCTGAAATCCCAAGCTCTTGCCAGAAAAATCCCAAGATTGGCCAAAATTGTACCAAAAAATCCCAAGTTACCGAAAGGAAAGAGATGTGATGAAATATAAAATGCGTTTTAACTTTTAACAATGATCACAATTCTTCACAAAAATGCCTAGTCAAGAACTCGCAAAGAAAAAACTGGAGCATAACATTGAATAAACAATGTTTTCAAGTTACAATAATAATAAATGTCTTTCAGACTGAACGACTTTTTCTGATTAGCTGCCACTTGCAAAGTATGGTAAAAACTAGTCTGTAGACCTTAGAAAAAATCCCAAGATTGCTAGGCAAAATCCCCAGATCCCAAGTAGGACCCCCAAATTCCCAAGATCTTGGGAAAAATCCCAAGCAGTGGTCGCACTGTAGATGACGTCTTGGGCTTCTCGGAGAAATCCCGAGATGCCTTGCGAATGCTCAATTTAGGAGGCCGTGTGCCGCATGACGTTATGAGAAATCAGATAGAGCGGCGTAATTTTGCAACGGTAGCCACCAGTTCAAAATTTTAAATGTCCAATTGTCCATATAATTATCAGGGTTTAAAGTATTGCGAGCTGAAAATAGTCGCGCTTACCTACAAATTCGAGTAAGAATGTTTTGTAACAATTTTGAAATCGCGAAAGCGTTAACTTTCGGAGCCTTTAGTGGGATGGACAAACAAACAGAAATACAACCATGCAAGCAACCGGAAAGACAAACTTTGAGAAATATAGTATAGATCAGTGCTTCCCAAAGTGGTGGTCCGCGAGCTCTCAGTTGCCGGTCCGCAAAGCGAATCAAGAAACTGGTCAAATTGTCTAGGAATCAAGAAATGGCTATTACACTTTTAAAAGTCATGATAAAAAAACACTCATTAGGCTAGCATTTAAGGGACAATACAGTAACAGAATTGGCTAAACATGCATCTAAATCAATTCTAATACATATTTGAGGAATCTAGGTGATTGAAAACGAAAAAGGGAAATAATTCATAAATTTGGCACCGGTTCACCTGCAGTGGGAAAATTCCTGCCGGTCCGTGACTCTAAAAGTTAATTCCTGCCGGTCCGTGACACTGAAAAGTTTGGGAAGCACTGGTATAGATTAATATAACGGTATTAAAGAAGTTATAATATAACTTAATATAACATTACATTATAACCAGCATGCGACAATCGGCAGAAGATCGTGAACGAGCAATATTTTCTATCTAGAGCGATTGAAATAACTTCTTTTGGAATTTCATGCCATCGAAAAGCCTATAATTGGCATATTAATTGCATGATATTCTGAAGCAACTTGATATGCAACTTTACTTGTATCGGGTAATAAGCCACAATTGGGAATAAACAGCCGAGCATTTGGCCATGGCAACAATGACAACCACCATTCTGCAGCATGGTTTCGCTTTTAAATATATGCTGTGACAACCGCTGGACAATGGAACTTGAGCTTAAGTTGGAGGCGATGTCTTCACTCATCCTAAGCAAAACCCTGGTGGAATCGAATGATAGAAAGAATGCATTGTAAATATATAGCAGTGCCACTTGGGGTTTAATTTAGAATTTAAAATTCAACAACTTTTTTTTTTCTGATATTTTTTAGTTTTCTGCGGCCAGACAACCACTGCGTCACCAACGACAACAACTGAACGAACCACAACTTCTAAACCGCCAACAACTACAACTCCAAAAACTACAACTTTAGCAACAACACCAACGATTAATGTGACACCAACTACAACAGCTCAGTCACCAACCACATCCGCAACAACAAAAACTACAACAGCTCAGTCACCAACCACATCTACCGCATCACCAACTACAACTGCTCAGTCACCAACCACATCCGCAACAACACCAACTACAACAGCTCAGTCACCAACCACATCTACCGCATCACCAACTACAACTGCTCAGTCACCAACCACATCCGCAACAACACCAACTACAACTGCTCAGTCACCAACCACATCTACCGCATCACCAACTACAACTGCTCAGTCACCAACCACATCTACCGCATCACCAACTACAACTGCTCAGTCACCAACCACATCTACCGTATCACCAACTACAACTGCTCAGTCACCAACCACATCTACCGTATCACCAACTACAACTGCTCAGTCACCAACCACATCCACACCATCTACAACTACTCAGTCACCAACCACATCTACCGTATCACCAACTACAACTGCTCAGTCACCAACCACATCTACCGTATCACCAACTACAACTGCTCAGTCACCAACCACATCTACCGTATCACCAACTACAACTGCTCAGTCACCAACCACATCTACTGTATCACCAACTACAACTGCTCAGTCACCAACCACATCAACAGCATCACCAACTACAACTGCTCAGTCACCAACCACATCTACCGCATCACCAACTACAACTGCTCAGTCACCAACCACATCTACCGTATCACCAACTACAACTGCTCAGTCACCAACCACATCAACAGCATCACCAACTACAACTGCTCAGTCACCAACCACATCTACCGTATCACCAACTACAACTGCTCAGTCACCAACCACATCCACCCCATCACCAACTACAACTGCTCAGTCACCAACCACATCTACCGTATCACCAACTACAACTGCTCAGTCACCAACCACATCACCGCATCACCAACTACAACTGCTCAGTCACCAACCACATCTACCGTATCACCAACTACAACTGCTCAGTCACCAACCACATCTACCGCATCACCAACTACAACTGCTCAGTCACCAACCACATCTACCGTATCACCAACTACAACTGCTCAGTCACCAACCACATCTACCGCATCACCAACTACAACTGCTCAGTCACCAACCACATCTACCGTATCACCAACTACAACTGCTCAGTCACCAACCACATCTACCGTATCACCAACTACAACTGCTCAGTCACCAACCACATCTACCGTATCACCAACTACAACTGCTCAGTCACCAACCACATCTACAGCATCACCAACTACAACTGCTCAGTCACCAACCACATCTACCGTATCACCAACTACAACTGCTCAGTCACCAACCACATCTACCGTATCACCAACTACAACTGCTCAGTCACCAACCACATCTACCGCATCACCAACTACAACTGCTCAGTCACCAACCACATCTACCGTATCACCAACTACAACTGCTCAGTCACCAACCACATCTACCGCATCACCAACTACAACTGCTCAGTCACCAACCACATCTACCGTATCACCAACTACAACTGCTCAGTCACCAACCACATCTACCGTATCACCAACTACAACTGCTCAGTCACCAACCACATCTACCGCATCACCAACTACAACTGCTCAGTCACCAACCACATCTACCGTATCACCAACTACAACTGCTCAGTCACCAACCACATCTACCGTATCACCAACTACAACTGCTCAGTCACCAACCACATCTACCGTATCACCAACTACAACTGCTCAGTCACCAACCACATCTACCGTATCACCAACTACAACTGCTCAGTCACCAACCACATCTACCGTATCACCAACTACAACTGCTCAGTCACCAACCACATCTACCGCATCACCAACTACAACATCACCAACTACAACTGCTCAGTCACCAACCACATCTACTGTATCACCAACTACAACTGCTCAGTCACCAACCACATCTACCGTATCACCAACTACAACTGCTCAGTCACCAACCACATCTACCGCATCACCAACTACAACTGCTCAGTCACCAACCACATCTACCGTATCACCAACTACAACTGCTCAGTCACCAACCACATCTACCGTATCACCAACTACAACTGCTCAGTCACCAACCACATCAACCGCATCACCAACTACAACTGCTCAGTCACCAACCACATCTACCGCATCACCAACTACAACACAACTGCTCAGTCACCAACCACATCTACCGCATCACCAACTACAACTGCTCAGTCACCAATCACCAACTACAACTGCTCAGTCACCAACACCAACTACAACTGCTCAGTCACCAACCACATCTACCGTATCACCAACTACAACTGCTCAGTCACCAACCACATCTACCGCAACATCACCAACTACAACTGCTCAGTCACCAACCACATCCACCGCATCACCAACTACAACTGCTCAGTCACCAACCACATCTACCGTATCACCAACTACAACTGCTCAGTCACCAACCACATCCACCGCATCACCAACTACAACTCAGTCACCTCAGTCACCAACCACATCTACCGTATCACCAACTACAACTGCTCAGTCACCAACCACATCTACCGCATCACCAACTACAACTGCTCAGTCACCAACCACATACAACGCATCACCAACTACAACTGCTCAGTCACCAACCACATCTACCGTATCACCAACTACAACTGCTCAGTCACCAACCACATCAACCGCATCACCAACTACAACTGCTCAGTCACCAACCACATCTACCGCATCACCAACTACAACTGCTCAGTCACCAACCACATCTACCGTATCACCAACTACAACTGCTCAGTCACCAACCACATCTACCGCATCACCAACTACAACTGCTCAGTCACCAACCACATCTACCGCATCACCAACTACAACTGCTCAGTCACCAACCACATCTACCGCATCACCAACTACAACTGCTCAGTCACCAACCACATCTACCGTATCACCAACTACAACTGCTCAGTCACCAACCACATCCATCACCAACTACAACTACTCAGTCACCAACCACATCTACCGCATCACCAACTACAACTGCTCAGTCACCAACCACATCTACCGCATCACCAACTACAAACTCAGTCACCAACCACAGTCACCAACCACAACTGCTCAGTCACCAACCACAACCGTATCACCAACTACAACTGCTCAGTCACCAACCACATCTACCGCATCACCAACTACAACTGCTCAGTCACCAACCACATCTACTCAGTATCACCAACTACAACTGCTCAGTCACCAACCACATCTACCGCATCACCAACTACAACTGCTCAGTCACCAACCACATCTACCGCATCACCAACTACAACTGCTCAGTCACCAACCACATCTACCGCATCACCAACTACAAACTCAGTCACCAACTACAACACATCACCGCATCACCAACTACAACTGCTCAGTCACCAACCACATCTACCGCATCACCAACTACAACTGCTCAGTCACCAACCACATCTACCGTATCACCAACTACAACTGCTCAGTCACCAACCACATCTACCGCATCACCAACTACAACTGCTCAGTCACCAACCACATCCACCGCATCACCAACTACAACTGCTCAGTCACCAACCACATCTACCGCATCACCAACTACAACTGCTCAGTCACCAACCACATCTACCGCATCACCAACTACAACTGCTCAGTCACCAACCACATCTACCGCATCACCAACTACAACAGCTCAGTCACCAACCACATCTCCGCAACACCAACTACAACAGCTCAGTCACCAATCACATCTACAACAACACCAACTACAACAGCTCAGTCACCAATCACATCTCCAACAACAACTACAACAGCTCAGTCACCAATCACATCCGTCACAACACCAACTACAACAGCTCAGTCACCAATCACATCTGTCACAACACCAACTACAACAGCTCAGTCACCAACCACATCTCCAACAAAACCAACTACAACAGCTCAGTCACCAACCACCACTCGCAACAACCAAAAGCTACCAACACTGGTTCCAAACTTCTATGAAATTGACGAATGCCAGTGAACCAGCAACTTCTATACTGCCAGTGAACCAGCAACTACTCAACCGTCGTCAACATCAGCTGTACTGAAATCAACGTCTGCTGAATTCACGACTATACCCGTAGCACCTGCGCCGACAACAAGTGAGTCTCAGAATAACAATTAAAATTTCTTCTAATCGTATAGGTATGTACATGACTATGTACATACTATAAAGTAAAAACGTACATATACGTGCACATTAAGGGTGTCAATAAAAATTATACAGATAAGTAGAAAACACCCATACTCAAGGTTTTCCCATTATTCCATTCATTAGTTGTCTATAAATATTTCTTTCACAATTTTAAATTGTTATCCTGAGGTCGCTGAAAGCCCACGAACATACCCTACTTAAATTCCCAGGACTGAAGGCGCCCAAGAAACAAGGCAAACAAATGTAAGACAATCCAAATTTATTTGAAGGTCAAAAATTGTCAATTTGAGAGAAAATCAGAAGAAATGGCCATAACTCAGCCAAATGTTGCTCGATTTGAGTGACGTTAACGATGGCAACAGGACCTGCAGAGAGATATAGAGACAGAGACAGACAGAGAGAGCCAGAGATAGAGAGAGAGAGAGAGACAGGGAAAGCGACAGAGACAGACACACAGACAGACAGACAGACAGAGAGAGGTAGAGACAAAAAGACAGAGACAGAGTTCACCTTGTTAGCCAGGGATAGTTTCTTCATCCGGTAACACAAAGTGTTAGTGATTCCAATGAGAAAAGAGCGCGAGTTTAATTGTTTCTTCGTCAAGTGTACTCAGCGAATAGTCTGACCCTAAGGTCAACATCTTCACTCGCTCTTATAGGCAAAATTAAGCCAATCTAGAACAACGATGCCGCATGGGGCTCCTAGACAATTGATCTGTATATGGTGATCGACTGTATCGAACGCCACAATTACATTTAGGAGAACAAGCAGCGTCACAGAATCAAAGGCGTCGCAGATGCTCGAGATTCTTGCACCGTCATTTCCGTAGTATGTCCGCATAAACTCAGTTGCAACACGATCAGCTGCAACACGATAACGATATACAGATCAATTGTCTAGGAGCTTCATGCGGCATCGTTGTTCTAGATTGGCTGAAGACCGTTTAGCTTATCATGTAGCATAACCTTGTCTGTAAATGTGTGTTTTATTCAGCTGCAACAATTGCATCTAACCTTATCATAAGTGGCGTAGAATATGATGCTGGAAGCCAATTCATAATGCTTATTTTCCTTCTAGAAACTAAATTCTGACCCTTTGATTCAGGTTCGATTGACATTGGTCTGCTGTCGGCATATATTGCACTGGGCACCATCTTAGGAATCCTTCTGGCGGCGCTTGCTGCTATCTCGTGCTGCTGGGGCTTCCTCTACTGGTGCCCTCTGTTCATAGCAACCAGAAGACCTACACAGTAAGTCTGCATTCTGTCTATGGAGATGTTTATGACAGCATGGTTTTTGTTTGGAATTCGATTCATGATGTGATCAGTTAAGTTTCAGAATCCCGCTGCCTGTTAACTACTGTACTAATGCCTGTTAAGCATTGTCATTGTTATGCATTGGAATTTATAATTTATATAGAAAATGTACGGTAAAGCAGACATTTTCACCATCGGAAGTGGAAAGAATTGCGCCTCTTGTGCTGATTCAAGTGACGCAAATCATTACACTTCCGATTGTGGCGCCATTCCAAATGTGTGCGATTACTCGAGACACCTTTGTGCAAAGACGAAAATTTTAAAAAGAGTTGACGAATGGATGTTTAGCGACTATTTCTTTTGAAAAGACAGCTGGTAGTTCTAGAAACAGAATAATCTGATGGCACGTTCACTGCATTCCAAATCCCAACACAAATCTTTCTACGGAATTCAGACTTCGTCTAAAGACCACATAATACCGGTCTAAGTTGTTGTTACACCGCCTTAGTGTTGTCACTTGCTGCAACAACAAAATCACACTACTATCCATCCACCAACTACATGCACTGGGACAACCGTAGGTGATGATTGTCTTCAACACTGAATCTGTTTCTGTTGTAGGTTCATCGTTGATGAGATCCAAAGGTTACCGATAAGAGAATGGATTCCTGTTCGGAGAGAGATACATCGGATGGAGTACAGAGTTATTCCGTTCTATAAGCAATCCTTCTGCAGATGTCCAACTCCCTATGAATATCGTCTACCGATGAAAGGCAGATGCGTTCAAGCGAGGGTAACACAACCTCGTCTAACATGTGTTTATGAGAACAGATGCACCTAGAGAACTATGCCCGAACAATTAACCATCCAAGTGTTGCTTAGCTCATCTCGGAATCTAATGCGTCATTGTGTTTTAAATATACTTCGGTCAACGTTATGTCTAATAGAAGTGGCTTTCGTGTACATTATCCTTAATCAGTTTAATTTATCGTGAACTTATTGTTTAGGAGGTTTTTAGATAGAACACTAACTGATACTTTTATTAATTATTTATCAGGATGAATGACAACTGTACAGCAGGAATTTATCTACTGGATGTAGGCCTATATTTGCATAATTTATCTACAGGATGTACATGTATATTTTCGTAATACCAATCATTATGGGTGCGGTCTTTAACATGTAGCCTTCTAATGAAATGCAGATTTGTACGATCTTCACTTAAGGCAAACATCTGTAAACTAAGAAATTCAGTTAAATATTTGAGCGTCGCTCCACTGATTTCAACAGGATAAGTTTCTTGTCATTGTACCAGTAACGTAATCTATCATTGTGATAAAGAAATGTTGTATTGTAACAAGTAAAATTACTTAACAACAGATTAGATTACATTTATTGACATTAACACTATTAATTTTCACAAAGCGATTGGAAAACGTCGCTTCACTGGGTACTAATTTATTGCCGATTATCAGGATTGATCGAAGCTGTTCAGACTATTATACTGAAAGCATTTATTGTCGAGTTACAAAAACAGGCATCATGAATAGAGCAGGTTTTGATATTACAGTATACAGTTTCTGCTAATGTTTATCTGCATGTACTTTACTATGGATTTATTATACAAGTTTGTCCAAAAACTGTTTTGTCTTTAGTGTCTTTATTGTAGTTTCTTTAAACGCGTTTAATTAATCTTTGAAGGCGTTCCTCGTCATCCAAAATGTCTAATCGTAGGATAAAAGCGAAAGCTCATCCACAGTCGTTGGTTCTTGAATGACGGAAAGTCTTTGTTGGCCAATTCACGAGCACACTAGGAACTAATATATACAAATATGAAGATATAACCTCTGTTAAATCTTTGTATTGGCTTCGTGTTCGGCAAAGTATTGGTTTTTAATTTGAAGTCATATCTTATAAAACTTCAAACTCTAGCCATAAGTCCTCATTCCTTAGACGTAGGCCTATCAGTATTCAATGAGGTCATCTGATTCTCTATCTCTGGCCATGACAAAGACCCCTAAATATCAGCATATTACTACCAACCAATCTTTGCCCCATGACTCAATCTGATAGATTTATTGCACTGATTGTCCAGCAAGTTTGAATAGGGAATCCATTTAAGAATCTTCCTGACAGTTCAAGAGTACTACGCTTTAACCAACAGACCTATCTCTGCCCCATGTTCACCTCCATACAGATAGATATTGCACTCAATCAGCTGATGCTATGACTTTAATGTGTCCCGACTGCGAACAGCGTTTGGCTCTCGTACATTGTTGGGCGCTGATCCGAATCGTTGGGATTCGTTGCCCATCTCAGTGCAGTCTGTCGATTGCTTGATGTCATTCAGGTCCTAACTTAAGACTCTTACAACGTTCATATCGACCGTAGCCTCCTGGCTTTTGGTTCATCTGATCTATCGGATTTCAACCTGGATTTCCAATGGATTATGATTTTAGATCACGGTTTAACTCAAAGCCACTATCGACTTATGTCGTTTTATAACTGCGCTATATGGGTATATTTCACAACAGGAGGCAAATTAGATAAATTTCCGCCTTCTCCTTTGGACGGCTTACACAAAGATAAAAATTATAATTTATTATTTTTAAATACATTGTAGGGCATGAATTAGTTACAAAAAATTATTTATATTATAATATTTAGATGATTAGTATGAGAAAAAAATTATAAAGTCCAATTTTAACCCGCAATTGCATTGTCCTTTCTAATGGTGAGTCAATTCAACGTTACGTTAGGGTAACAGCTGAAACGCTTAACTGATGTTTTATAATTTTTAGATCATTAACTTACATAATATATCCATTGCTCTATATGGTTTTTATTAACTTATTAACGAACTACATAATTAAAAAATAAATATAACCCTCTGTCTTCAATTATTGCTTACAACACCGTTACGAATGGGTTTCTGCCATCTGGGGAATAAATTGAAAACTCTCGGTTTTTGAATTGGCATCTTCGATAGCAGGGAACCAGTCTGCATTGATTTTACCAACAAGAAATCAATATCGATGTTTGCTTCTGTTGACAATTTTCGGAAATTTATCCGGTAATCTAATAGTATTAAAAAGATTTACAACTCCGTGACTGTAATTATTGCACTTTGCGTATTATATATAATTTTTTTTCTTTCAACAATAATATTGAAATTGAAAGCCTCGCCACTATAAACTAACTATTTTGTGTATCTTAACTCGTCCGGTGATCATGAAGACCTAATTATGAATATTTTACAACTCCGTTACTACAACTCCGTTACATTATTTTCTATTAAAATGAATTTATTTAATGGTACATGTAGAAAATTTGTCGTAAAAATAGTTTAGGTTGCTGTGTAATAATTTAATGCACACTTAAAACTAATTAATCACTTATTATAAACAGTGGTCGTATATTGTATTGTGTATTTATTACGTAACGGAGTTGTAAATATTTAGGAATCAAAGTTGTATGTGTTTCACATAGTAAAAACTAAAATAAAAAATTAGGCCAAATCTGTCAAATTTAAGCTCTGCTCAATATCAAATATGCTTCAGGACGCTAGTAAAATATTTGTGTAAGAAATTTTTTAATTTTGCATGACTTTCTTTTTTTTCTAATTCTATTTCTGAATTTGACGCCTGTTGTGAAATATACCCATATAGGCCTAAGTAATTCGATCAGATTAGAATCTATCTAACATTTTGGCTACTCCATTCTTAGGTTGCTTTCCTAAACAAAGCATGCATACCATGATTAGGCATATCTTAGTTTCCCCATATTGTATTGTATTGTATTGTATTGTATTGTATTGTATTGTATTGTATTGTATTGTATTTGATCATTTACAAAGCGCTTCTCATAGCATAAGCCTTTCGCAAGCGCTCCCAGTGCGAGGTACTCCGAGGAAAAAAGGAAGGTTTTAAGGTGAGAGAAAGAGGTAAAGATGCTACTAGAGAGGATTGTAGAGCGTAGAGAAGGAGGAAGTCCATTCCATAGAGAGAGACCTATTCACACAAAGGATCTGGATTGAGCCATTGTGGTCCTAACACGGGGAACAAAAAGGTCAAGCCGGTCAGAGGATCTAAGAGGACGCTTTGACGTGGCAGAGAGGGGCGGAGAATTTGGTGACAAAGATATTTTGGAGCAAGACCCAGTTGAGATTTGAGCATGAGAATTAGAACTTTGAATTGGATGTGCACAGAGAGAGGAAGCCAATGAAGTTGTTCAGCCATAAATGTAGAGATGTGAGAGAATCGAGGGAGGCGAGCTGTAAGTCTGGCAGCAGCATTCAGTACAGACTGAAGAGGAGATAGACGAACCTTGGGTAAGCCAACAAGGAGAGAATTACAATAGTCAATTCGAGAACAGACAAAAGCATGGACAATTGAGGTGCAGGTAGAGGATGAAACAGATCTGCGAATAGCTCTAAGACGCCTAAGTTGGAAGTAAGAAGAACGGGTAAGCTTGGATATGTGTTCAGTGAAGGTAAGAGAGCTATCTAGGGTGACACCCAAGTCACGGACACTAGATGAGAATGTTAAATGCGGAAACTTCTCAGAGAGCAAGTTATAGTCGAGTTTCAGGAGTTGCTGTGGTGTACCAAACCAAATAAGTTGGGTTTTGGAGGAATTTAAAGAGAGGCGATTAGAGGACATCCACAGATGGAGATCCTGGGAAAGAGCGTCATTGTGACTAGCAAGAAGGAGTTGAGCAGAAGGGGGCCCACAGACATATGCCTGGACATCATCAGCAAAAAAGATGGCTATTATGGTTAGGTTTTTAAAATAGTTATACAGACAATTGTAACGACCATTTACATAAATCGTCAGTGTTACATCTGCAAGCTGTTGGTCCACTTTCATGGTTCTTCCTCACCTTACGTTGGACTCTACACTGACATTTTATTTTAAATAGCAACTGTTGAAAGAGTATTTCATAACCTGAAAGTGAGCAAATTTAATGCAACTCGTACGTTGAACGTGAAGGTCTAAGAAATATTCTCTCCCGTCTGACGAGGACTCATGAACGCTTTCGCTCAGTGCTAGCTAGTATAGGTCGTTATGACAATGTGTACTTAAAACTGGTACAGCGTAGGTAGGTAGGTAGGTGAGTAAATTGATGAGATACGAATTATTCCAGAGTTCGACGGAGTTCGACGCTTGTGATAGATACATGGCGTGTTCAGAGGAAAGATGATCTACTTGGAGAAGATGATCCAACGGAACAAGGTTCATCCTACGGCGACCGAATCCTTGGTCGTTCTGCTTCAACTAAAGCTGTCTATTCAGCCATCATTCACAGCCAGTGACTATCTTGAGTAGACTCAGCCAGCAGTCGTTCAGCAGATGGCGCTCACCGACGACCTCCCATCCACAGAAATTAATGAAGTTGCCATTAGATACGGCCTTTGACAATGTTGACCGTAGCATTCTATTAGAAGACTTGAGGTCGCATGGAAGTACTACTCCGTCTGCTGCTGTCCTCGTTATGGAAGTCGTGCTAGCTAAGAACGTCTTACATTATTACCTAATACTACCTTGGGTGAAGAATCGTCTCCCGTTTATCACAAACGAACTCCTGTTTTTTCATATCTTAACCCTTTGGAGGTGAAGCATTGGAACGTTTCAGGTGAGGTGGGGTATGACATACCCCAATGCATATTTTTACTTGTAAGTCAAAATATCAACTAGGCCTACATAACATTTATTGTGAGCTAAATTATTGTTCTGTAACCGAATTATCAGTTAAACTGGTAATTATCGGGAGCAAGTAACTTTTTTCAATCATAATTGAAGTGGCCAGCACGGTGGCGCTCGAAATCAAAAGCAGCCCTCTGCAATGGCATCTTCGTGGCCCTTGAAACATGTAACGTTTTCGAACACGTGACATACTACCAGTAATAATGGAACAATTTTGCATCTATGCAAAACAGGATATATCTTATATCTGCACTCTCTTCTATTATCACCAATTTTTTTCTACACTGTACCGTTACTTGTTTTAATTCAGTAAAATCAATATTTATACGAAAAATTATAATTTCAATTGAATTTGCAACAGAATTAAATAAATGTGCGTTCAAAAATAGCTGAAATTGACCTAAAGTGTCCGTATTTCACATTCACTAAGGTAGACAAAAATAATCCATGGTGGTTCCACTTTTTCCCTAGAAAACGCAGCGTAGAATAGCTATGGGGTGTGTCATACCCCACCTCACCTCCAACGGGTTAAATGTGGTGATCTTAACGTATATTTCCAATTGACGATGGATAAGAAATACACCTCATTCAGTATCCTGAGGCAAACTCCGTCCCACCCAAACATCAATCGGGGGTTTTGAAAGTTTCACACCAAATTGTATGTTGTCACAGTGCAACATTGACGTGAGTGCAGCCTTCGACATTGTGGTATCCTATTGGAGAGCATGGAAGATCTTTTGCTGTTATTGGTCGTCTTCTGCTGTGGTTGCTTTCGTTCCTGTCTGGGTGAACTCAGAGAGCGGTATTTAGTCTCACACGGCCTGACTGGTCCATTGTCACACTTGTTCTTTCACTCATCCGATTCCATTAGCTCTCCGAGGATACTCCCTCCTTTGAACAACTAAGTGCTAACGAGGATTCCAGACTGTTTACTGCTGTCTTGGTTAATGGGGTCATGTACTGCATGACCTGCTCCCGCCAGTCACAGTCACCTTCTACCACCTGCGCCCATAACTGCATAATCCCTCCGTCAGATGGTCTGATGAGAAAAATTTCATCATTTGGATGATCTATGGGATCTCGGATTTAGGATAATATGTGTAATTTTAGAATATTTGACTGTCTTGATCAGCTCTATTGATGATGCATGTTTATTACCATGTCTGTACACAAAAATGCGGATAGCAATTGGCCAATTAAAGAATATTCTTATCTTATCTTCTACTCCATATCATCAACATCTCTGATTTGAACTTAGATCTTTCTATCTTCAGGATTACAACTCATCGGTATGCTGATGACACTCAGGCATATGCAGAGTTGTATTGTCTCGAGACACTGTCTCGGTCTTCGAGACGTCTCGAGACAGGTTTTTTGATGTCTCGGTCTCGGTCTCGATCTCGGACCCCACTGTCACGGTCTCGGTCTCGGTCTCGAGATCATTTCTTGACTTTTTGAAAACTGTCTCGAAGCGAAAGTCTTGTTCTCTTGTAGAAGCAGTCTCCAAAGGTACAAACTGTATTTTGTTCGGAACTTCGTACAGTATTGCGCTATAAAATTGTCTTGTGCCGAACGGATAACTAGTTAATCGGAAGTGCCAAACAGACAGGAAGTTTTAAAAAGCGGTGTTTCTGGTATTAAGATTTAAGAGTATTGAAAAAGCAGTCTTAAGTTTGCACTTTCAGTCCAAAATTTCCAAATATCTTAAAATGTCTCATAAATAACCTGATATCGTGAAATTTGCATTCACGCAGTTTGAAATCAATGAAAAACAAAATAAAATTAATGGCATGCCATTCGTTGTTTGTGTAAAGCCAACATAAGTGAAACGCTTGGCACAGCATCTAGTTTCTCAAGGTGAGTGATGTGACTTATGTCGCTAAATCGCTAATAGACCTAGGGCTTATATGGAATTTTGTTGGTTTAAATTTTAGAAGATCTTAGAATCATTTAGAAGATTTCAGAATGGCTGAAATATTTAATTTCTTTATAGTTTATACAATTAAGGTGCTCGGCTGATTTCAGTGACTTGACCCTTGTATTAGACTTCAAAAGTTGGGAAAAATTGTTTCGGGACTTGGGTCCAATGTGCATTTCACTCGTTTTGAACTGTCTCGAAATGTCTCGGACCTGGTGTCTCGTCTCGGTCTCGGTCTCGGACCCCACTGTCTCGGTCTCGGTCTCTCTCGGTCTCGGTCTCGAGTTTTATGTCTCGTATACAAGTCTGGGCATATGACCCAGGTTTTTGCCCCTTCCCCAGCTACAGCGGGTATATCCTTAGTGAAGAAAATCCTTCAGACATTGAAGGCTTTAGGTGCCTGGATGTCGTCCACCGATTCTAGCTGAACAGTAGGAAAACCCAGTTCATATGGCTTTGTAGGCATGGACAGATTTCCAAAACTGCTCTTCTGGTGTCTCTTGTGAGTGAAAGACTGTTCGGAGTCTGTAAGATTCCAGTCCATAATTGTAAGAACAGCTAGTTTCTGTAGAATTACTAAGCAATTTGTCAGACTAGGGAAATAATTAAAAGCCCATGCATTATTGCAGTATGACAAGTATGGGAACACAAACGTAGGAAAAGAAACTGTAGAACTACGCTCATATTTTAGAGATATATACAAAAACTCTAGTCATACATTCTTTCGATGTAAAATTTAATCAATGCAATTATGCTGAATTTACCTTCACGATCCTGTATTACTAGGTTTATGCTATCAGTCAGCTCGGGAATATGGCCTAACTTATGACGTGATCGGAATATTATAAATTTGCTTTATCTTTTAATTAAGTAAACATTTATTCGACCTGAGCCAATCAGAAACATTATCTAATTAGCGCATAATTTTTTTAACAGAACTATTACACATTTAAGTCTAAGAACAATATCGCCAGCAAAGATAATAAAGTGAAATATGTTCGAAGTATAATTGCAATAATATTAATTAAGAATCATATTTGACCTAAATCTGTTTAATATGTTGCTTCATCTCTACAGAGCGTCTCTAGGTTGGCTTCCTGAAGGGACGCAATAAAATGTTCGGAATGAATGAAATGATTGACTGAATAGAAGTTTGGAAGGTTTGTCAAGTCTTTCAGTGTTTTCAACCTATTCAAATGTCAAATGACTTCCCCTCCGTCGAATGAATCTCTTCGCTTTTCATACAAGTCAGACATCGCTCTTTGATATAACGGTTGTCTGCAGAATGCCACAACCGTAGGCTACATAGGTTAGGCTGTTTTTTGTTACGCGAGATATATTCCTAAGGCTCGGTGGACGATCGTCTCATAGGAGCCAACATTACAATCTATTATGTTCTGAATTTTATGACAAGATTCACACACACACGCAGGCACGCACGCACACACTCACTCACACATTGTTGGCATTGAAATGGAACGCCATGAAGCTCATCTTCCAGGTTTCGAATCACCCAACATTTCTGCGCTATCTGATATTACATTATTACTGCTATATAAAGGAGTGTTAGTTATTTTCTCGTATGACTTTAATGAAAATGTCCAGTTGATCCGACAGACAGATTATCAAACAGTTCTCTCTTCTATGTCATCGAAATCCCTTCTCAATCTTTTCTTTTCCTACATAATAGGCTACAGTTGAAATTTGATAGCGCCATCCTTGCAATTTTTCCAGCAGATGCTAAACGTAAAGAAGATCGGTCTTTAACAGAGCTATAGAGTTTAATGGTCGAAGATAAGTAAACATAGCAAATGATTATAACGTGCTTGGTACGCAAGGAGTGCTAGCTATTAAACGGACATACACAGGACGAACGAAGAGCAGGCGTGATATGGTACGAGAGTTAGTTAGAATAAGAGTTCACCAAGACAGTATTGCATCAGATAATTTTGAAACCTGGTGCATCACTCTATTTAGTGGAAGCAAGGTGGAATCAGGGCAGTATGACGTTGCAGTAGTCGAGTCTCATCAGAATAAGGCTGTGTATCAGTGTAATCTCTCTTTCACAAAATTGTTTAATTATGTTATTACTTTTGTAATAACTTCATAACTTCACATTTTAATTTCAAATTGTCTGACTCCCACAGATTGTAATTGGTCCCAGCTCGGCTTCTTTCTCGCTCAAACTATGCGTGCAATGAATGGCTGAGGCCGTGTGCTTTGTAGTGAACGCGAATTTAGCTGTCAATCATTTCGATTGTGTGTTACCAGATGGAATCCGAAGTATAAACTACTGGTCGCAAGATCTCATAGCAAATACCAACCATACTGTATAATATCTGGTTCATAAATTATTAATTGTTAGTCCCTACATCGACCTCGGCCTGTGAATTGGCTCAGATATGACAGGCAACATAAAGCTTGCTCACTTATTTCGACTCATTCTGTAGCCATTGTCTATATTACTTTAAAAGTAATAGTCTAAGGCGTTAACAACAATTATTACTTTTATTGTTAAATTAATGAGTACCTTCTTTAACGCCGGTACAAATGCACAAGCGGGATCGTGATAACGCTGAAGATCGAGAACGGCATCGATTGATAAGAGATGGATTTACTTTGTGCCATTTACTAAAGATGACAAAAAGAGAAATCATTGGAGACGGAATGGTGCAGCCAATCGTCGGAACGAAGAGGAATAAAGACGAAACATAGGGCTAAGTGCAGATGCAAGATTTCTTACATGTGTTGCCAATAGTTAAAATGACATTTACTGCGTATGATCCTCATTGTATGGATGCAAAGCCATTTAGCTTCTTGTACACGTAGCGTGAGAGACGCAGATACAATATATAGTAAAGTCATAATGGTAGGTCTATAATACTAGCCTGCATCCTCTCACAGAGACACTGTGATGTACGCTTTTATCGAAGTAGCTAACCCGTAGGCTCATGATTGCAATCACACTTATATATCTATTCGTCACTTGATTTTAGCTTGAATGCAGTTTAAGCACAGTAAACCATCTAAGTGACAAACAATTTTCGAGGAAGAATGATATGGGTCATTACTATGCATTGCAAGGCGTGAATATCAGAAGAAATGACATAAGGCATGGACTAATAATATTATTCTGTATCGTCTGTTCTTTTATCGGTGTTCACGTCTGGTATAAATTTCGGAGCTGTACACTCACTGTTTTAATAGTGTCGTTTATGCTGAATGGTTTCGTGCATTTCTACCTGACATGTAGATCGATCGGCGTTGCAGATCAGCTGTTGTATGTATATTAACAATTGCAATGTACATGTCGAGGGGTTTAAGCCAGAAGGTCGTATCTACGATTTTTTGTAAAATGGACATTTTCACAGAAATTGAATCAACTGACTACAAAGCAGGTACTGCCAGAAGGCCGTAGCTATAAGGCTTCATTTAAGAGAGTTGGTTTGAAGATACAACCCAAATTATGGGTCACATTTATGCCATAAGGATGTAAAAATAGCAGTTTTCATGCCAGAAGGGTTGCATCTTGAAGAAGATACATCCATCTGGCAGTACGTGAAACCCATGCATTGCTTAGATACGTCTCTATGGCACAAATGAATTATTTTTAGGCAATTAAAATTAGCGTGAAAAATGCTTATTTTACTTACTTTACTCTTCAAACAACTTAAACCACTTACTTACTTGCGTAGAAATTGGAGAGCGTAATATCATCTATGTTATTGTAAAGTTATTAGTTGTTTATACCATTTTGTAAGGGTGCGTTTTATGATTTTACACCAGAATATTGTATCTTCCAAAAAAAATTATTATCTTGGCCCATAATTATTAATAATTTGTGCTAGATTGTGCAGTATGACTCAGTGTTTCTTCAGATAGTTTTTGTTGGTGGTTATCTTGCAAATTACACAGAATTTATGATGTTTTCATCATAAAAAGTTTTCTCTTGCCAGAAGGTTGCATCTTGTCAAACTTTGACAAAATTCACCAAATTGTCACGTTATGTGTAAACAATACAATGCATACTTTAATGCATTTTGAAAAGGAGTCTTATTGCTCAGCATTTAGCTAGAAATAATTTTCATTGTTTAAATAAAAAAAATGCTGAAAAAATTGTTAAAAAAAAATACTGTAACAAAATTTCCGTTTTCTTCGTTTATCTCGAAATGTCAAAAAACCTAGTTACTCCCTTCTGGCTTAAACCCCTCGATGTATGTTCGATGGGCGTAGAGCAATACGAAGACCCTTTGCCCATCCCAACTCAACCGTAGCAACAGACAAATGCTAAGGAATTCACTGCACAGACGTCCTATTCAATCCGTTGTCACCAGCACAGTGTCTCATTGTGATATGTTCATGATGCAACGCACCACCCCGTCATAATGATAATTATGGTAATGATAGTCATTATAGAGATGATTGACGTATGTTCTTTCCCTATCTTGATGTGTTAAATTCTTATTCTACGCTCTTACTCCATTGCTCCAGTCACTTGTTGCAAACATTCAATGCCTAGATTATATTTCTTTGCATGCATGAATTACCTAACAGTCTGCAGAGATGACATGCGTTTGCTCTCAAGATCTAAATTTAGCAACGCTACAGTATTGACGCCTCTTGCTAGGTGTGAAACGGTCCAACCTTGTTGAATAAGGACCGCAAAGAAGAAAAGACGAGAGTTGCTTCGTTCATTTGCTCTTGATGCTATGAACATAATCTAAATAACAGCAGAAGGTAGACACATTCTAGGCTGTAACTAGACCTACTTCATCCAATCAACACTAAAACACACATCCAATACATTAAGATTTTGCCGCTGCACATCAATTGTTTGCTGCCGTATAGTCATTGTCCATCTGTAGTTAATAGCTGAGAGAATTAATAACTGAGAGAATACTGTTATTAGGATCGTGACAACCATTAAAAATCACTCGTTTGTTGTTTGCAGAATAATTATAAACAAACTTCAGATGTCCATTATGTTTCTTCGTATGCCCTACGACTACGTGTCCTTAATAAGGTACAAACTACCCTGGCAAGATCAAGTTGCTATCTACAATGTGTTTGCTTCGTGTTATTTTTAAACGCCAGCCTATCGACTTTGTTAAAATAATATGAATATTTTGGGGGTTTATTTTGTCCATTACTGCCAATTATCGAATTTAAGGAAACCTGATTTTTAAAATGTAAATGTGCAAGTTATATTTAGCGACCGTACTTTGAGCCCGTTAATTTTTCAATTAATTAACATGGTGAGATCTTTCGCCATTAGGCACCGTATTTCATCGACTGAACTGACTCTTAAAATTATTCTCAATTACGTCCTTCACTTCGTATTACAGCCTCTGAATGCATCAGAAGGAAGTAGGGCCTACTTGTCACAGAAAGTTTTGTAATAGGACAGGCCTTCATGAGACGATTGATTTGTGATTGCCAACTGAGACAACGTTGCATGATCAAAATATTATCGGAAAATTCTAATTGGAACAATTAGCTTGATGAACATGAAGAATGTTACGTTAAGCCCCCCTTTAAGATATTTCAGACAACCATGCATCAATGATTTTCTTATGTTCTCTATTATAGTCGTTAGGCAAATGTTCAAATGCACGTATGCGTAATAACAAACGTTTCGTAATCATCGTAATCGTCAACTGCAAATTCCTAAAAGCGCTGCTCTAATTCTGAGCGTAAAGCTCCAGGTTATTCACTAGCACTGAAACGTTTAGATCCAAAGTTAACTTATTTGCTTTTCAATATGAGAAGGAGTATTGATTTCATCGCAAATTTCACGAAATAACAAATTTTATAAAGACAGTAAGGCACAAGCATATTTTATGTTCAGTTGAATTCTAAACTCATTCTTTTGCGTTAAAATTCCTCAATCGTGAGCCAATATCATACTGTTCATACAGCAACAAGAGTTATGTGTAGGCCTCCGTCTCTCATGCACGAGATTTAGTAGTAGACGTATAAATAGTCGATATAAATAGCAAAGTAAGAAATCATCTGAGAACCTCGCATTCACTGCAGAACAATGTCTAGGTTCCATGTATGTCTAAATAGTAGGTCGCTTCTGCTATTGGTCAATACGTAAACACCTCACATGCAGCGCAGATGATTGACATCTCTTTCGTTAAAAAATCAATGTAGTCAAAGGTTCAATTATTGCCTGAATGCTACAGCATAGATAATCTTTCGCTGTCGACACAACTCTAGAAGAATTTAGTATCTATTAGGATGGAGAAAGAAAGGGATTAAAGCAACTGGTTACAGATGAGAGGATTTATGTGATCAGCAGAACAAAACTGACAGCAGAATAGACATCTCACGGTATGGATTCATTTAAGGAAGTAAGAAGCAAGAATATTATTTAATGAAAAGCCCTAGCAAACGCACAGCACTGTACATTGCAAGCTTATACATTCAAACAAACAAATTATATACGCAAAACCAAGATTTGTATTAGAGAAGTTACTGTATATCAAGCGAAATAGGGGAGGTAAAGTTAGGGTTAGTCATGATTAGCCATCGCTATGCAAAAGCCAACAATCGATATCTAGCTCAAGGATACGATGAAAATGCAGAATCGAGCTATATAATGTATCTCGACTGCAATAATCTATACGGATTTGCCATGTGCGAGCCCCTACCCACCGGCAAATTTCGGTTTTTGGACACTGACGAACTCTCAGAGTTCGACTTAAATTCGAAAACCGACGACGATTCCAAAGGGTTCATTCTCGAGGTGGATATGGAGTATCCGACTCATCTGCACAATCCACACAACGACTATCCTCTTGCCCCTGAAAAGATGGCGATAACGGATGAAATGCTATCGCCGTACGCGCGTGAATTGGCCGGTAAACTCGGAGTGAAGACGTCCAACAAAATTCAGAAATTGGTACCCAATTTATATGCCAAGAACAACTACGTCCTTCACTACCGAAATCTCCAGTTTTACGTGGCAATGGGTCTGAAAGTCGTCAAAATTCATAAGATCTTGGAATTCGACCAATCTCGATGGCTTAAACCCTATATAGAGTTTAACACGGTTAAGCGGCAGGCTGCTACTAACTCCTTCGAAAAGGACTTGTTCAAATTAATGAACAATAGTGTGTATGGAAAAACAATGCAAAATAACCGCCGCCATCTTTGTGTAAAACTTGTAACAAATGAAAGGCGGGCGAAGCGCTATATCGCTCGTCCCACGTTTCAGTCCTTTAGCATAATCAACGAAGACGTCACAGCCATCAAATTGATTAAATCAGACGTGCTACTGGACAAACCGATATACGTTGGGATGAGTATATTAGATATCTCGAAGCTGCACATGTATCGATTCCACTACGAACACATGCAGCGAATCTATGGCGAAAGAGCGAAACTTTTATTCACAGACACGGACAGTTTGTGCTACCACATCCGTACCGACGACGTGTACTCGGACATGTATGACCATCTCGACCAATACGACACCTCGGATTATCCTGCTGATCACTTTCTGCATAGTAAAACTAATGCGAAAGTGATTGGCAAATTTAAGGATGAATCCAATGGTCAGCCCCCTTTGGCAGTTTTCTTCTCGTAATCTTCGGGTAGAAGAAGACTGTACATCTTGGAGCGCAGTCCGACAAACTCCAAAGGGGGCTGACCATTTCATTTTGCTCTTGTCGGAAAAGAAATCATTGTGCGATGACTGGAGTCAAGTTGCAGCAAGTATTGTTTCTGTGACTCATCCTGAGTTAGTACATCAATGTGAGACAAGATCAGAGCCACTCCACGTTCTGCACAGTCATTGACTACATCAAAAGTTTGACATTAGGCTTCATCGACTGGAATGTAGGGTTCAATGGTCAGAGAGCAGAAAGCTTCGATAGGAAAGTTTTGGCTTGTTCTTGACCATGGATAATAAGACGACCAAGCAGTTTTAAAGAACTCCTTGTGACATACGCCTCCAGTGCAGTCTGGTGGTCAAAGGATCTCCTGTCCAGCCGTTTCGTGGATAGCTGATTAGGTGGGTAAGTAAGGTTTTCACCATAGTGGCCTTGATGTTTCACTGTTTTCTCATCAAACAAAGCAAGTGGCACAGGGTGCACGGTGAAATACCAGACTGAATGCCTCAACTGCTTTTTCATTGATGACACGGTCTGAGTATTGAAGGAACTATGCTAGAAGCTTCGAATAACTGAATTGTAACAACACTACTTAGTTGCAATTGGTCGGCTACTTACTCTTACTTTCGAACTGCCGCTTGAGCGCCTCTGAAATTCTTGTGAGTCTCTCTGTTCGTCAAGATTTTGGCAACAAACTTGAAGGATCTTTTTTCTCATTTTTAGAAAGAGCTTGTCCTCTTGACTTGTCATCAAAGTCATTGCATCTTTCCGTGAGATGTCAAATAGTTAATTTAAATCGACCTTAAACTGTCCCTCTTTGAGTCGGCAGAAATCTTGAATTTAAGTCTATTCTTCTTCAGCAGACTGTAACCGTCATACGACTTCCGCAGCTAGCTAACACCCGAATCACTCATTTTGGTGATGAAACATAGCCCCATTTGTTGGTAGTCCAGACCCAAAAATGTCCTTATTAGGCATCTCAAACAGCAAAAATTGTGGAGAACTCCTGGTTGATGCCATGATAGCTGCTGTTTTTGCTACATATAAGCGTTTATTATAAAAAGTGAAAAGGCATGCGTTGTATTTCACAGTTAAGGAGTTTTCACAAATAACAAAAATACTTTAATCATGCAAATTTAGCGGTGTGAGGAGCAATAGTGAACAATCGAATTGTAAATTAAACGAATTCATATGAAAACTTTAGTCTATAAGTTAGCATGCAAAATTTATAGATTAGGCCTACCTCTAATTCAGCAACCATTTTCTAAAGACAATTAGAACTTGAAAACAAGCTTTTTTATTCGTAAGTAAGCTTATTGTTCTTCAATTTACTGAAATACAGTTGACATCTAGATTATGATTTAGAAAGAAGGTGCTTGGAATTCATGGTGTCAATCCTAATTTATAATGTAGGCTATAGAACTGATTCGAATCATGGGTGGGGATTATGTCGCATGGTCGCCCATTTGATTTAATAGGACATCCTAACTGGATCTACCAATCTACACCTCGGCTTATTGGACATATTTCCAAATTTGTCCTGCAGCTTCAGCGTACAAGTATAATGTAATGTACTATATTCATGCTTCGCAAAGCATCTCCTACTGGATAACAACACTTGTCTGGCTATATATTACTGGTAGTGCTCCGTCCCAATTATCCAATCTCCATCACCTGGTGTCTGATTTAGTCTCTCATCGAGCTCTGTGCTATTCACATAATGAGGAGTTTTTGATCCATCAAGCTCGCTCCTGGATCAGACTGCATCGAGTCTTCCCAGTTGCTAACACAAACCACTTGGAATGGGGTCTCGCTTACTACGCCAGAATAATCTGCATGCGTTCTACCAACTGCTAAAGTCCTTTCTGCTTGATTGTAACTGCGCAAGGAGTGCATCTGAGTAGATTTCAAGAAGAGGCGCTATATAAATCTCCGGAATGAATGAATGAATGATTGAATCTTCAACCTAGCATGAATGCTTATGGATGTGTTTCTTACATAGGCACTACAGCTTGTAATTAATGTCAGAATATCAGCCATATGACTAATGAATTTTGAAAGAAATAGACCTATACATTATACGCATTCAATCATACAAGCTTATACTTGAGAATCAATAATTATAGGTGGAGAAATATAGATAATTTATGTGCCAGCATATCCTCGTCGAACAGATCGATTAACGCCTGGACATAGGCCCAAATACATCGTATTCAGAACAACATGATTTGTAAGCAAGTCGTTTCTAAGGTAATATCATAGCCCGTGTCTGTAATTATCAGACACAAGAAGAAATATAGGCCTATATGCAGACAGCTTCAGCGAATCACTTAATCTGCTTATGCACAAAGTAGTCTTGATCAATGATATACACTTGGTATATTTAGTCCATCCAATGGGAAATGGTGGTGTAGAGGCGCTATATAAACTTTTTGATAAATGCTACACCAAATCCAACACTTCTCCTCAGCATAACTCGCCGTCTGAACACCAAACACCATCCACCTTATCCGCCTGCCTGGCTACCTGCCTGACTCTCTGGATTTTGACCCATGCATATTGATTTTGCTTTGATTGAGCGCCTGTGAATAAGCTGATTCCCACAACTACGCTTTTGTGGGCGCTGTAGAAGTTCCGAGTTTATGAGTATGGTTAAATATATATAAATATATATATATGATACGACAACTGAGCATATAATCATCATTTAGCTGATTATATCCTTCTATGGACATCGTGATAACACAGTTGTATAGTATCAAAGTATCTGTAATGGATAATCAAATTTCGACACACGTCTTGTAAGACCACATTTTAATCGAATACTCGTCAGACATCATACACAGTGCAACATTATCAAGTCATGGAAATTACAATGGATAATTCCCCAAAATCTATTAAGATACCTTTCAAGCCCAAACTTGCCCAGTATCTTCACGGCTTCCCTGGGCTATAAAACCCCAAGACATACAGCAGTTTTTCATTCCTGATCTCAACATTGGCGAAGACGACAGCTACAGACGCATCAAGATGAGCTCGACAGACGTTTCGGAAGGACAAGACGCTGGTGGCATCGGTTGTATGAGTGATACACGCACAGATATTCCGAATCAGCCTTGTAAGTTAAAGTATATTAATTTCGACTAGAAATTTTAAAATATAGCACCAATCATTTGAATATGTTAAGCATCAGCATACGATGAATATGGATCGACTATACACAACTCAACACGAAGATGTGCTATATGAAAGCTCCTTAATAATATACATTATCGATGATATTCATGTTGTTATTATACATGCAACTTGGCGATATATAAGTAGTTGGTTAAGTAGCAGTTCTAATACACATGATCACGTGATATATGTTGTGAGTGGTAATTTACATGAGGTATTTGTGTAATACATTAATAATGTAAAATATCATTGATATTCCTGTTACTATTATACGTGATAACATATAAGTAGTTAGTTAAGAACCAAGTCTAATGCACATGATCACGTGATATATTTTGAGTGCTCATTTGCATAATATCGCAGGGAGTAGTCGAATCGCATCGATAGAAACAATTACATAGACAAACACAATGAATATATTTATCTACAGATGTTTAAAATATTTAGAATTATATATTAATTTTTAAATTAAACATTTACATTTTATTATTTTATATCCAGCGCGGAAGAGAAAGGCTACCGACTCACCATCGGTTGGCGATTGCGAACCATCTACCTCCACAGGTCACGCATCGAAGAAATTCAGTAAGTTATATTTAATTAATAATATAATTTAAATATAAATTGAAAATTAATCCGAGAATGGATATGTATGCGTGTGTAGCTGGGTATGTATGTACATGTGTATGCATGTGTATGTGCAAGTGAATGTGTATATGGAAGCGTAACGATTTGTGAATATTGAGATAAATATTACGGCTTTGAGTGCTGAAACATGGATATATTTACTAATTATGATGATGTATAATAATATATTAAAATTATATCGTTTCAGATTTCGGTGGACCCTGTGAATATTGCCGGGCATTCAAGAAGAAGCAACTCAACGCCGATGGTTTATGCACTACATGCGTGAATCGCCCAGTCTGCGCCAAATGCGGTTTTCGACGTTCGGCAGAATCCTACGAGGCTGGTAAAGACTGTTGTAAGACGTGCGAGGGAAAGTCCTCATCAATGCCTATGCGTCGATCGATTCGAAACACATTCAACGAAATACCTCTACCATCGGATCCCAAAGCGTTAGACGTGAGAACGCTCATTCGTGATGTACAGGACGTCATAACAACCAATCTGGAGAAACGTTTGCTGGAAAATGGGTGTGTAATATTTAAAGTTTTTACACATTCCACAATCATATCATTAACAATTACTAATGCGATACATAAATATTTAAAACTATAATTTATTTTATTTCTATTACATTATTTATATTATAACTCGATACTTCACTCTGACGCATTATGAACTAAATATGAAATATATTAATTTTCCCTGGAATATTGGAATGTATAATGCTATTATATATACAGGTGGATTACTTATTCATACATATTGTACTTTTAGACCCAATAAATGGTACGTTGCATTGGACGTAAAATTCGAGCGAGACAATCCCGACGGTGGTACCAAAAGAACAACTGCCTACATGAGATCGACTCCGGCGATCATGATCAATCAACTCGAAACACAACAACATCTCGAAGACGCTGTTATTCGACTGGACACTCTCATCGAGACATTCACGAATGTTGGGTCTGGCTGGAAAATCAATCAACTGGGTAATGTTACACTACACATAGGTGATTATGATGTAATCGGTGGTTCAAGTCATATTGCTAGTCCGAAATGGCTCGAACTCAAACGTGCAACTATAAATATTAAGAACAAAGACAATCTCTGTTTCGCCTATTGCATACTTGCAACTTCCCACCCACAAACTATTCATCCTGAACGCGTCAGTCACTACAACAATTATCTGAATGAGTTAAATGTAGAAGGTCTAACCTTTCCCATCGAGATTGGTCAAATTCCAATATTCGAAAGTAATAACACCGATTTTTCAGTGAATGTGATCTGCACCGACTCTGACAAAGATCAAACCTTCGTACCCCTATACGCATCCAAACATCGCAACCGTAAACATACGGTTAATTTGTTATTGTTGAGCGAAGGCGAAAAACGTCATTACATCCTAATTCGAAACCTCTCCAGTCTGCTGTGCGGCCGAAATACAGATAGACATAAAACCTTCCCATGTCCATATTGCCTCTACTGTTTCACGTCCGCATCGGGTTTGCAGAATCATAGAGGCGAGTGCGGAACTCATGGCATTCAACGCATCACATATCCAACTCCAGACTCTAACACTCTATCCTTCTCAAATATCCAACACCAGATGCCTATCCCATTCACCATCTATGCAGACTTCGAATGTTTCCTGGGAAAATCAGATATAGAGGCAGGCAATTCTACTAAATTCCACGACATCCATACCCCCAGCGGCTTCTGTTGCCTTACCGTTTCGTCCTTCGCTCAATTTAATAACGAACGACCGTATGTTTACAGCGGTCCAAAGGTTGGTAGTGGGATAGTCGATGCATTCTTCGACCACATAAAATCGGAGCAGATTCGCATCAATCGAATTTTATCCAGAAACCAACCAATGGACCCGCTCAACGATTCTCAATTGGATGCATTTGCAAATTGCAAAAATTGTCCCTCGTGCAGCATCGACCTAACTCGCGAAAATAAAGTCAGACACCATTGCCACGTAACCGGTCAATTCATTTCAGCCCTCTGCGGAAACTGTAATCTCCTATACAAATTTAAAAGACGGAAATTGGGGCAAAATGATTGGGTCTACGTCATACCCGTGGTCTTTCACAACCTCCGGGGCTATGACTCGCACATCATTTTCAAGCATTTGACTCGGTTCTACGCCCCCAAGGATATCAACGTTATCGCCACCAATATGGAGAAGTATCTAGCCTTCGAAATCGAAGGCTTGCGTTTCGTGGATTCTCTACAATTTCTGAATTGCAGCTTAGACACTTTGGTGAAAAATTTAGCAAAAGGCGGAAATTCAAAATTCGTTCATATGCGTAGGCTCCATCCGAATGACGACCAATTCAATTTGTTGCTACGGAAAGGAGTCTATCCATATGAGCATATGGATTGTGCAGCGAGAATGGACGAAACCTCTCTACCATCGCAGGATCGGTTTTTCAGTCGTCTAACCGATGAAAACATCGGGGACGACGACTATTCCCATGCACAAGTCGTTTGGTCAACATTTGACATGGACACGATGCGTCACTATCACGACCTGTACTTGGAATGTGATGTAACGCTTCTAGCCGACGTGTTCGAGGAATATCGAAAGATGTCCCTGAACTACTATAAGCTAGACCCGTTACATTACGTTTCGAGTCCGGGTCTGAGTTGGGATGCGTGTCTGAAAATGACCAATGTGTCATTGGAATTGATAACCGATCCTGATCAATACCTTTTCATCGAGAAGGGTATGCGAGGCGGTGTCTCTATGATTAGCCATCGCTATGCAAAAGCCAACAATCGATATCTAGCTCAAGGATACGATGAAAATGCAGAATCGAGCTATATAATGTATCTCGACTGCAATAATCTATACGGATTTGCCATGTGCGAGCCCCTACCCACCGGCAAATTTCGGTTTTTGGACACTGACGAACTCTCAGAGTTCGACTTAAATTCGAAAACCGACGACGATTCCAAAGGGTTCATTCTCGAGGTGGATATGGAGTATCCGACTCATCTGCACAATCCACACAACGACTATCCTCTTGCCCCTGAAAAGATGGCGATAACGGATGAAATGCTATCGCCGTACGCGCGTGAATTGGCCGGTAAACTCGGAGTGAAGACGTCCAACAAAATTCAGAAATTGGTACCCAATTTATATGCCAAGAACAACTACGTCCTTCACTACCGAAATCTCCAGTTTTACGTGGCAATGGGTCTGAAAGTCGTCAAAATTCATAAGATCTTGGAATTCGACCAATCTCGATGGCTTAAACCCTATATAGAGTTTAACACGGTTAAGCGGCAGGCTGCTACTAACTCCTTCGAAAAGGACTTGTTCAAATTAATGAACAATAGTGTGTATGGAAAAACAATGCAAAATAACCGCCGCCATCTTTGTGTAAAACTTGTAACAAATGAAAGGCGGGCGAAGCGCTATATCGCTCGTCCCACGTTTCAGTCCTTTAGCATAATCAACGAAGACGTCACAGCCATCAAATTGATTAAATCAGACGTGCTACTGGACAAACCGATATACGTTGGGATGAGTATATTAGATATCTCGAAGCTGCACATGTATCGATTCCACTACGAACACATGCAGCGAATCTATGGCGAAAGAGCGAAACTTTTATTCACAGACACGGACAGTTTGTGCTACCACATCCGTACCGACGACGTGTACTCGGACATGTATGACCATCTCGACCAATACGACACCTCGGATTATCCTGCTGATCACTTTCTGCATAGTAAAACTAATGCGAAAGTGATTGGCAAATTTAAGGATGAATCCAATGGTCAGCCCCCTTTGGCAGTTTTCTTCTCGTAATCTTCGGGTAGAAGAAGACTGTACATCTTGGAGCGCAGTCCGACAAACTCCAAAGGGGGCTGACCATTTCATTTTGCTCTTGTCGGAAAAGAAATCATTGTGCGATGACTGGAGTCAAGTTGCAGCAAGTATTGTTTCTGTGACTCATCCTGAGTTAGTACATCAATGTGAGACAAGATCAGAGCCACTCCACGTTCTGCACAGTCATTGACTACATCAAAAGTTTGACATTAGGCTTCATCGACTGGAATGTAGGGTTCAATGGTCAGAGAGCAGAAAGCTTCGATAGGAAAGTTTTGGCTTGTTCTTGACCATGGATAATAAGACGACCAAGCAGTTTTAAAGAACTCCTTGTGACATACGCCTCCAGTGCAGTCTGGTGGTCAAAGGATCTCCTGTCCAGCCGTTTCGTGGATAGCTGATTAGGTGGGTAAGTAAGGTTTTCACCATAGTGGCCTTGATGTTTCACTGTTTTCTCATCAAACAAAGCAAGTGGCACAGGGTGCACGGTGAAATACCAGACTGAATGCCTCAACTGCTTTTTCATTGATGACACGGTCTGAGTATTGAAGGAACTATGCTAGAAGCTTCGAATAACTGAATTGTAACAACACTACTTAGTTGCAATTGGTCGGCTACTTACTCTTACTTTCGAACTGCCGCTTGAGCGCCTCTGAAATTCTTGTGAGTCTCTCTGTTCGTCAAGATTTTGGCAACAAACTTGAAGGATCTTTTTTCTCATTTTTAGAAAGAGCTTGTCCTCTTGACTTGTCATCAAAGTCATTGCATCTTTCCGTGAGATGTCAAATAGTTAATTTAAATCGACCTTAAACTGTCCCTCTTTGAGTCGGCAGAAATCTTGAATTTAAGTCTATTCTTCTTCAGCAGACTGTAACCGTCATACGACTTCCGCAGCTAGCTAACACCCGAATCACTCATTTTGGTGATGAAACATAGCCCCATTTGTTGGTAGTCCAGACCCAAAAATGTCCTTATTAGGCATCTCAAACAGCAAAAATTGTGGAGAACTCCTGGTTGATGCCATGATAGCTGCTGTTTTTGCTACATATAAGCGTTTATTATAAAAAGTGAAAAGGCATGCGTTGTATTTCACAGTTAAGGAGTTTTCACAAATAACAAAAATACTTTAATCATGCAAATTTAGCGGTGTGAGGAGCAATAGTGAACAATCGAATTGTAAATTAAACGAATTCATATGAAAACTTTAGTCTATAAGTTAGCATGCAAAATTTATAGATTAGGCCTACCTCTAATTCAGCAACCATTTTCTAAAGACAATTAGAACTTGAAAACAAGCTTTTTTATTCGTAAGTAAGCTTATTGTTCTTCAATTTACTGAAATACAGTTGACATCTAGATTATGATTTAGAAAGAAGGTGCTTGGAATTCATGGTGTCAATCCTAATTTATAATGTAGGCTAGCTATTAAAACGCGACGTGCGGTTTTTGCGATTTCTACAAAAGTGTCAAAATGGCGCGACCTCTAAACATGCTCAGATCTCTTCAATTTTTTCACCACATAGTCTTCTTGTCAAGTGGAACAAGGGCAGCCTTGTGGAGCAGCAAGTTTCAACAAAAAAATTTTGCCGTGCAAGTTTAGATTGCTCACATGCTTATGCATTAAAATATTCCGTGTCTGGAAAGTTTCTAGATGCCATGCCTTCTGTTTCTAAGCGCGCAACTATACTGTGCATGCAGGTGACTTCTGAATATACTTACGACATTTTATTTTCGCTTCGGGTGTGTGGTCTTCGCTTATATTGTAACTAGGCTGGAAACCTGTTCAATTGTGGTACAGTGACGATCTCAGTGATATTGATTCGATGGATTTATATATCAGCCCTTTTTGGGGATGATCCAGGTTTGATTCTGACTCAAGCTGAGTCAAATTGCTCGGTTTTCGATTTAGTATAGAACACGTTAGAGAGCTTAATGTTTTTTATGTAAAGTGGTGGAATCGTGTTTGGATATTAGACATATAGCCAAATATATATTATTTCCCATTATAGCTCATTTGATTTTAAGTCACTCGTTTGATTGTTGGGATCCTTCATTCTGAAAGTTGTGTGAGGGATTAGGCTATATTATCCATCGATGCGGAAGCATATCAATTGATTGTACCAACCTACCTACCTACATTACATGGGAACATTGACTATTCCTAGAGTCAACTGATGATTGCGAACCTGTTTCGATGATAAAACAGCATTCGACACAAATTCCAGTGCCATAAGAATGGTAGTATTAGTAGTGATATGACTACGGTTTCCAAGCCTTGATATGACATCACATGATGGGCCTTGATTTTCCTCTTTTTTTTTCCAACTGTCATAGGAAGAGTAGTAGTAGTTGTGTGTGTTGGAGTTTCAAAGTAAGTTATGTTGATACATGATTGTTGCCGAATTTTATGTTTATATTCTTATGAATATATAGCGTAATGAATTTATATGTACTCTGAGCACTAACTTCTTAAACGATAGGATATGATAAGTAAGTAAGCTTGAGCTTTATTCGGTAGTGGCCGCCGCCGCCGCCCCCGCCGCCCCTGCTATTGGGTTTGGGGAGGAGAGGGGAGGGGTTTACCAGTTTACAAGCCGATGAAATTGGGTGGTTCAGAGCTGTGTCCAATGGAATTGCTCGCATCCGCCTGTCGATGAAAGTTGAGCGCCCTGATTGGGGAACAATAGGTCCACCAGCATATAACTGTCAATCATGTTTGCTGCCCCTGAGCATTGTCCAATGGTTGCACGTGCGCTTACCCGTCAATCAAATGAGACGTTTGGAGCCTAGACCAATGACCTATTGTTTGCCTACCCGTCATGCGATATGATTGGCTGTGATTCAGAATGGAGAACAAAAGACTTGGGTAGCGCAGTCCAGCATACAAAGGATTGGCAGGCTGTGGGCCAGAGCCGGGAACAATAGACTAGCAGGCCGTAGCCAGGGTTGGTCTATATGAGAAGACAATGGACTAGTTCAGTGCCTGCCTATAGTAGAACAATAGGGGGCGTGGCTTATGATTAGTTGAACAATAGGAGGCGTGGCTTAGATGAATAGGAGGCGGAGCTTATAGCCTATTGTCCTGAAAGTGGAACTCTTATCACTACTCCTGCATAATACAGTTGCATTTTGATAGCGCCATCCTTGCAATTTTCAGCAGATGCTGATCGAAGAGAGGATCGGTCTTTAACAGAGCTACAGAGTTTAGCGGTGAAAGATAAGTAAACATAGCAAATGATTATAACCTACTTTGTATACGAGGAGTGCTAGCTTAACCTTTATTTGCCCACTATGCCTTTTAGGTGGAATTTTGAGATGGCCCTTAGATATGTGTTGTATGTTGATGGTATTAAAACAGAAATGACAAGCTTTTAGTGATATTTCACATTTAAGGTCATTTTTGGGATGTTCCAAAAATGGAACGTTGGGTCATTCCCACTAGCATTTTTTTACAATGGCAGTTCAACATGAATAAACGATACAATATTAGTTTATGCACAATTTATTGAAAACCTGTTTATTTAAAGGTATGAAAACTTTCAAAACAGTTCACTTGAAGTATCTTGAGGCACCTGACACATTCTTTGGTTGTGTTTTTCTTCAAAAAATGAAAAAAACAACGAGCCTGACTAATGAGAGGAATGTATTGCTCGATCCCATCGCAATGTGTCATGACAACCTTTGACGTGCCTGAGCACTTTTTCACAGGATTTACAGTATTGATACTGCTGGAACATGCTACTACATTGTTATCTGACTACCTAACAACAACAATTTTGTCATGACATGTGTATTCAAATGTACCTCTTTCTTGTTTTGCAAACATTTTCTTGTCATTCAGAGGTTCTGTTCCAGTTCGACCATCACGGACGTAATGGTCGAACTGGAATAGCACCTCTGAATGACTGCTGCCCCACACCTCAGCTTAGATAGAAGACTGTAACTAGTAAAAAGATTGGCAAATAATAGCATGTGAAATGGTTTCCTATGATGAGGCAAAATTCATCGCAACGCGCTCACCAAAAGTGGTTACCTATGTGGGTCGCCTACTCCTGCCACAATAAATTGTTGCTTGATATGGATGAACATCCTATTCATGAATAAGACATCCAGATTTTATAACTAAATCTGAATGACCTTACTCTTATAAACATCTCTAACCCATGATGCCCATAGTTAGGCACCCACCCACTCATAAATGCTAAGTTTGAAATGAACAATTCCAAATTGCAAAGATTTGTGTTACTGATCATATAGTGCACACTCTGCCATTATAGAGATCTCTCTTGTCAGCTGCAGGCATGGCAGTACATCCTCCTATCATGGATTTAGACATTGCAGTTGCTATTAGAGTGCATCAGGTACTCAACTGTGTTGCAGTTATTGCGTTATTTTCTAAAACTCCAATTTAAAATATGTACTAATTATTACAAAATCAGTGTTAAAACATGGGCATATATAAGGGGTTTACGGGGTGGAGTCACCCTAAATAAATTGCCGACATTTTTCTCTATTTTCTCTTATATGCGAAATACAAAAAACTGAACTTTTTCGACCATTTCCAATGAAAACCACAGAAAACTTACCGTCCCCCCCCGAAATTTTTTCCTGGCTACGCCCCTGGTTAAAAATAAATTAAGTGAAACATAGTATTAAAAACAAATTAATGATACATGCAACAATCCAACAGTATTATACTGGCAAATTATGAACAAGGAACACAATCACCTCATATTGGAATTATACTAACGAGAGTGCACCAACGTTCCAAAAATGGAACATGCTTCAAAACTGGGTTTTTTCTTCAAGAGTTTTGCTTCTTTTTCAGTAATTTTGATTTTTATCACTGACTTTAGATAGCAATCAACAAAATACAACGTATCTCACCTGTAAAATTATGACACAAATATTTATTTCAACTTTCTAAAAGATTTTTTTCAAAAATCACAAAATTCGTCAAAATTACGCATCTGTAGCACAAAAATAAATAAAGTCAATCAGAAAATTACCACTGTTTTACATTCTCCATTCTTAGATCTTTCATTTGATGTGCAAATATAATAAATTTACCAAGGCAAAATTATTTTTTTTAACATTACAAATTATGTTCCAAAAATGGAACGTTGGTAAAATAAAGGTTAAGCGGATAAGCTCATACACAGGAAGAACGAAGAGCAGACGCGATATGATATCTTTACCAGAGATCTAGAGCAATCAACAAAGACCGTCTTGTATTAGATTATCTTGCAGCCTCGTGCATTATTCTAGTTAGTAGAAGGAGGGTGGAGTCAGGGTAGCCATAGAGTATGGCATTGCAGTAGTCGAGTCTCATCAGAATAAGGACGTGTATCACTGTATCAGTGTTTTCAGCAACGCTAAATCCAGAGAATCTCTATTTCACACAACTTTGTAATTATGTTATTACTTTTGTAATAACTTCATAGCTTCACATTTTCATTTGAAAGTAACTGACTTCCAAAAATTGTAATTGTTCAGAGCTGTTCGGCTTCTTTCTTTTACCCCTATCTTACTTATTGCAATATGGTATGGGCATCCACTTATGACTCTAGACTACGGAGATTAATTCTATTGCAAAAACGTGCAGTTCGTATCATTATGGGAGTTCCAAGGTGCGTTCATTCTGGACCAATATTTACTAACTTGAAGCTACTTAAACTAGAGCAGATTCGAACATTACAAATTGGCCTATTTATGTACCGTTATGAACATGGTTTACTTCCAGCATGTTTTAAAGGATTTTTTCATCTAGGATCCGATGTTCATACTCACTACACCAGAAACTTTAACTCTTATCGCCCAATATATGCACACACCAATACTCGCTTATTTTCCATAAAATCTGTTAGCTCCACAACCTGGAACATGCTTCCCTCTCACATACGTTGTACCCCGCACCTACAACACTTTAAAAAAATGCTGCATGCCTTCCTGATTAATGGAAATTAGCTTTAACCTACCCTGCCGGATATTATTTTTCACTGTTAGTTAAGGTTTTCGTTTTTTTCTTTATTTTCATACTGTTTTGAATTGTGTTTATCATGTACTGTGTACTATGTACTATACTGTTTGCATTACTGTATGAAACTTGATGTTGCACTGTTTGTCAAGGATTTAGCTATCACTAATTCAAATTTCTTAAATGTTGTTCTAGGTGTCCCTAGTTAGCAGGATCTTGATCCCTTTTGGGACTCCTCTTGCGGCCAATCCTGATATTTTGTGTTAAATGTTATGTGATTTTTATTTGACATGGCTTCAATAAAAGAGTTTTGATTGATTGATTGATTGATTGATTAAACCATTCGTACAATGAATGACGGAGGCCTTTTCTGTAGTGAACGCGAAATAAACTGTCAATCATTTCTATTGTGTGCTACCAGATGGATTCCGAGGTGTAAACTGCTGGTCGCAAATACCGGATAATATCTGGTTCATACATTATCGATACATTGGTTTTTGGCATTAATTGTGAATTCTAAAATGAGTGTTTTCATTAATAATACCGGTTCAACAATCAACATGCATGACATTTGTCTACTCTTAAGATGAGCGCGTATGCTGGGGGAGACTAGATTCACTAGATTCACTAAATTCACTATGAACAGTGTTTAGAAATAGGCCTACAAATGTATAGGTCTTGCAAATGGTAGGCCTATTGTTAGTCCCTACATCGACCTCGGTCTGTGAATTGGCTCAGATATGACAGGCAACATAAAGCTTGCTCACTTATTTCGACTCATTCTGTAGCCACTGTCTATTTTACTTTAGAAGTAATAAGGCGTTAACAACAATTATTACTTTTATTGTTAAATTAATGAGTACCTTCTTTAGCGCCAGTACAAATGCACAAGACACCAATATCGGGATCATGAGAACGTTAAAGATCGAGAACGGCATCGATTGATAAGATAATTATGGATTTACTTTGTGCCATTTACTGAAGATAACAGATAGAGAAATCATTGGAGACGGGATGGTGCAGTCAATCGTCGGAACGAAGAGGAATAAAGACGAAACATAGAGCTAAGTGCAGATGCAAGATTTCTTACATGTGTTGGCAATCGTTACGATGGCATTTACTGCGTATGATCCTCATTGGATGGATGCAAAGCCATTTAGCTTCTTGCACACGTAGCGTGAGAGACGCAGATACAATATAATAGTAAAGTCATAATGGTAGGTCTATACGAGCCTGCATCCTCTCACAGAGACACTGTGATGTACGCTTTTATCGAAGTAGCTCATGATTGCAATCACACTTATAATCTATTCGTCGCTTGGTGTTAGCTTTAATCCAGTTTAAGCACAGTAAACCATCTACGTGACAAACAATTCTCGAGGAAGAATGATATGGGTCATTATTATGCATCGAAAGGCGTGAATAGCAGAAGTAATAATTCTGTTTCGTCTGTTCTTTTATCGGTGTTCACTTCGTGCATATAACTTTGGAGCTGTGCACTGTTTTAATAGTGTCGTTTATGCTGAATGGGTTCGTGCATTTCTACCTTACAAGTAGATCGGTCTTCGTTGCAGATCAGCTGCTGCATGTATTATGAATAATTGCAATGTACATGTATGTTCGATGGGCGTAGAGCAATACGAAGACCCTTTGTCCATTCCAACTCAACCGTAGCAGCAGACAAATGCTAAGGAATTCACTTCACAGACGTCCTATTCAATCTGTTGTCACCAGCACAATGTCTCATTGTGAGATGTTCATGATTCAACGCACCACCCCGTCATAATGATAATTAAAATGGTAATGATAGTTATTATAAAGATGATTGACGTATGTTCTTTCCCTATCTTGATGCGTTAAATTCTTATTCTACGCTCTTACTCCATTGCTGCTTGAGTCACTTGTTGCAAACCTTCAATGCCTAGATTATGTTTCTTTGCATGCATAAGTTACAGTCTACAGAGATGGCATGCGTTTGCTCTCAAGAGCTAAATTTAGCAACGCTACAGAATTGACGCCTATTGCTAAGTGTGAAACGGTTCAACCTTGTTGAATAAGGAACGCAAAGAAGAAAATACGAGAATTGCCTCGTTCATTTGCTCTGAATGCTGTGAACATAATCTAAATAACAGCAAAAGGTAAACACGTTCTAGGCTGTAACTAGACCTATTTTACCCAATCAACACTAAAACACACACCCAATACATTCAGATTTTGCTGCTGCATACCATTTCGTTGCTATCGTATATTCTTTGTCCATCTGAAGTAAATAGCTGAGAGAATGAATAACTGAGAGAATACTGTTATTGGGATCGTGACAACCATTAAAAATCCGTCGTTTGTTGTTTGCAGAATAATTAAAAACAAACTTCCGATGTCCATTATGTTTCTTCGTATACCCTACGTGTCCTTAACAAGGTACAAAGTATCATGGCAAAATCAAGTTGTTATCTACAATATGTTTGCTTCGTGTTATTCTTAAACGCCAGCCTATCGACTTTGTTAAATATGGATATTTTGGGGGTTTATTTTTGTCCATTACTGCCAATTATCGAATTGAATTTAAGGCTACCTGATTTTTAAAATGTAAATGTACACATTATATCTAGCGACCGTACCTTGAGCTTGTTAATTCTTCAATTAATTAACATCGTTAGATCTTTCGCCAATAGGCACCGTATTTCATCGACTGAACTGAAACTTATAATGATTCTCAGTTACGTCTTTCACTTCGTATTACAGCCTATGAATGCATCAGAAGGAAGTAGGGCCAACTTGTCGCAGAAAGTTTTGTAGGCTAATAGGACAGGCCTTCATGAGACGATTGATTTGTGATTGCCAACTGAGACAACTTTGCATGATTAAAATATTATCGGAAAATTCTAATTGGAACAATTTGGTTCATGAACATGAAGAATGTCCCGTTAAACGCCCTTTTAGATCTATACTTTTTCTTATGTTCTCTATAGTCGCTATGCAAATGCTCAAATGCACGTATGCGTAATAACAAACGTTTCGTAATCATCGTAGTCGTCAACTGTAAATTCCTAAAAGCGCTGCTCTAATTCTGAGCGTAAAGCTCCAGGTTATTCACGAGCACTTAAGCGTTTAGATCCAAAGTTAACTCATTTGCTTTTCAATAAGAGAAATAGTCTTGATTTCATCGCAAATTCCACGAAATAACAAATTTTATAAAGACAGTAAGGCACAATCCTATTTTATGTTCAGTTGAATTATGAACTCATTTTTGTGCGTTAAAATTACTCAATCATGAGCCAATATCATACTGTTCAGTGTTCATACAGCAACCAGAGTTATGTGTAGGCCTACGTCTCTCATGCACGAGATTTAGTAGTAGACGTATAAATAGTCGTTATAAATAGCAAGGTAAGAAATCATCTGAGAACCTCGCATTCACTGCAGAACAATGTCTAGGTTCCAATATCATGTATGTCTAAATAATAGGTCGCTTCTGCTATTGGTCAATACGTAGACACCTCACATGCAGCGCAGATGATTGACATCTCTTCCGTTAAAAAAATCAACGTAGTCAAAGGTTCAATTATTGCCTGAATGCTACAGCATAGATAATCTTTCGCTGTCGACACAACTCTAGAAGAATTTAGTATCTATTAGGATGGAGAAAGAAAGGGATTAAAGCAACTGGTTACAGATGAGAGGATTTATGTGATCAGCAGAACAGAACTGACAGCAGAATAGACATCTCAGGGTATGGATTCATTTAAGGAAGTAAGAAGTAAGAATATTATTTAATGAAAAGCACTAGCAAACGCACAGCACTGTACATGGCAAGCTTATACATTCAAACAAACAAACAAATTATATACGCAAAACCAAGATTTGTATTAGATAAGTTACTGTATATCAAGCGAAATAGGGGAGGAAAAGTTAGGGTTAGTCGTAAGGGGGAATGTAGAGATTAAATAGCCAGATCTAGGTAAACCTTGTATTAATTGTTAGCTTAATGACAAGGAAGCATTTCTGGGTCAGGTTGTCACACCCGTGGAGCTGACGGTTAGAGGTCGAGCCGCACGATGTAACGAGTTTGCTTAATCGGCGGTAACAATTTATGCAATACACGACAAGCATTGTGCAGAATACAGGCAAAGAGTCTGGTATCCGCATTGTTGCAGAGTCTAAAATGAGGAAGAAGACATAGGTAAGTACCTCTGGCGTACCAGCCTCTGGATAATTCCCTCGAGGGCCTCCCGCTCTTGCCCTCCCTCAACACCCGCCACACAGGCGAGCTATACAGAATCATATCCAGGGCCTACTATCCCCCCTGTATGGTGCAAGCAATCCCCCCCTTACTCAGTGCGCGTCGCCACAATTTTAAAAGTAGTACAGCAAAATATTAATTTAGGGGTCTGGCGGACTCCGTCCCCAGAAGCTGACGCTTCTTTTACATATAATTATTGACAGTGTTTCGTGCCATATTTCATAATCTAAAATACACTTTTAAATTGATTAAAAGTATTTTCTAGCTTTTAGTAGACAAAAATTGGTACGGTAAAAATATGTTGTCGCCGTACCACCCTAAATTTATACAAAAATAAAAATAGAAATGAAATCATATTATTACTAATACCATAATGTATAAACTTTACAGTCCAGACACTCGATTACAGTCGACAGCTGACAGTAATGGACAAAAATTAACGAGAGTTGCAAACCTTTAGTTAAAATTAAAAAAATTAATTAAGGCAGAAGTTTAACTAAAAAAATAGTTCAGTTAAAATCAAAGTTTAACTAATATTTTTTAGTTATTAACTAAAAAGTTTAAATAATATTGTTTAGTTATTAGCTAGAAGTTTAATTAACAAAATCAGCAACTACGCAACCATATTCCACAATGAACAGTGAACACTGTCAGCAACTCCACGCGACTTTTACTCACAGAGGAAAATCTGTACATAACTTTGGGGGGCAGACTCTCTCGATATTTGCATGTTTTTGGGGGACAGAGATGCCTCATTCAAAACTTTGGGGGGGGGGACAGTCCTCTCTGCCCCCATGGTTTACACCACTGCTTTTACTTATTAACACTGGTGTTGCCGCTGCATGTAGTACGGTGCAGTCCAATGAATCTGTATAATAGGCCCTTTGGTGCAGTCATGCAGTGCAAGGACTAAAATGAATATAGATTCCTTCGATGCAGTGTAAATAAGAACATTGGTGTTTATTATTCTTTACGAGTTGACTGTGAGAGTAGGCTTTAATGCATTAAAGGTTACTTCAGTAAATATATAATAGTTTCTTTGTTACTATTTGCTTCACTGAGGTTAAACTGATGCCGATTGTCTGACGAAACCCTTGATCACTTTCTTTTCTTACGATCCAGATACAAATTTGACAGTGGTCTTGTTGATGCTGATCATTTTTGTCATGAGTAGACCTAATCAGAGTAACTGGTTTTATTACTAAGTCAATTGAACTGCATTGCATTCCACGATGCATCAGCGTTTCTATTAGTAACTGTCTTCAATATCTTGTGGTAGAACTGTAGTAGAACAATTATTAGTCTAGTACACATTACATAGCTTGAAAGTGAAACTCTCATTGACCCTCTCTGCATTATTACAGATGACTTAGCCTCTGTTATTGTGAATATGTTTCACGTTTGTGGAAAAGTTTCTTAAAAAGTTGGAAAAGTTTACCTAAATATTTTTAGTTTAGTTAACTTATTTACAAAATCAGTTGCCAACTTTTAGTTAAACTTTTTTATTTTAGTTTAAAAATAGTTATAGTTTAACTAAAACGAAATTAGTCTGTGCCGATACATTGTAACAGTTAACAGTTGAGTCAGTCGGTTATAAAGCAACATCCATTTCACTAGGGGGGATTTTCCTGGCACAAATTGGAAGCAGTCTGCTTCCATCCCCCCCCTACGTAGTAGGCCCTGATCGTATCAACCGTAGTGGCACGAACCACATCAGATAAATTGTCCCTCGAGAACCCATGCGACCTCAGGATCCGATGTACGTAAAAGGACTGCCTTACTTTAATGGTCAGAAGTATAATATGGCTAGAGAACCCTAATTTCTCAGTTAGCTCAACATCCAGAATATTTAGAGTGTGCACCGTGCGATACCTTTTAGAAGAGGGGATGCATACCGATTAGGGTGGTTCTTAAAAATAAAAGTTTGAAACTACTGTTCGCCAAGGTTCCATTTGGTTCCATTCCTCTCCAGAAACATCGCACAAAAAGTTGTATGAAACAATTTTAATATTTAGGACTGGCACAGCACCAGCAAAGTTTTACCCCTTATCAACTATAGGAACACTCGAACAGTAAGCATAATAGTTGTAATCAAATATGAAAAGTGAACATTTAAACCAGGAATAAATTCAACTGCCTGTAGTAGGTCCAGATTATAAGACAATGACATTTATTGCATGCCTGGTTACTAGTGATTACACTGATTAGTGATTAAAATTATTTATTAGAATTATTATTATTGCTGAGGAAATGGTAAAAAGTTAATAACTTCCACAAACATGGGGATGTTCTGAAAATTAACACATCATTTTATTCAGTTTTAAGAGCTCTTTCAGTTTATTGAATGGCAGTTAATTAGTTTTCAATTAGAATATTTTACAAAGAAAACCTACAATTTTCTCGAAAAACGCTTTGTCTCGTAACTTTGGCCCTCTGGTGGGGGCGGAAGACATTAATATTTTTCTTTAATTTTGAACAGTTTTTGATCCATGCCACTAGGCAACTTTTGGTTGCTATTACTTTTCCGTTTCTAATTTTCGCTTTCTTTCCACTGCACCCTTTTGTTTATGCTTGTTCGAATAGATTTGTGGTTATCGGTCTAAGGAACTCGCGGATCAAATAGGCCTACCACTAAAATGCCAATAAAGATAAATAATAAACGATCAACGAGAACATACGCTTTGTAGAAATTATTTTTAGTTATGCTTAAGTAAATCATCCAGCCTTTCTGTTTAAAACTAAACATAGGTCCAAATATGCGAATCAAATACATTTACTTGAAATGACGAAAATTATTTGTAAAAATCAATATTTCAAAGACGTTGTGCCAGTCCTAGATATTGTTCGATCCTGCTAATTTTTTTGCTACATTACTTTTAAACCAATTGGCACGGAATGCCGGATTGGCGAAAGTAAACAACCGAAGTTGAAAATTTTCCATTACAGATGCAACCACCCTAATACCGATTGTACCCCGAGGGCGACTGAATAAAAATTATCTTGCTGGATTTGTTCGAGTTAAGACTATGCAACGGTGTGCCCAGATATTGATGTGCTCAAGCTACATCATAGTGGTAGTGACGCTTGATACGGGGACACCAAGATAACAATCATCTGCATATTTCAAAATGCGAAAACATTTATTGCAACTACAAAATCCATCGGGACCAAACCGGAACCCTTAATAATTCTTACATTAATTCGTACACCACGAAACTTAGTCAATGACTTCGATTATGATTTATGAAGAAGATTCAAAATCCAATTTAACATATGGTCAGGAATTGGGAGAGAAGCCAGTTGTTCTGTCACTTGGTCTTATACTATAGGACGAAATCAATTGTAGCACTGACATATCAGTTTTAGACTGTTTAAAAGCGCCTTATACATAGCCAGATGCATACATGCATGCACACATAATTATAATGCATGCGTTCATGTCTTCATACATAGTCTACACACATGCATACATGCTTATATTACTACATTCATGCATACACAGAGCCGGATTAACAAATGTGGTGGCCCTGTTCAGTGAAACTGTGGGGGCCCCAGCCCCACAGAATTACAACAAAAGGACAAATAAAACGTGTTATGTTAAACGAATCAAGTTCAATCAACGTTCGTCTGTTATTAATTCGTGCCTTCTTACTTTTTGTACATTACCAGTAGGTCTTATAATTACCCTGTCTAGTGTTAACGTATATATCTTTTACAATATTTAGCAACATTAGTTTGACAATATCAGAGTGACTCTTGGTAAAAGAATGTTACAATTGCAGGCCTACCACAGTACATAAAGGAAAATAGGCCTAATAAGCTAACAATATCGTAACTGATTAGTCACAGTGTTTGCAGTTTGCATATTGTAACAAAACTAAGAGAGAGTTAAAAGCAACAACAAATTATGAAATGACAATCAATAGGCCTATTATTCAAAATTATTAAAAACAACAACAAATTATGAAATGACAATGACAATCAATATTATTCAAATTGTCATGGAATTTAGTCAATTTACACACATACTTTGCGAGCCTTTTGCACAGTAAATAAGAAAGAGTCTCCAATGGCGGGCCCACACACACACACGGTATTAATACTATCATGACTTCGATCTGTCGTTTAAGATCAAGGAGCAGAGGTTCCTTATCATCTAGGGGAAGATGCTAGCCTAACTCACAGAGGGAGAGTCTTAAGTATAAAATGATAACTAAGTGATGAGTTTCAAATATATATTATAAAATGAACAATTATCTTCAATCGAGAAAGATCGTTACAATTACTTGCTCTGTATCAATTATTAGTTACGAAGTTTATCTTTACACCGTTCTTATCTTATTATAATGTATTCCCAAATTTAGTCTAGTATTTAAGTAATGTAAGATGAAATGATGAGCGAGTCCCTATATGATGTATACCAGTGATGTTCCAGACTTCCGCTGATGAATTTGACTTTGCCATTGATTATATACTCCCAACTATTTCTATACTAACTATACGTCGACCAATCCGTGATTACCTGTGAACCAATCCTGTCTTAGCCTGCTACCTTTGCTATAGCTTAGGGTTTGGCCTGGAAGAGGAACCACCAATGATAATGAGAGCTGGCTCGGTCTAGCACTTAGAAGATTGACGGAAGCCCATCTATTCTTACCTCTGACTGTCCCCGTAACGATTGCCTAGTCTAATAATTAACTTATGTATATATATATGGATGTGCTATATATAATCTATGTATTTCTTCTCATGATAATACTAATAATTATTAATGCAATGCAAGTAGGCGTTTAACGTTACTACTTACATCAGACGTAGATTCGTCATCCGCCATAATTTTATGTGAGCAAACTCAGTTAATTATTGTCCAACTTAAAATATTAAGACGGCCTATAGAAAACGCTGTGTAAACGTGACATTATGTGAAAAGCAAAAGTTTTTGACGTATAACTCTTAGAAAGAACCGTATTTAATGGCAAACATTCCTCTATATAGATGCGTGTGTGTGTGTGTGTGTGTGTCCATGGCCACCTACGCTTGTCCTGACATTAATCGCATTATCTCTCCAGCCAGCATATTTTGTCCCACCCTCAGAGTCGAAGACTTTTCAGAACATAGGCTACATCAGAAATTGATAATTTCCACCTGGCAGATGTGATTCTATCAAGTCAAGCCTAACATCGCTAACGGCCGCTAATTTAAACATCTCAGAGGTTAATGGATGACAAACTTTGAAATATGTCTGCTTTGACTGCATCAACCGATTGTATTACATGGATAAACAAGACTTGTTTATCACGCGCATCCAACGCTAGCGACCTTTAAACCTCTTCTTCCCAGACTGGAAACCATGCAAATCGGACATGTGTGGAATAGCTTTTCGAGTTTGCTAATGTAACTGTGATTTGACAACTATTAATAAATGCCAAGAAGGCCACGGACAGACGGTATATGTGTATCGGCTATGTATATATGGATATATATGTGTGTATATAATTTGTTAAGTGTATTAGTATATATGTGTATATGTATATATGTGTTGAAGTGTATATGTATTTATATATGTGTATGTGTAATATAATGCCCAGACATGTGCGAAAGTTGTGTATTTTTATATATTAAAATGAGTAGCTTGGAATAATTTGTTCTGACTTTTTGCTCATTTTTACTATCAGCCTTAACAAATAACAATAATGATAACATATTGAATTTTTTTCTTTTTCATTTGTGGGGGCCCCTCAAGTGTGGGGGCCGAACATGTTGAACATGCCTTAATCCGCCTCTGTGCATACATAGCGTCTATATTCACATGCAATCTAAAACAAGGTATTTGACAATACAGCTCTGTGCTTCAGTTGTTTTTGGTGAATTGCTTTTCCTTCTGACGAACTGACAACTTCAGAATTATTGTGGTTTTAGACGGGAACTCATTGGCAATATTATTGGCTTCGGTGTAATTAATTTGTCAACAAACTCCGTCCGTCTTACTCTTCGTCTCATCCAGTAATTCCGTCGTTTGTTCTGTTTGTAGAGTGAAAGCTATTTCGACGAGATAACTGATCACAGTATAAGCTACGCTGCTTAGAATGGCCGACCGAAGCAAAAATTTACTACAGACAATAGCAACCGTTTTGCTAATATTTGCATCTTTCGGAAATGGTACGTACAGTTAACCTATTGCAATTCCTAAAGGCATTTTAAATTTATCAGCCTAGGTCGATAGTTGCATGCAAGATAGCCAAAGCCCGGCGGTTTTTTTTTACATTAGCTGGTAGGAGACATCGTCTGAAATTACTTAGTGTACCACTAACTTGAAGGAAAACCAAAACATGAACACAAATTCTAGTTTTTGTCAGCGTTAATCAATAGTCCAAACGTTTTGTTAGGTGTGTCTATATGTGCTGCAATTTCTCAAGTCTATTCCTTTTCTATTTCTTAGCTGAGAGAATTCCCATAACGTATTGACAAAATTTCTTCGATAATAGCTGCTGCTGTGTCTTTGACTCGGCCGACATTATTACATCGCTCTGCTCTAGTATCTTCTGCTTCTGGCAACTGTTGCAGAAAGAGACGTATACTATAAGAAAACGCGAATAACATTCACCATCATCTTCATCATCATCACCATCATCATCATCATCGTCATCATCATCATCGTCATCACCACCGCCACTACAACGGCCACGTGCATTGTAGTCGTGCTATGCAATGTGTCACATTATCTCGCATTGCCAACAGAACCAGTTTATATTTGATAAATGCTTACAAGTGAGTTTAAAGACGTGCAATGCCATTTCAGAAAACCTAGATTGCAGATCGTAGTTTCTAGAGAGAAATGTTGTGTTTTCATCTAGCTACATACGAAGAATGTTTAGCATCCGTAAGAAATATCGTTGTCTACGAAGGAACACCAAATACATTGTCGAACTGTTCAGCTGGACCTAATGGCACGGCGTGGGTGGTTAGGCCAACCTCAAACTCTTCAAGAACTTATCAAATCACCAATTTTGACGACAGCGTTTCGCCATCTTTAAATGGATTGTATGCGTTTAATGAAACCGGTCTAATTGTACGCAGTGCTACAACTTTTGGATCAGACAACGAGATATCTACTGCAGGAACATACATAGTTTCATTCAACACTACAACCAGGCTCGCTTTCAAATTAGTTGTAATTCGTAAGTAACCAATATTCACTTGTTCTCATTCATTCATTCCTAGAATTTATATAGCGCATCTTCAAGAGACATACTCAGAGTCGCTCCCAGCCCAGCCACGGCTATAAAAGTGTGATTTGAGAGACTTATTCTCATCATCAAAAAAGGCATTGCAATGGGAATATAATACTAAGTGCGACGTCAAAAGAAATCTTCAGAATCATGGTTCTAACATTTTACAGATATGGTTCTAACATTTTACAGATACATGTAATCATGTATCTATCTGACTGAGAACATGCTTGAAATGAGTTGCTTATACTGATCGCAAAAGCGCAGTTGAACTATGTGATTTGAACGATGCAAGTTAAAATGTCGGCCTAATGCATTGAATAAGAAAGATTTTCTGTATTTCAAGAAAAATAGTTTCTATGTTCAACCACATAGCAAGCGAATTATTAACTCACAGTTTTACATAGACGGTTTAATGCCATATCTGTTTAAATATTAATTCAGATGTGTTGTTACAAGTTACAGCCACTGTAATTCTTTTGCTGTTTGTAAAGCGGGCTCTGTGTATTCTTCCCAACCTTTCTTCCAAATGCTATATCAGATAATTTCCTCTACAAAATTCACTTAAAGAATTTTCTCAGTCAGCAAATACATGATCATTCTGACGGCCGTTCTTTGACTCAAAAGAAATTTAGGCTAAATAATTATGTCTCTGCCATCGGCGTTTCTGCGAAGTACTGCTGTTGACATAACTTGATTCAATTAATTATTCACGTCTAGCACGTATATTTCATATTATACATTGTTCATAGCTCTTGTCTTGTCTTGTCTTCAACCATCCTCGATCCGAGGGTTGGTCGCTCCATGGACAAGTCTTCTCCACCTTTTTCTATCTTCCGTCTCTGTCAACAATCGATGAAAAGGCATATTCATCCACGTGCTGATGTTGTTAAGCCATCCCATTCTCGGTCTTTCCCGCGTCCTTGCTCCTGGTACAGTTCCCTGTATGATCTCCTTTTCCAGGCAGTTTCCCTGTTTCCTCGTCAAATGCCCAAAGTATGTAAGTTTCCTTCTTTTAATCTGACCGAGTAGACTTCTTTCTGTTCCTGTTTTCTCTAACACCCACTCATTTGTTCTTTTTTCTATCCATGATACTCTCATAGCTCAGCAATCCTAAAACTGTATTTTACATCAGATAATTATGCACATCAAACTGATATTTTCAGCTGTGTTGCAGGGCTAAGAGGCCGACAATGGAATAGCGCTTTGAAGCGAACTAAAATCTTATGAAATAAAATATATCAAATTCACTATGAACAGTGTTAGGAAATAGGCCTACAAATGTATTCAATAAATTAAACATTTCCGAGTTTTACTTCATATTTAATATTGTGTGCTATCGGCATTTTTGCAGGTTCTGGTCCAACCTGCTACTGCATTCAGTCGGCACCCTACGTCGTCAACATATCTTGCACGATGGTTTATGCAGACCATCCAGCCCGTGGCACTGAGATCAATGCAGTTATGAACTGCATAGCAAATGGTCAGTTTTATAATGCAACCACACTCTCGAAGACCCTCGTACCTTACACCCCGCCTCAATATGTGTACAATTCTACATCAACCATCAGAGCTAATAACACCGGTCCTACGACTTACGATTGCATCGTGGCGTTTGCTGCTCCACTACTTCCCAGTCCTGGGTATCTGGCAAAGAATGCACCTGATTTCAGTGTAAGCAAACAGAGTGAGTCCATTTGTTCAGTACTCCAATAAGCCTACTGTGTCTTATATTCTCATTAGTTCTTCTTCTTCTTTGCTTCTCCTCCGTCAGGCCAAGGCCAACGATGAGTCCTCAACTTGTCGTCTCCAGAATTCTCTATCCTTGATTTGTTTCTTTACTTCTGCAATGCTCATCTTCATTCTCTCCAGATCCTCTCGTATATTATCCATCCATGTCTTTTGTTGTCTTCCTCTACTCCTAGTTCCCTCCACATATCCGTGTAAAGCCATCGATGGTAAGCTGTCATTGCCCATTCTCATCACATGTCCCAGCCACTTTAGCCGTTTCTTCCTTATTCTGTCGACAATTGTATCCGTCTGTCCCAGCTCTCTTCTATTCACCTCATTTCTAATCCTATCTCTTTTGCTCCTGCCCTTTATTCTTCTCAGCCAGCTCATTTCCGTCGTCAAGAGTCTTCTCTCATCCTCCCTCATCAGGCACCAGCATTCCGAGCCATATAGTAGTACCGGTATGACAAAGGTTTCGTATAACTTCAACTTGGTTCTCGTTGATGTGCTTTTATCTTTCCAGATCTTCTCATTAGTATACCTCTATTATTGATTGTGAACAAGCAATATTATTTATCTAGAGCGATTGAAATAACTACTTTGGGCATTTCACGCCATCGGAAAACCTATAAATGCACGTAACTCTGAAGCAGACTTTATAAGCGACTTTACTTGTATCGGATAATCAGCCACATTTTGGGAATAAAAAGCCGAGTATTTGACCATGGCAACAATGCCAACCATCATCTTACAGGATGGTTTCACTTGTAAACTTTTACTGTGACAACCGATGGACAATGGAACAAGAGAACTTGAGCTTAGGTTGGAGGCGATGTCTTCACTCATCCTAATATAAGCAAAACCCTGGTGGAGTCGAATTAAATAAAGAATGCATTGTAAATATATAGCAGTGTCGCTTTGGGTTTAATTTAGAATTTATAATTCAACAACTTTTTAATGACTGATTTGTTTTAGTTTTCTGCGGCCAAACAACCACTGCGTCACCAACGACAACAACCGCACGAACTACTACTACTAAACCGCCAACAACTACAACTCCGACAGCAACACCAACGATTACAGTGGCTACTACTACATCATCTACGACGAGTAAGCAACCAACGACCACAACTCAACAATCAACCACTGCGTCATCAACGACAACAACTCAACCAACTACAACTACAATTACCAATCCTTCAACTATTAAATCACTGGAGACAACTACTCAACGGCCGTCGACATCAGCTGAGCTGGAATCAACGTCTGCAGAATTCACGACTACAGCAACTCTGCCGACAACAAGTGAGTCTCAGAATAACAGTTGTATGTGTGTATGTATGTTGTATGTGTGTATGCATGCATAATGTATGTATGTATGTGTGTATATATGTATGTATTAGGGTGTTTTTAAGGTACATGTGATATTTTCAACTCAAAGATATTTTGCCAGCCTGGTCGAATTATCATGCGAATTCATGTATTAACTCTATATCCGAAATTATATCTTGATAGCTGAACATTTAGGACTGGCGCAAGGCAGCCGAAATTGGACACAGGTGACATACAGGCATCCACAATTTCAATGCATGCTATCCTTAGGCCCTCTCAGTTGCCGGCTCCCAAGTAATGAATATTTATGATAATGACGTCACTGACCACGCGGTGTCTATGTCACTGATCTCGTGTTGCAAATGGCGGGAACAATCTCTGTAGTAACTCGTGATGTTGCAACAGCTCTAGATCGCACCAAAACCAGCAGCAGGAAGTCCTCTCACATTCTATCTGCTCTCGCTGCATCCAATTTATGTGCAGCACCAGCTGGTGAGCTGATCATAAGTCCTTCAGCGATCCATCAAGCAAGGAAAGATAACCGTGCAGCCCTAGCAGCAGAGATTCGTGAATCTTTCGATCCAAATGTTCCTCTTACTATTCACTGGGACGGCAAGATCATGCCAGATCTGACAGGGACAGAACGAGGGTGTGTTGATCGCCTTCCAATAATGGTATCTGGCAAGGATGTGACCAAGCTATTGGCCATCCCCAAACTCAAATCCGGGACAGCTGCAGTCATGTCAGAAGCATGTTTGGCTGAGATTAGAAGTTGGGGATTGGAAGACAGAATCGTGGCCGTGTGTTTCGACACAACGGCGAGTAACACGGGTTGCAAGTGTGGCGTGTGCATCACGCTGGAAGCGGAATTAGGAAAGGACCTCTTGAACCTTGCCTGTCGACATCATGTGCCTGAAATTGTTCTAGAAAAGGTGTTTTCACTGCATGATTCTGCAAGGTCTCCAAAATTGGAACTATTCAGTCATTTCCGTGACTTCTGGCCGCAAATCGATCAGGCTAAGTATCCCACAGCAATGGATGATAAAGATGCAGCACAGCGTGTCACGGAAATTCGAGACGATGTGATCACCTTCGCATTGCAGCAACTGAGAGCCGAAAACCACAGAGACGACTACAAAGAGCTACTAGAACTAACAGTCATTTTTCTAGGAGGAATTTCACCGAAAAGAATAAAGTATATATATATATATATATATATATATATATATATATATATTCGTTTAATGTGAATCAGGTTGACAAGCCGCAACCGGTAACAAAGTAAAGTGAAAAGAGGTTAGTAATTAAAATTCTATAGGTTATTGGTTTAAAGTTCAGGTACCCAGAGGCATTTCACCGCGCGCGTTGGATGGCACGTGCTATCTATGTGATCAATTTGTGGCTTTTCAGGGAATAAGTTTCCCATTCAACAACGCCAGAGCTCAGGGAGGGCATCTCGACAATCCTACTCTCAAAAGGTGTGGAATCATTTACTTCGAGTGTCCCTTTTTGTGACAACAACCTACGTGAAGTACTGGTTCACCTGTACGTCACCCGTTGAAGCCCTAAGGAACGATCTTCAATTCCTGAAGGCAATCCATACGTTCCCTGACAAGGAAGTCTCACAGGTAGCCCTAACAGCTTTTTCCCGACACCTGTGGTATCTGTCGGAGACCCCGGTAGGCCTCAGCCTTTTGATGATTCAGTCACCATCGACGAAAAACAGCGCGCAGCATGCGAAACAATCAGGGATCCGATGAACCACCAATGAGACTTCCTCCAATACATAATCCACCTACAAAAGCACTACTCGATTTCTTCACTACTTCTACCACCAAAATATTCCAGATCCTCGGATTGGATGACTCTTTTCTTGATCGGGACCCGCAACAATGGGAGTCAGAACAATCATACAGTGAGACAAAAAATATAATATCCGTCCTAAAAGTGACGAACGATTTGGCGGAGAAAAGTGGCTCTCATGCAGTTTTTCAATGAAGCACTGGTCCGAAATGAGGAAGTAAAACAGTTTGTTCTGCAAATGGTGGAGTACCATCGAAACAAGTTCCCAAAAGCACTAAAGAGAATAAAGAAATGACAAATAACTGACGGTTCTTCTTTTGCGTTTGCTCTGTATTTTATGTTTAAATGTTAAAAGTTGTTTGGATCTTTGAAAATTACAATGTATTACATTGTTTTCTAAGTGATAAATCTCCCGGGGCTTTGCGCCAGTTCTAAATCTATTCCGATTTTTGTCTAATTTGGCAAATGACAATTTTCCTCAAGGTGGAACACGAAAACAACAAGGCGGATATTAATTTTTGAAATTTCAATTTTTAAACACACCCTAGTATGTATGTATGTATATATGTATGTATGTATGTATGTATGTATGTATGTATGTATGTATGTATGTATGCATTTGTGTCCGTGCGTATGTACGCTACTGAATGGCCACGGCTGTGAGCGGCGCAATATAAATTACTAATTACATTACAGTCATGTACTACATATGTAATAATACATTTGATATATTGCGCTGAAGTACCTCACAAAAGCCTTGCGCGCATGTCTACCTAACGGATCTAAACAGCCTAAACACGTTGCTGAACAGAGTCAAGTGCAGTAGAATGTATGCAAAATAGAGTGGAAGCTGTTCCAAGTGGAAGGTACAAGACAACAGAAGGCATATTGAGGTGCTGTACAGAAGTGTAGTACTTTCATATCACCACACACAGCTGAGCATAACGGTACACCCTACCCTGTTGATTGGAGTCTAGAACACAGAGATTCCTGATGTAGGTCGGTGTTGCTGTGACAGAAATTGTGGCGTCGCAGATGCAGCTCTTACTTAGTTCTCCGTTTCCGTAGAATGGATCTAAACCCCCGTTGTAGTTTCGGCATAAGCTCATTTGGAATACCACTCCGAATACTGTGGCTTTTCTTAGCATAACTGTGTATCTAATTACTTGTTCATATCATCCGCACCGATAGCATCTAACCTTGTGATGAATGGCGTAGAATATGATGTTAGGAGCCAATTCATAATGCTTGCTTTCCTCCGAGGAACTAACTTCTGACTCTTTGACTCAGGTCCCATTGACATTGGTCTGCTGTCGGCGAAGATTGTACTTGGCACCGTCTTAGGAACCCTCATGGCGGCCACTGCTGCTGTCGGGTTCTGCTGGGGCTTCCTCTACTGGTGCCCTCTGTTCATAGCAACCAAAAGACCTACACAGTAAGTCTGCATTCTGCCCATGGAGATTTCTATGATAGCATGGTTTTGTTTGGGATTCAGTTAACGATGTGATCAGTTAAGTCTCATAATTCCGTTACCTCTTAAATATTGAAGCATTTTAATACATTTTAATGCATTGCAATTTATAAGTTACATAAAGAAACTAAGGTTAAACATTTCACTTGTTCGGTATAGGCGTCAAGGCAGATTTCAGAATCAAGAAACTCAATTTCTTTATATCCGCTTCTGGCGCCATTCCAAATTATGTGCAATTATTCGTGATGACTTTGTGCCCAGACGTAAATTCCTTAAAAGTTGGCGAATGTTTAGCGAGTATTTCTTTTTGAAAAGACAGCTGGCAGTTCTAGAAACATCAGATGGCGCGTTTACTGCATTCCAAATCGAACAAAAATCTTTCTACGGAATTCAGACTGCGTCCAAAGTTGTTGTTATAAAATTACATCTGTGCACAAAGTTATCACCAATAACCACAACACAGACTATTAGGCTACTATCTATCCACCGACTACATGCACTGCGACAACCCAAAGCGATGATTGTCTTCAAGGCTGAATCTGTTCCTGTTGTAGGTTCATCGTTGATGAGATCCATAAGTTACCGAGAAGAGAATGGATTCCTGTTCGGAGAGAGTTACATCGGATGGAGTACAGGGTCATTCCGTTCTATAGGCAAACCTTCTGTAGATCTCCAACTCCCTATGAATATCGCCTAGGATTGAGAGAAAGATGTGTCCAATCGTGGGTAGCACAGCCCCGTCTAGCACATGTTTATCGGGACATGTTTTCCTATAGAAATACCTAACAATTAACCGTCCCAGAGTGAATCTAATGCGTTATAGTGTTCTAACTACTTCAGCCAACGTTATGTCTAATATAAGTGACCTACGTGTAAATATCCTAACGCAGTTTAATTTATCCAGAACTTATTGTTTATGAACACGAAGTGATAGGCCTATAAAGTGATAGGCCTATATTTATCAATCATTTATCAGGACGAATGAAAACTGTGAAGCAGGCATTTATCTACAGGATGTATAATTGTATATATGCATAATAGCCTACCAATCATTATGGGTGCGGTCGTTAACATAGCCTTCTAATAAGATGCAAATAAGTAGGCCTACGATATTCAGTTAAGGCAAACATCTGTAAATTAAGAAATTCAGTGAATTGTCTTTGAGCGTCGCTCCACTGATTTCCACAGGATAAGCTTCTTGTCATTGTAGCAGTAACATAAGCTTTCATTGTGATACGGAAATGTTGGATTGTAATAACTAAAATCACTTAACAGCAGATTACATTTATTGACAATAACTCTATTTCACAAAGTATTTGGAAAACATCGTTACTCTGCGTAACAATTTGTTGTCGAAATCGTTCAGACTATATTGAAAGCATGTATTGCCGAATTACAGAAGCAGGTGTTGATGTACAGAATACAATTTCTGTATAATGTTTTCTACCTATGCTTGACTAAGGATTTATTATACTTGTATAAGATAGTGTCTTGACTTCATTTAAGTTCTCAGTTTCTGTAAACGGCTTTATATATATATTCGTTTAATATTGAATCACTAGGTTGACACCGCAACCCATTACAGAAAGTCGTATTGCCAGATAAAAAAAGAAGAATGTGAATAATTGATAGTTTTTAAATATCTGTTCCAGCAAAGGGCGACTTGGTCAACGGGGCAACATCAAACTCTTAAATAAAATCCTTGGGATATAATTCCTGTCATCTTTAAGCGGTAGGACAAAGTCATGTGGTCTGGGTCGAAGGTCATGGTGGCGGACAACAGTTGGAGGGAAGATCGAACGGAGCACATGAGTCCTGCATCGTACAACCGATCGTAGTAGTCCGTCTTCGGCGTCGCCCACCATCTCCGCAGCCCCCGTGAGTCCGGCGGAAGATAGCCCGATCTTCGCATCCGATCCAGGAATCTCTCCACGCGGGCCCAATCGTCAGCAGTAGTGAATCCCCACCACGCCGGAGCCGCATAGAGAAGTTTTGCAACGGTTGTCGCACCAGCTACAGTGTGGAGGGCCCGAGTAGGAAGACCACGGGCCTTTAACATTCTCAGGGCGTAGACAGAACTCGAGCATGCACACAGAACCACGCCAACATGCGAGGATGCTCGAAGATCATCGGTGATGGTAACGCCTAAGATGTTCAGGGTGGTCACACGTTGGACCCCGGAGGCGGCGGAGGAGGGTCGACGCACCTGCGGCGGATGATCAGCATCTCCCTAGACTTTGACTGGTTGAGCCGAAGATTGTTAGCTCTGGCCCAGGACGACACATTCTCCATCTCCTCATTGAGGCACCGATGAGTAGGTATGTATCGTCGGTGTACTTCCCCATTTTATTGGCCAGATGGATGGGATGGAGGTCCGAGGCGTTGACTACGTATGACGACGGGCCGATTCCTGACCCCTGGACCACGCTAGCGTTGATGGATCTGACCGCCGATAGTTTAATGAACCTTTCGAAGGTGTTCCTCGTCGTCTTAAGTGTGTAATCTATAGCATAAAAATACGGGAGCGATATATTGTGCAGAGCTACACTGAAGCAATTTCAGTACAGCGCGTCTAGTCCATAGCCTATGGGACGAAGCGGTTCAGCCGTTGAGCACGTGGACGTGGCAGAGTTTGGGTTTTTAAAGGCGATGCGCCGGAGCCGCTGAGTAATTGGTCATAAAATTCAAATACACGGGCGAGGCCGGGTTCCAAAACTATATTTAATCAGTTCCAAATAGAGCGAAGCCATGAAAAAAATACGCCTGGTAAGAAACCCCGGGCGAAGCCGGGTAAGTATCTAGTCGTTGGATAAAAACGAAAGTTCATCCACAGGTCATTATGTTCTAGAACGATGGTAAGTCTCTGTTGGCAAATTCGCGCACACGTTAAGAGCTAATTATAAAATATAAAATCTAGCCCCTGTTAAATATAGGCCTATGCATTGGCTTCCTGTTTGGCAGAGTAGGCCTATTTGTTTCAAATTGGAGCTCATATCTCATGAAACTTTGAACTCTGGCCATAATTTATAATTTCTCAGACTCATCATTATTCAACGAGGTCACCTGATTCCATTTCTCTATTTTGCTGTAGCGCTGCCAGAACCGCTGCAAAGACCCCTAAATATCATTACGCCGATATTGCCTCCATTGCACTGATTACCCTTCGAACTTGAATAGGGAATCCATTTAAAAATCTGCCTGACAGTTCAAAAAGTACTACCCTTTAACCAAACGACCTTATCTCTGCCCCATGTTCCCCTCCATACAGATAGATATTGCACTCAGTCAGCTGATGCTATGACTTTAATGTGTCCCGACTGCGAACAGCGTTGGGCTCTCGTACATTGTTGGTCGCTGATCCGAATCGTTGGAATTCGTTGCCCATCTCATTGCACTCTGTCGATTGTTTGATGCCATTCAGGTCCTAACTTAAGACTCTTACAACGTTCATATCGATCGTAGCCTCCTGGCTTTTGGTTTATCTGATCCATCGGAACCTGGATTTCCAATGGATTATTGCGTTAGATTACGGTCTAACTCAAAGCCACTATCGACTGATGTCGTTTTATAACTGCGCTATATAAGTAATTCGATTAGATTATGACTGATTTAAAGTGACTTTTGTCATTATGAAATAAATAATATAAAAGTTAAAATGCTGTACATGTTATTTGTTATTATTCTAAGTGAACTGTAGCCGTTAAGTTTGGATAAAGAACAGTCCCTTGAGATACATAGTATGAAAGGCAGCCATGAGGATGAAGTGTTAGAATAAGATAACAGGCTTAAAGAAAGAATAATAGGGACAGAACAAATTTTAAATTATTCCATTCACTGAATTAGCTATTATATGTACCTGATGCAGTGTTTGCACAATTTACTTGTAACAAATGATTATGTTGCAAACTGGTTCAAAGAAGAAAAAAGCAGAATGAACGGACGTTCGCTGTAAAAATCAACGGCAGCATTGTATAAAAAGACTGCTGAAGACAGTAACTATCAAGAGCACTACACTAGACAACCGTAAGAAATACAGTGGTATGCAGTACCCATCAACGGCAATACAATGTAATAATGTTTATGCCCACTGTCACTGACAGTTATAACCAACGGCAGACTACTGTAAACTACAATCTAAATACAGTCATTCACGGTGACCCTATAACGACAATCTACTGTGAATAGGATAGTTTGTACCGTCTTTCACAGTCAAATATTACGGTGGAAAACTGCAGGTAATGCTAGAATACAGTCGGCCACCGTTAAATACAGTGTAAAAATCTACGGCCGTGAACAGTTTTTTTAACGGTCTATATTATGGCAACGGTCTGCCGTATATTTCTACATTCTGCACCGTGTTCTTAGCTGCCAGTCGATCTACCGTTATTTTTACACTCGATTCATTTACAGTGCAGTAAAACTGCATCAGCACTGCTTGGCTTCCCGATTCGGTAGTTGAATCCTTCTTGCTTGGTTTGTATACCATTTGTAAACTGTCTGCTAATTGTGTCTGGTCAGCAATCTGTTTACCCTAAGGCTTGTGGCGTTCTTGGATATTGAATGTGTTTTCTAGTTTTTATAGTAATTTCAATAAATGTCGGGTTTGCTAATATTATCTTTTACAGTAGTCAAACTCAAATACGGTTCAAACTACATCTTAAACCTCGGGGTAGCACGGTCCTTGCACGGGGACCTTAAAATGGTGTGGCGTCCATTCGAACGGGCGAGCAGTGATGAAGGATGTAAGCCAATCAATTCATTGAAAAAATTTAATGAGCAGGGTCGAGGCCGTATACGGTATACGGTCACTATATGAAAACGCGAACATTTAACATTTAGCTAAGAGTCACAGTTGGCTTCTATCAGCGCTTAAATAATAGAACAATTTTGTTCCTATGACAGCTTAAAATGCCACCATTACAGTATGGAAATTCAAAAAAATTTCAAAAAGTGGGGAGGGGGGCACATCCCCCTCCCCAAACCCCTCCCCTGCTCGGCGCTCCGCGCCTCAGCGATCGTCCTTCGGACGCTCATTTCTCTGTCCTCCTATGCCTTGCCCCCCCAACCTTGAAGCTCTGGCGACGCCACTGCTTGAGACAGTATATATATATATATATATATATATATATATATACAGTATTCTGTTAATGTTAAAGCCTAATGTTCATTTCTGCGATCTGTCGACAACCCCTTCGCATTCGGGCGACTGTCCAGTGTCCACCACTACACATGTCTCCACGGTAATATTTCGTATCCATGGTTCTTCGTGGATTGATCAGATTTGACGCATGCCCTGGAATTCGAACCCCGATCCCCATTCCTCTACGACCGATGGCGCCCTGCAGTCTGGCTTCCGTCGGAACCTTTTCGGCAGAAGTCCACAGCTGCTGTTTGGCGGCGTTCACGGGATCGCAAGGCAGACGGAAGAGGAGAAGCGAAGAGTCCACCATTCGATGTCAGAGGAGACATCGAAATGCTCGCAATTACATTTATATGTCCATCCATCCATCCATCCAGACACACACACACACACACGCACACACACGCACATAGTCTCAACCCTTCTGCCAAGTATATCGAATATTATTGCCCTATATAAATGCCTTGTGCACATATACATAAAGAGACACACTTATTTATATAGGTGTATGTATACATATATATATATATATATATATATGCAGACTCATATGTATAGTATATATAAGTATATATATGCAGGAAAACGGAAGTCGTTTGACAGTGGTCACGTGCATACGTGGACAGCGGAAGTATTCGGTGTTTCAGAGTATAATTGGTCAATATATCTTGATTGCCCATATATACATATATATACTCACACAAAGACAAATGTTGATTATAAATGCATCCGTCATCCATATATATATATATGTAGGCCTATATATATAATATTATATATAGCATTCATAACTAAAAAGGTTAGATATATAATATATACGACATATATATAATCTGAGTGCATTATATGTGAATATATATATATATATATATATATATATATATATTCAACAACTGTATAATCAACAGATTGCCGAACATAGACACATAAGAACATAAGATAATATTTCATATTTCGTCGGAACATCACCTCTGAGTGTAACTGCGCTATAAAAATGTTATCTTCTTACTGCGTGAACAGTTTTCTCCTTCAACCTCCTTCTCCTTTTCCTCCTCCTCCTCGTCCTCCGTCTTTCCTTCCCCTCATTCACCTTTTCTCCTCCTCCTCGTCCTCTTCCTCCTCGTCCTCCTCTTCCTTCTGTCCTGCTCCTGCAACAGCTGCTACTGCTGCTGCTGCTCCTCCTCCTCCTCCTATTCTTTTGTTTTAGTCTGTCTTCTGGTGTTCTTTGTTCTACGTTATACCGTCGTACCTCCCCCTCCGTGTTCTTTGTCATGTTCGTCTTTGCTCGCGGCTCATTCTATTGCTTCCTTCTTTTATGCCTCTGCTTTCTCTTTCCATTATCCGTTGTTTATTCCTATTAACTCTTCCTCCTCTTCCACCCAGGACCGCCGAGAGGGAGGGGCAGGGGGGTGGCAAAAACCCATGGGCCCGGCGACTTTTAGGGGCCCGGGCTGGGCCCAGCAATCAACTTATGAAAAATATTGTAATCAGTTGTACAAAGTTTATGATTTATGCCTTTTAAAATATAATATTACGGACACTTAACTACAATAGTTGCATATAAATATAATTTTGAAGGGTTGTACCCGCACTATTATTATTTCAGTTTGTTTTTAAAAATATTTTCTCATAAAGTCTAAAGATAGTTAGGGGCCCGTGACTGCTCTGCCTAGGGGCCCGGAATTTCTATCGGCAGCCCTGCTTCCACCTCCTTCTATTCCTTCACTATTTTTGATTCGTCCTGCCTTATTCGCTCTTCCTTATCCTCCTCTTCCTACTCTTCATACTAACCCTCCTCTTCCTTTTCCTCTTCCTTCTATTCTTGCTACTTGTCTTATTCCTTCGCCCTTTCTTCCTCCTCTTCTCCTGCTCCTTCTCCTTTCTCTTATCCCTCCTCCTCGTCCTCCTCTTCCATTTCCTTGTACGTTTCCTCCACTTCTTCCTCCTCCACTTCCTCTTCCTCTTATTCCTCTTGTTATTCTTCCTTCTCTTCCAGCCTATATCTTACTCCTCTTTCTTCCTCCTCCTTCTCCTCCTCGTCTTTGTTCTCTGAAATCCTCTTTTCCTACCTATCCCTCTTCCTCTACTTTTCTCCTCTTCCTCGGGTTCTTCCTTCGGTCTTCACAATTCTCCGTAATTCTGTCCTCTTCACCTTCCTTCTGCGCAGGGACTACTGCTTTCTCCTTCTTCTCTTCTTCCTCTTTTTGCTCCTTCTTCCCTCACTTCTTTTCCACTCCACCATGCCTGCGTATATCCACGTTTCCCGTTTCCAGGTAACAGACATTTCCCGCTTCATTCGCTAGGTGGCATTACGTTCTTCAATTCGCCACATGGAACCAGAGGTAGAATTTCTCATCAGTCATACATATGCCTACTTAGTGGTGGACCGACGACCCGTTCCAATTATTGGGCCAGGCTGCGTTTTAAGGGAGCAATTAAGGGGTCGAGATTCTCCAGCAGTGTGGACAGATTTCAGATTCAGATTTTAATCCACATTGTAAGCGTAATAAGTGCCTTAGAGTTTTGTTATCCTCTGTAACATTCCATCTTTAGAAAAATGGTCTCGTTAATTCCCAAATTAAATCCGCCACCGGGATAGAGTGATGTCGAGTTAACGGAGGCTATTGTTTCATACCAAGCGCGTGGTATACATAAGTTGACGATGATGCAGGTTTAGAAAACCTATAGAATAAAGTTTCTGCCTGAATGAATGAACGAATGATTGAACAAACAAATAAACTAACAAATGAATGAGCAAATGAACGGATGAACGCATAAACTAATAAACAAATAAACTAATAAACGAGTGATTTAACAAACGAATGAGTGAATGAGCGGATGAACGAATGAACGGACACACGAATAAACAATTCAACGAATGAACGAATAAACGATTGAACAACGAACAGCTTAACAAATAAATTAATGAACAACTAAATGACTGAACTAATGAAAGAATAACCGAGTGAACGAAAAAAGGATGAACGATAAATTAAACGAATAAACAATTGAACGAATGCGTACTAAAGAAATAAACGAATGATCGAACGAAGGAGACTGTGTGATCTTATGACCTCTGACTCCATCGTCCTGCATCGGGGCTTTGTGTGAGTCGATGGCTAAGAGGTTATGCGACAATAGGCGTCGGAGACAGGCCTGACACCTAATGACAGAGGATCACAACTATCGGCGGGATTTCAGCGCGACCTGAGTTCACGCAGTGCACGCCTGTCAATCACCTGGAACAAGTGAGTGACAAGCAAACCGATTTAACTGTGCCACCGCTGCCTCGGACATGTTCGGAGTAAGCTCCGTTTCGACATGGAACAAGAACGGCTCGAGTGAACACGTTCAAGCACAGACTCTACTTACTCAGTGGTTAGTCCTGCCCGTCCAAGTCTTCACATCGGACAACGCAGCTTCTCCAATCGATTCTGACCTGAGAACTGCTCTAGTTCTTTGGCTTTGACCCACAGCATCCGCAAACACCTCAGGTCGCCTCTGACGGTCTCCGGCCAGGTCTTCCTTGGGCTTTTTCTCTCGCAGATCCAGGTCATCACTTGGTTGGTTCTTCTATCTTTGTATACACTGCTTACAGATTAAAAGTGGCAGATAGAATAAAATTATGGGCGAATTTTAACAATCTCTCGCACGTACCTAGGTCAAGTTTTTTACCGCCCCAAATTTCAACTTATCGTTTTTTTCAATAAGAATAACACAACTTTTAAACATTTAAACATTGCATCTTGTCTTTCATATCATAATGTTATAATTATTTTTATGTATTGTCGTCTTGCTCGCAGTTTAAAATTACATTAAATGCTCAATGTTTGAGTTTTGCCACCATCCGAAAAGTGCTGTCCATAGGCCATGGCCAAGTTTGTTCTGATAGCTTCGCCACTGGGTGGGAATGATGTTTTCTATATGAAGCGCACGCATTCAATTCGAAGCAGGTTTAACGTAGAATACGAAACATGCCAAGAAAAGCAACTAGCCTCTCTTGTGTAGAGCATGTTCGCTCTAGTTTGTCCAAATCTTCCTTCTATAGAGAATAGACCTTACTACTCTCCATTAGTAGGCCTATACGCGTCGTGAAAACAGCTGCTAAAAATTCGCCCGATTTTAACAACATTTTACCTCTGTAAAGAGCGCCCTTTTGTTCCCATATTATTGGTGACATAAATGCAACCGTACCACGCACGCTTCCAAGGCCATCATTATGCAGAATTATTATGTAGATTTTCACATTGATAATAAGTTGAACTTTTATGGCGGTGGTCCACGTTCGAACAGAATAAACACTGAAAAAGCTCCGAGCGTGCTCAGAGCAGTAGTGGAGCACTCCCAAAGTCATCTGCCTAGGATGCAGGTCTTTGAAATGACAATTGCGATGCCGACGATGCTTTAGAACAGGGGTCTCCAAAGTACGGCCCGCGGGCCACATCCGGCCCGCTAAGGCCTTTAATGTGGCCCGCGGAACTCTCCTTGAAGAAACAAACTAAATTGGGAAAATTGAAAATTTTAACGCCGCTGTACTCCATGTCGCTGTTTGTAAGGCACTGAGCCTGATATGCAATGACACCATTGCAGTGCTTAAAGAGTACAATATTCGGAGACATTATGAATCCAAGCATTCATCGCATTACTCACAATTCACTGGACAGCTGCGCACAGAGAAATTTTTTCTTCGACGTTTTGGCCCGTGGAGCTTTAGAAAGTCAGCAATGTGGCCCCCCGCTGGAAAACTTTAGAAGGAGCTTCAGCGGTTCAGCCAAGCGACACGCATGCAGCTATATCACTAGTTAGCTATACGGAATCCTTACAGAGTCATGTCTGGTTAAGGCAGAAACTGGTGGAAGTGGTCAATAGGTCTGAAGATGGATCTTTAATCACACAGAAAATGGGTCTCGAATCATTCATTCAGTCAGTCAATCAATAAATCAATCAACTGACTGGCCAATCAGTCAATTTAACTTATCAAAAATCCACCCAGAAATCAACAATAATCAACGAGTAATCACACAGTCAGTAACTGTACTCTAGTTAAGCGACTGACTTAATGAGTTAGCGACTGACTTAACGACTTAGTCGATTAAAATATTGTTAAGATTGCTTTGACCTAACAATGACTTTGGAATGCGTAACCAGTTCAAAATCCACTCTCTTAAGGCTGGACTGAATCGTCCAAACTGGAAACTCGTTGCAAACAAATTAAACTTGAACTGAACTTACAACTCAACTGGCTTTACCACTAGTCTGTTGCACTGTGACTCGTACCTTATAAGTAGTTGATTACCTTATACCTTATATACTGCATTTGAAGAAAATCTGTCTTAACATGTGAACACTGAATTGAAACGGTGAATAATAAAGTTGATTCGATTTGATTGGATTGGACCTCCGGTCCTGCTGCTGATGTCTTCGTCAAAAGCGGAAATTGGGCAACCGCGATGAAAGCAATATGCAAAGTATTAAGTGAACGAAGTAACCAGCAGACGGTAGCTTAGAGACTGGCTTCCACTTGAAGGCTAAGCGTCGGCGTGGTCAATCAAGATATTTTCATTCCATATAATAATATTATTAAACTACCACGTTTAAAAAAATAATGAATATGTAGGCTACTGTTTAGTAATATTATAAGTTCCTCACGTATACAGTGTACACCCACATACACACAAACCCAGATGTGCACATGACCACATACATACACATCATGCGCGCACCTACACACGCGCGCGCGCGCACACACACACGAAGATTGAGAGAGACAGAGGTGGAGAGACAGAGAGACAGAAGGAGACACAAGGAAGAGAATCTCTCAAGTTGCAAGTGAGCAAGTGATGAAACAGAAAGACGAGTATAACTCTAAAATCGGAGCCATATAAATAATTATTATATGTCTCTATTTACATTTTGTACCCTAATACGTTGACACAATTCTAAGATCAGCGTCGTAGGCATAGGATTAAATGTGATGATTGACAGGCTATATATGCAAATGCAGGTACCTGCTGTTGACCAATGCCCGCGAACAGAGCGACCGACTTAATTGTGCTTTCGTACGCTGCGCACCTTTCCGAATCGTGGCGCCGCCAGGCTCCTCGTTTTCCCTGTCGTCGCTAAGGTGAACTGGGCGCTATTCCCTTAAGTCCCCAGCGACTGTCATATCTCTGCAGCGTGTGAGGCTCGTTTGTTGCTTTGGTTGGCAATGTTCCGGACGAGTCTGCAAATATTTGATGGCTTTTGGTAATCGACGATCATCTTGGAGTCTGGTGTCGATCTTCAAAGGTCTCAGGCCTTTTGCGAAACGCATTGGAAGGTGTGCATTTTTCGTAGAATAACTATATTGGCTTGGATTCTGAGAAGAGAGCGATAGACATTTATGCAGTTAATGAAAGAACGACCGAACGAACTAAAGAAAGAAAATTTGTAGAAACGAAGTAACCAAAGAAAGTGCGAATGAGTGAAAGAAAGGATGGAAGGAGGGGAGTGAAAGAAACAGAAAGTTTGTGGAACGAACTTAATGGATAAAAGATGACAAAATGATAAGAAAGGGAAATAGACGAATACAGGGTTAATAATGATGGTGATGGTGATGACGACGACAACGACGACGACGATGATGATGATGATGGTGGTGGTGGAGGTGGCGGTGATGATGATGATGATGATAATGATGATGATGATGATGATGATGGTGGTGGTGGTGGTGGTGGAGGAGGTGGCGGTGATGATGATGATGATGATGATGATGATGATGATGATGATGGTGGTGGTGGTGGTGGTGGTGGTGGTGGTGGTGGTGGTGGTGGTGGTGGTGGTGGTCATGATGATGATGATGATGATGATGATGATGATGATGATGATGATGATGATGATGATGATGATGATGATGATGATGATGATATTGTTCAATTCATTTGGTAGGTATGCACGTATTTGACGATACATTTCTGATTCCTGGATCGATGTCGCTCCCCCAATGTTCAACAATTCCAACATCCCAACGCCTATCTCTGGCCACCGCGACAACCCAAACCTTTCCTCTGATGCATTCGGATCTCTGACCGGAGTCTGTCCCTGGGTTTCGACCGGGTCTTGGGACAGCCGTGCACAGCTCAGCGTTGCTCTCCAGACGAATCCGATGCTTGGCTCTGGGTCCTCTGCTCCAGCGCCTTGCTGCTTCGAGTCTTGTCGAGGGACAGAACGAGCCAACAACAGTCGGATAGGGTCTTCTGAATCGAACCAAATCGTATCGCGACACTTGGGGTCGAACACAAGCTTACGGCATAATACACAGTTGAACCAGAACGCAACACGGTTCAATGATTCGAGCCATAGCTCATCGCGGTACTCGACAAAATGGAACCTGCACGACCTCAGAGAGTACTCGCAATCGAACCGAACCGTGTCGTTCAGCAGCAGCAGCGGCAGTGAGGCGTCGAAGCCCCCCTACTCGTACATTTCGTTGATCAGTTGGGCGATCCAGTCCTCTCCATCTCGGATGTGTACGCTAAACGAAATCTATCAGGCGATCATGAACTGCTTCCCGTTCTACCGTCACAACCAGTCCAGGTTAAATTAGTAACAAACTTAATTTTCATATCTGTTAAAGAATGTTATACGCTATAGCGTCTGCTTGAAGACGCATTATCTTAACACAGATGATTAGAGCCATCATACCATTCATAGGCGCCAAATTGTGGGTTTGTCTCTGGGTGCCACTGCCCAGGGCCTACTACGTATGGGGGGATGGAAGCAGACTGCTTCCAATTTGTGCCAGAGGGGAAAAGTTTTTCCCCCCTAGTGAAATGGATGTTGCTGTACAACTGACAGTACTCACTCAACTGTCAACTGTTGCAATGCATTGGAACATACTTAAACTATAACTATTTTTCAAGTAAAATAAAAAAAAGTGTAACTAACAGTTGGGAATTGATTTTGCAAATATGTTAACTAAACTAAAAAAATTTAGTTAAACTTTTTCCAACTTTTTAAGAAACTTTTTGACAAACGTGAAACATTTTCACAATAACAGAGGTTAAGTGTCCTGTAATAATGCAGAGAGGGTCAATGACATTTTCACTTTAAAGCTATGTAATGTGTACTAGACTAATAACAGTCCTACTACAGTTCTACCAGAAAATAATGAAGACAGTAACTGTTGCTAATGCAAACAATGATGGAACATGCAATGTGATGCAGTTCAATTGACTTAGTAATCAAACCAGTTACTCTGATTACTCATGACAATAATGATCAGCATCAGCAAGACCACTGTCAGATTTGTATCTGGATCTTAAGAAAAGAAGGTGATCACGGGTTTCATCAGACATTCGGCATCAGTTTAACCTCAGTGAAGGAAACAGTGACTAATAGACTATTAATTTTTGCTGAAGTAGCCTTTAATTCATTATAGTCGACACTCACAGTCGACTCATAAAGAATGATAAACACCAATGCTCTTATTTACACTGCACCCAGAGAATCTATATTAATTTTAGCCCTTGCATTGCATGAATGCACCGTAATACATTAAACATATTCTATGCAGAGACAGCACCAGTGTTAAGAAGTAAATAAAGGTCGCGTTGAGGTGGTGACAGTGTTCACTGTTAATTGCAGAAGCGGGTTGCCTAGTTGTTACTTACGGTAAATTTTATAGCTAATAACTAAAAAATATTAGTTAAACTTTTTAGTTAATAACTAAAAAATAATAGTGAAACTTTGGTTTTAACTAAACAATTTTTTAGTTAAATTTCTGCCACAACTAAAAATGTTAAGTTTAACTAAAAATTTGAAACTTTTTAGTTAACTTTTGCCCATCACTGTCGGCTGTCGACTGTAATCGAGTCTCTGGACTGTAAAGTTTATGCATTATGGTATTAGTGGTATTATTTCATTCTGTTTGTAATCCTTGTATACTTTTAAGGTGGTACGGCGACAACACATTTTTGCCGTACCACTTTTTGTCTGCTAAAAGCTAGAAAAAACTTTTAATCAATTTAAACGTGTATTTTAGATTATGAAATATGGCACGAAACACTGTCAATATATGCAAAAAGCGTCAGCTTCTGGGATACTCCGTCCCCAGACCCCCTAAATTCCAATTTTCCATACCAGTTTTAAAATCATACCGACACACATTGAGTATGGGGGGGGGGGATTGCTTCCAGCTTACAGAGGGGGATAGTAGGCCCTGCCACTGCCTGAGTGCTACCCCAGTACCCGTGAACATTTTTATATTCTACATTGCCAAAGGTGACTTTTAGTGCATTTGGGAAAAGAAATCAAGGGTTACGTGGTTAGAAAAAGTATTTGAAACTCACTATTGTGATATCAAGGAGTCGGCGCCTATATGATACCATTCATCCAGGCTTGGGTTTGGTTGAAAACGACATCGGGAACTATAATAGTTTTAACCCCATGCATGCACTCCTCCTGCGCTGTATACCCTGCAGTGGGACCTTTAAGTTTCGGTTGAATATGCCGGTTGTCCTTATATTTTAGGTATATGGACCAACAACACATTTTTCTTTGTGTTGTTGTTAGCGGAGCAATTTATTGATGATTATAATTAATATAAGCTTAGAAAATTCTATTTTTTAAGTTGAGAAATTATTAAGTTTTACAAATCCTTTTCCCGTCCAATGACCAAGTTTTAGCGGATTGGGCCATAGCTGCAGTCCACAGACCCCACCCCATTATGAACCGTTGTCTGGTAGGCTATATCCGAATGTTCCTTACTTTGAATAAACAGTGTGTTCTTATTTTTTTCATTGTATTTGAGGTGGCAGAACTCCGTGCGTCACAGTCTGTCCTTCAACGACTGTTTCGTGAAGGTCCCTCGATCGACCGAACACCCGGGCAAGGGCAGTTACTGGAAGCTCCACCCGGACTCAGGGAACATGTTCGAGAACGGATGCTACCTGCGCCGACAAAAACGATTCCGATGTCCGAAGAATGAGGCGAGGAAACGGATGTACCACAGAGGCGATCACGAAGACCTCTCCGACGCGTCTCCAGGAAATCGGACGCGAACCTGATGGTTTTCTGAGGCGGTATACAGGCCTATACTCTGACCGGAATTTACCGGTTCACTGCCGGGAATCTTATGAGAATCTGATGCATCTGCGAGAATATGCAAGGAATGTAGCGGAAACCGTGTGCGAATCAATCAGGAAACTATTCGAGAATGTATACCGAGAATATTCAACGGATCTTTCGGAAATCAGACGAAAATCGGCACAAGACAAAACACGCGCTCAGAGAATACAAAGGAACCGCATGAGCAGACAAACTGCGGGCAAACGACGAATTTAAACCTACAGGAAAATATCGTCGACATGGAATGTGAGGGAAAGTAGATTGTATACATTCTGAAATAACCTGCGGAATATATATGTCTGTGATTAGTGATTACCTTCAGTGTCTCATTAAAGGTAATCAGACGATGTCCGAAGAATGAAACGAGGAAACGGATGCACAGAGGCGACCACGAGGACCTCTCCGCCAATTCAGGGAATCGAACGCATAGGCTTACCTGATGGTTTTCTGAGGCCGTATAGCTATAAAACTATTGTTCAGTTTGTATATTATGCATATAAGATTATTGTGATTATCATTTTTGTTGATTATTATCTTGTTTCGTTTAAACTTGGTATCATTAAACAAGCCTATAATAGATCTTATTCGAGGCAACGGTCGTAAATAAGTTGGTGTTCTCAAGGTGCGCTTATCTTCTAAGTTGCGCTTATTACGACCATGCAGAGGTTTGTTGAATGAAAGAGTATTTAATGTTCATGATAGACGCAGTGGCGTAAATCATGGGGGGGGGACAGGGGGGACAGTCCCCCCCCAAAGTTTTGACTTAAGCCCTGCTGTCCCACCAAAATCCGGCCCTCGTAGGTACTCTGTCCCCCCCCAAGTTATGTATAGATTTTCGCCTCTGGATAGACGTGTGTCTAAGTTTTATAAACAAGATCCATTTTGACTACATGTGGTGCAATGTAGGCCTATACAGGACTTATAAAAACACCCACCACTCTCCTCTGCAGATCCCAGACATACGAGACCATCATTGAAAGTGTATTAATTCGCCTATCCTGAGTATCCTCTGCTTAATCTTGCACCTATAGCTATGGCTCGGTTTTATCCTATTTTCTATAACTCTTCCTGTATACAATTATTGTCTTCTACACAATAAGTAACATGGTCTATATTTATATTTAAACAATTTGATAACTCTCCGCATAGTCCTTAATTTCTTCTCTTCTCATAATTATATCAAAGTTTACAACTGTAAGTATATAATAGAGCAATATAATTTCCTTGGAAGTAGGCCCTAATGTAATGCAAATCTCTGACATTTCTTCAGATTGCATTATGCAGCTCAACGTCCTGCATGCACATATATTCCAGTTCGAAAGGTACCCATGCAGGTATTTTTGAATGAAGGTATTATGAGGTATACCAGTCATGCTTATACTCGAGAAGACAGTTGGAGGTTAGAGGGGTGAACAGGGTTAAGTCTAGACAGAGATCGCGCTGATTAAGTTATGATAGTGGGTCCTATGCCTATCCCTGCAGACGATGCTGGCGTTAATATCAACGTTAGCTGATATTTCCGCTTGAAACTGACGACCGGCCAGAAAGACAATAACCTATAGTTGTATACATTTTCAGGTTTGGCAGGCTGGGAGCTTATTAAAAAAAACAAAAACAAACAAAAAACCGCAAATTTTGGTTTTGGTTTTTTTTACAAATTTAAAAATTAGAAATGCCAAAAATGTCATCTCTTCAACTCTCTTGGCAATTGTTGTATGGTCTTTGTTACCTTCGTTTTATGACATTCTACGGTTCTACTGTTCTAGTTAATTTAATTTATATTGCATCTGATTAATTTGAACGGTATTAATAATAATAATAATAATTACGACAATTTATATGGCGCCGTAACACGGCCATGCCGTTACAAGGGCGCCTAAATTATTAAGCCATTTCTGTCTAGACTTAACCCTGTTCACTTAGCGCCTAAATTATTAAGCCATTTTTATGAGTTTTATGATCCGAAATAGGAAAATTTCAAAAACAAAAAAACAAAAAACCAACTTTTCATTTTTTAAAAAGTTTGGTTTTTATCCATCTAGTTTAACTTACGGAAATCTTGAATGTTTCTATGTTTGTTTGAGCCACAGGCTAAAAGTCAAATCTTGCGACGACTAATTCGATCACTTACAATCATTCAATCGTCGTGAAACTTTGCAGATAGATTCGCCCTCGCAGACACTTCATACTATAAAAATTTCAGCTCCCCAAAAAGGCTAGCTTATAGAATCGGGGACTCAACTTTTCGAATCGGGGAATCCCCTTTTCCGATACGCAGCGTTGTCATTGGCCAGCGTTGTCATTGGCCGCAACAAAAACGGGCGCGCTGCCTGATTAAACGCACGCTATGTTGTAAAATGAACGCGGACTATATATTTGTAGAGGTAACTGCTTCATAAGACGCATTATAGGATACTAGATGGATATAGTAAAAAACTTTGTTTTTACGGGCTGTATTTTATTTGCACCTCTGCTCACCATGCAGGTAGGCATGCCTGACGGTATCGAAAGCGTTGGAGAAGTCCAAAGCAATCAGATGGACATATGCCTAAGGGTTGGAACCAATTATATATCTGTAATATTGCGGGCAAGAGCTATAGGCCTAAGGGCTGCAGAGATGCAACCGGTGCCCGGTGGGCCGGAAAGCATTTTGATCAGAGAAGCTATTGGATTTACAAAGGGTTGGTTCGGTAAGTGTAGAAAAAGCGGCATACAATTTTCCTTTTAAGTATCCGACATAATGTAGGGGTAATCGAAATAGGTCTAGCCCTATAGTCGACGTCAGAGAGACTCAGAGAGGCTTAGCGAATTTAATGTTGCCCTATACATGTACGCGAATATTAGGCTATAATTATATGCAAAACTCCTTTAGTGGTGACACTTAAAGGGAGCCCTAGGCCTAGAACATAGGCCTAGAATTCCGTATACGCCTACCAGGCTACCACAGAACAGTCTATAGCGCATTTTTGACTTTAATAGTGAGGAACATATACAGAAGCGTTATTGGTGTGTAGCAGAATGAGGTTATGTTGCTCAACAGACATCGATACAGAATTGCCATCGTTCTTTATTTTCGGATTCCGTTCCAGATGGCAATTGTTGTTCGGCGATAAATCTCAATGAACCCTTTTGCGTCTTGCCTTCACCAAGATCAGCGATGATCGCAGAGGCCGCCATTAGAGAACGACGTCGTGGCGACATCCAGCGTCCAGCAGCTCGCTAAATAATCTGTCCAATTGTCCGCCTTAGACTGCGCGTCTCGGTCGAAAAAGACACCTGCATCGGAGGCAGTACGTTCCGAGCATCTATGACAGCGCATCGTTACTACAATTTCATGTAATTAAATCGTAAAATCGAATTTTTAAACAGCGTAAGAAGCGAGCAACGTCTAAGATGCTTAACTTTTTCAACTGCAAGTTGCCGCTGTTTAGAAAACTATTTTCAACTGTTTTCTTAAATAACAACAAGCACTGTCAAGCAGCATTTTCAAAAGGATTTAAATATTTTCAATTGTAGTAATTGTTGGTCAATAAGATTAACAGCCACCCGCATCGTTTGCCGAGGTTGAGGAAACGGAGTCACTCACACATTGCCCGGTTAATCATAAAGTTCACGATTCGGGTTTCTGTTATGCATCGTAAAGGCGTTGGTTCCTCTGTGACGCAGACCTCATTCGGTGCGATTTTTCTTAGATCACAGAAAGACTTTCTGGGTAATGTTGTCGAGGGGTAAACTGACAGCGGATCGTGTTCTATCCGCAAAGTGGCGACAGCGGTCGGAAGTTTATTGCCCCGGGTGATTTTTGTCGCGTAATTGACTAAATCACTACGTGGCTGCTTCCCTTGCTCGCCTCGTATGACCTTGGCTTTGTTAATGAATGACAGGCGTCAAGACCGTAATCGTAAACTCCAAACTTCTAAAGCGCCACTCGAAAGCGAAGTGCAGGGCACCAGCTTATTCACGTCCGCAGCTGACAGTAGACGTCATTTTGGATATATAGGCTATGTATTATATATATATACATATATATATATATATATATATATATATATTATATAGTATTTATTCTGTCCGTCCGTCCGTCCGTCCGTCCGTCTCTCTCTCTCTCTCTCTCTCTCTCAAAAAATTTGCAAACATGTAATTACTATTTTATCTTAATTAATTTGATTTTGTAAACATCCAGTTAAAACATTGAAACAGAAGAAAACATCAAACATCAATATGTGTCGTGACAAGTTTAAAAGATATTTAACTATTGCTTATAAGTTTTTGTCTCTCTTATAGTGGCAAGCCTCTTGCGGATTTCTATTTAATGATGCCATAAAAATTATTATTGTTATTATTTTCACTAAGTGTCAACACTGTACACACGGACCAATGACGTACCAATCATAAGCACGCAGTGCAGAGAGGTTTAGTAAGTAAGTTAAATATAATTTAAAGAATTTGAGTAGACCTAATAAATAGTGATGATCATAATATTAATTTAATATATTGGAAAGAGTTACAAAGTCATGACATTAGTTGCAAGGCTGTCAGCGAAACCAGACCCCCCCACCAAAAAAATCTATTCGGATTTACACGAATTGGAGAAATGGTCTGAACGACAGCTGGGGGTCCGGACCCCTGGACCCCCCCCGGCCAGCGCCGCCCTGTCTACAGTGCTTTGAGAGCTCGCAGCTCTCCTCCAAACCCCTTATAGAGGGTTGACTTGGTAGTCTTGGTTGCTTGTCGGCTTGTTCAAGAACGAGTAAACACCCCCCGAAACAAAATCTTGGTTACGGCCTTGGTTAAAATAGGCTAGGTAAGCCGCAGTGTAAGCTTTTATTGCCCATGTCTTTGCATCCAAATCCCCAGTTTCTGTTTGAATGTGGTCAAGCTTGTTGTAGTTATTATTTCTTGCGGTTGCCGGTTCCAGTGACCACAATTCTTTGGCTAAAAAAGAATTTTCGAATGTCCAAACGCACATGTTCATGAATACAGTTTCATGTTATGTCCTCGCAAATTTACAGAAAGCGTCAATATTAATCTATCATTGATGAAACAAGTAAGATAGAAATCTTAATACAGGTTTAGTTCACCTTGTGGCCTGTTCGCCCACGGCCTTCTAAATATAACACTCATAATTATCATCTTTGCGGAAGATAGCTGATTTTTTTACTTAAACAGTACTTTGCGATGTTTTAACGTTAGAACGAAATGTACAGCTTAGTAGAGAGTCGTTTCCTCCAGACGTCATCGAATGTCTACTTCCGGTTTCACTCTAAAGTTTTATTAAACAAATTTATCTTTATTAGTTTAGAATAGAAATGCCGACCAAGAAAAAGAAGTACAATGCAAGATTTCCCCCAGTACGAAAAATTGCATTTTATATTTAATTTCTGTTTAATTAACGAATTGGTTTTATTTGGCGGGAGCAAGTTGATTACTGTTTCCCGGTTTGTAGAATGGCCGAACGATGGGCGGAAATTGACTGGACCGGTCCAATCTGCCGACAGCTGTGATAAGAATGGATTTCGTGAACTGTTTCTTGTATATATATAACAGATGTCTCTTAAATATTTTTTCATGTATGAAGAAAACTGCCAATGCGTGATCGGCGAGTCGGAATATGTGTTCAGTCCTAGAGTTGTGAAAGATGTTAACAGTAGGATCAGGCGGTTTAATTTGCCCATACAGAACTATGAACGACATAAACCGGCGTGGTTTACCAAATTAAAACACAAATTTCACACTTTTGATGTCAGTTTGCACTATTGTGTTACTATACCAACTTCAGAGCTATGAAATTTTATGAAATTCTTAGCTAACACAGAGGAATGGTTGGAGGTTGATATGAGTGAGATGGGTCTTGTCTGGTATTTTGCTGCAATCCTGACTGGGAAAGACATACCCAGTATGTAAAGATGTATGGCAGATGTGCATGTAAAAACACAAGTGTGCATACGTGTACATATGATGTCATAAGTAAGTAAGTAAGTATATTCTTTATTCAACCAATTGCATATCCGCACTTTGGTGTACATACATTTATACAGAGTATAACATTCTTATTATAAATGATCTGCGTGAGAGATTGCCCGTTTGTGGAATAAAACGGTCATGTAATCTCGGGCGCAGGGTGTAGGGGAGCGGCTTTTGGGGGGTACATGCCCCGGGTTTCCTAGGACTGCAGAGAAGAGGCGTGAGTCAGCAGTGTTGCAAAGATGTTCAAACGAGGACTGTCCTCTGGCAGGTACCGCAGACGAATCAGACGCCGCATCGCCGACTGAAGGCATACATACACATGTCTGACTTTCAAGCAGCATTGCTAATTTAAATTTGAAGTATTTCTACAATATCATGGGCCATTGACTGAAAAATAGATAATTGTAATAAAAAATATTTTTTTAGGCACGCATAAAGAAGATTATGCAGAAAGATGAAGAGGTTGGCAAAGTTGCTTCAACTGTGCCCGTCATGTTATGTATCCTTGATGTGTCTTCTGTAACCTGAAATTTCTTTTTAAAATTTTATATTTGTGAGTTTTGTTTCATGTGTCACTTAGCCTAATCTGTCTTCGAGTTTTATATATAAACAGATAAATCTTTTGTGGAAATTTAGTATATTTCCAAGTTATAGTTTTGGCTTTGATAGTTTGTCATAATATGGTTACTGTAAATGAATGATGGAATGTGGCTCTTGGATTTAGTGCCATATTCTCCAGATTGTTTTGTCTTTGTGAGTTTTATCCTTTACTTGTCACAGCTCGACTGTTAGAGCTTTTTACAGAGTCGCTCATTCTAAAGACGAACGAATTGACGCTCTCAGTAAATGCTCGAACACTGACCACCAGTCATTTGTGAGTGCTCATTACTTCTTCCTGGTTTAGAGTTCTGTGCAGTAGTTCACTAGAAGTCTAGAACCTCTTTATAATGTTGCTTTAGGGTTTTATAATGGGTTTGTGTTATAATGAGAAGTAAATTATATAAGTAAGTAAGTAAGTAAGTATATTCTTTAATAAAAACCAATTGCATATCCGCACTCTGGTGTACATACATCTTAACAACAATCAACAGTTAATGTCAATACGAGTACAACATTCTAACAATAAACGTCTTTTCGCTGTAAATTATCTGCAAGAGGTACATAATGGTCGTGCGATCGCAGGGTATATTGTTGGGGCTTTTTGGTGGAAGTAAACTATGCAGTACGTGGCCCTGGTTCATCAGGACCGCAGAGAAAAGACGGGTGTCAGCTTCAAGACAAAGTCGCTCAAATTTTGGGTAGTCTTCAGGAAGATACCGGAGGCGGATTAGCTTGCTTATTACTGATTGAAGTAATAATTGAAGTAATAATTGAAGTGGTATGCCATGTGTACATGTGCAATTGTACTTTGGGGCCATACGAAGTTGCTTTATTAAGAAGAAGACTGGTATACTGAGGAGTAAGTTTTGTGGGATATAAAATGTATTGCTGTAAAGTAACCTTGCTACCTGAAGGTATCTTATTTATTCTAACCTATTGAGACTTGTTAGAACTAGGGTGCATTGTAAATGTCCATAAAAATAAGTTGTAGAACTCTTGGGTGCTTTGATGAAATTTTCTGTAAGACTTCTTTAACGTGAATTTTAGAAAGCAGGTTATTCTGTCCGAACGAAAGTTCGATTTTCTTAAAGATCTTGTGGCACACATACCTGATGTGCAAGCGAATGACGAAGATGGCGGTGATTCCAACTCGGACCAAGGCAACCGACCGAGACCAAGAGGAAGGTGCAGAGACATATGATTTCTGTTGTCTTTCATTTAAAAGCAACTTTTTAAAGATCTGGTAATTTACAAGTCATTTTGTTTGTAAGGTTTGAGATCAGCTATTTCTGTGGGCTGTAAGTTAAAGCAACTTAAAACAATGAAATAATTTAAATGTAATTCTTTGTGATTAAATAGCATGGCTTGCGATGCACGCATGGCTTGCGATTCACGATGAAATTGACATGCTTAGGATATGTTATTTGCATGCATATAGGGATTTGTAGTCTGATAGTGAAACAAATGTTCCAGCAAATGTTATTTGAAATGACTACCTTCGCAATTGGTAACATGCAGAGAATGTAATAAGTCCCAATATTTCAAATTTTCTTTGAGGGCAATCTTCTTGAAGTGCTGTGTAATTGGACAGTTGTGTAGTGCTACTTACAACTAATTCTGGCTTCTTTTTTGTTGTGACAGGCCAAAGAAAAAGAAAGAAGGTGAAGTTGGGGCGGTTCCTAAGAAGCGAGGAAGAAGGCCGAAAGCTGTTGTACCACTACAAGAAGATACGCTGCTTGAGGAGTACAACAGCGAAGATTCAGAAACCGAGGTCTACTATTGTTGTTAGTTCTTTTATTTATGCAATAATAAGCTTATACATGGTCTGTGGTCCATTTAGATCGGCAGAGCTAAAACTGGCGCATGGTTCCTTGTTTGGATGGCTAGAGCCTTTGCTGAATAGAGGCTAGCCTGTCGGGTTATGGATTTGAGCAGGGATTATGCTTGGGGTAGATTGAAGGACCAGATGTGGTACAGCATACCAGAAGGGACATCTGCTGAACTAGAGACACATGCACTGCACAGGGTAGGCTGGCTATTCTTTATAATGGTGTAGTAGTTGTAGTGGAATCGCACGCTGGACTAGCTGGTCGTTGGTCGAAGGTACACGTGCATCTGGCTATTCAATGCTTTTACGAACCACACAGAGGGATGAATTATTACAAGGACTCAAGGAGGGTAACTTACAGTACCAGTACTCAAGCGCTCACTCATAATTAATTAAACTGGTTTTGTAGGATGCTGACAGCAATGAAAATGAGGACCTCGGAAGCACAAGTGAAGAAGCCACCTGCGACCGATCCATGGAGACGGTTGTGTCGCATGTGCGGAAGAGAAGGCGAATCGATGATGCTGCGACAGCTACAACCAGTTCTTTCTACGACCCGGATTCACAGCCCCGAGTTTTGGTGAATGACAACACTCCGACAATGGGTTTAGAGCACCAGGGTGGTTCAGCCGATTTGCTCACAGTGAACAGTAAGGGTAGCATGAGAGAGACGTTGCTGCCACAGTCAAACGTCGCTATGTCTTGGGGTTTAGCAACAAACATTGAGGTTCCTAGCATCGAACAAACAGCCATTGAAGCCTGTGTGCCGCTTAATCTTAAGACGGTCGGTAACTCTTTGGCTGCTGCAACCAAGGGTACAAGTCCTATGACAAGTGTCACACAGGACCTTGAGACATATCTGATGCAGCAGCAACAGGAACTGCACAGAGCAGTTGGGTTAAATTTCGGAAAGACGTCGTACGATGCTGGTAGTGGTTCATTGCAGGCGCCACCAGGGTTTGGTCTCCTGGCGCCCCCACCGGCCCACCAGCCTATCAGCCAGGCTCTAAGGCAACCACTCACATCAGCGTGCATGATGCAGCCACCCTTTGCTAGATCAAACCTGCTCTCTACAACAGCTTCAGAATTCGTTTCACACGTCAACTCACCGACAACACTGGACAATAACTCGCTAAGCCTGCTGTAAGTTGAATAAGCTTTGCTATTGAAATTTCTCTATTGTAATTATAACGACAATTTTTTTCAGCACTTCCTCGACCTAACAACACAAAACACACAAAAATGTGTTTCAAGTGCTTATGTAAAAGAGGAATGTTATGTAAATAAACATTTAGGTAGATCTTTCTTAGGACCTGTTGAAGGTGCTCCCATAATTCTAAATGCTGTTAAAGTTTGTTGACACTTTAACGATGAGAGGGATTAGTTTTCCATTCATTTTAGTACATGCTCGTTAAAGTTTTAAAACAATAGCTCACTGGCAGGCAATTGAAGCTTAAGTCTGCCGCAAGAATTCACTGAACGCTTTCCCCCCCCCAGGTCTCTTCAGAAACACCTATGCGAATGAAGCAGCCTTCTCCCGGATGAAGTATTTGAAAAACAAACAGAACTCGATGGACAACAATCTGGAGTGAGGAATACATCTAAAGGTCACCAGCAACTCTCCAGACTTGTCACGCCTCCCAGCCAATATCCAAGACCAAGGCAGCCATTAGCTTGAAATATTGTTTTGGTCCCAAATTACTTGACATTTAGCTACACACTTGAGAGTATGATTGGAGACGAAAAAAATGATTGTGAATTTTTATTAGACCCTCTGTTCTTTTTATCAATTATGTGCAGTAAAATATATTGTAATCATAATTGTAAACTCCTAATTTCAAAAGCACCACTTTAAAGCTAAGCACAGGGTAACAGCATTATATCACGAGCACTGCATCGAGTCAGTGGGGTTGTAGATCTACTGAAGTTTGTGGAGAAGGATTGGATGTCCGTAAACATATTCGTAACATTAATGATTTATTTTTGGACGTTCCCACTGTCTATTACTAAATCTCTCATAATTTGTTAAGTAACCTAATAGTTGATATTTTGGTGGCCATGATGAGAATATAGACTTAATGTGGCCGACGTTAACGAAACGTTTGCACACCTCTGTTTTAAGACATGCAATTTTACCATTAGTAGTCCTATCTGCCAAACTTTTGCGGTAGTCACTTGACTAATGCAATATCCCAGTAAGACATTGTAGAGTGGTTGGTGCTGTCTGCCAAAATTTTCACTGCATTCAGCTCCAAGTCTTGGCTTGTGATGATGAATTGTATTGCAGTAAGGCAACCATAATTTTACTAAGTGTTTCAGAATGGAAGATGTTTCCTTAGTGTGACGACCTCTGCAGTTTACAGTACTAATTGGTGTAAAATAGTAGTGTACTATCTATTCGTATTTGTACTGCATTCTCGAGTTGGGTTTCTTGGCAGATAATTCACCATTACTTTCCTCCATTGTATTTCTGGTAGCTCTCCAGTTCTGAATACCTCCGGTCAAGCAGTGCACAGAATGCCGGTCGTACCTGCATCGTTTCCAGGTCCAGGTGCCGTTCTTGCGCGTTCCACCTCCATACCACACGGCACAGGTGTTACATCAAAGCCATCATCGTCATTAGTGACTTCTCCTGACGACGACTACGACTCCTGATAGTGCATGTAGGGTTACATGCAACATCTTGCTTTTTCCGCGATATTCAAGAATTCGGGTTTCAGAGCTTGCTCTGTGATTGTGTTACCTCGGATTTTTGCAGGTGTTTTAAGGGCCCGGTCAATTCAATTTGGTCGGATAAAGTCAGGGAGGACTGAGTGTTAAAATACGTTCGTTTTGGTTACTGTTTGAAGTTTTGAAGTTTATTGTTTGACTGTAAAGCTTCTGTTGCATAAATGTAATGCTCTCTTCGCTGCAGCTGGCTGTTAGCTGTATAAACTCTAGGTGGCCAATTGTCAGACTTTCGGTTTAGAATTGGGGATTGGGAGCCTGGTTTGTCCTTTAGAATTGGTTTGTTTTGAGAATGACTCAAAAGGAATTAGGTTGCCTGATGTTTAATGCTGTTGCTTTGATCCTTCTGCCTCAGGGCTCTGTGCAATTGTTATGATTATGGGTTATAACGAAGCAATTCAACTATCTCATTTTTTATGGGAAACATTTTAATGGTGACGGTGATGTTACCAGCAGGTGGCATGAGACCGGTTAGTACCTGGAAGGTTGACCATCCATAGAATACTGAGCCAGCCAGGCCCCTCATATCTCTGGGTATGGCAGAATTGGTAATGCAAGTTGGACCGTGGAAATGTCTCCTGTGCTAGTCTTGTTTGCATTTCAGTTACTGCCTATGAGCATTAATGTCTTTAAGCATTCTGGCCACACTAGTGTCTGCTTTTGGCAAGCATTGTTTTAAAGAGTTTTCTTAAGGCTTTGTTTTTTTGCTTCAAAATAACGGTTAGTCTCTTGGAAAATTGTTCATGCCTTTCACAATACATGTTGGTGTTTGTCATGTATCCATATCCCAGTGCAGGTCAACCAGTTATAAGTACATTCAAGGATTTCTTGCATTCATTTGGAACATTTATATAGCACATTTTCGGTGATCTACTTGGAAGCATTGCCAACCCATGCAACATTGTATTTTTATGTATGCATGTATTTATGTATTTGAAAATTATTGAGCATAATCAAAAAGTTCGCGGTTGGTCGTAGAATGTCTCCACAGTAGAATGGTCAGCGCCAATCTTGGTCTTTCTAACTGGCTCTTGCACTGTACAGCTGGTAACCTAAAAGTCCCTCACAACAGTTGAGCCTGCTGGCGGTAGACAAGACTGATAAATGATAACCATCCAAAACACAATGGCCATAGAGAGAAACAAGTCCAAACGAAATTATCAAAGAAATTGTGCATGTGACCAACTAATAGATACAAAAAATGACATGATAGAGAGACTTGCAGCCATCTTTGTCATGTGTATGAAGGCTCTATGAAACATACTTGCAGAAGCATAGCTAGGAAACAAATTTCGGGTGGGTTTTACAATTTCAGGGCGTATGCATTGGACATGGTTGCAGAGTAGACAAAATAATTTTTAAAAACTTCAGCAATTATTTATTTTGTGGGTTTAACCCGTAAACTTCCCTTAATGCCTATGTTTAAGTATGTATGGTGATTGTGATGATTACATCTGATGACTTACAGCACAAGACATTGCCAATCTGAAATAGCGTGCAAAAATCTCCAGTGCAAAATATTCTTGGTGCCCTGAATACCTAATCCAGATCCAGGCACATAGCAAGACTTAAATTCAAGAGGAGGCAACTTCACAGACCATTGGCAAAATCCTGATCATTGGGGTCATTGGTCACTAGAAGTTCCATTATATTAAAAAAGCAAGAGGAGGCAACTGCCTCCTCGTGCCTCAGTGTAGCTAACTAGCTATGCCTCTGCCCAGATCATTACATTGTTTTCAGTTTCAAGACCAAAAACTTCCAATATTTTTCCATGTTCTATTCCTGGTGTTAAAGAGTGATCCCTAAAGCAAACTGTTCTACTGGCTAGGCTGCACAGTATAGGTCAGTATTTTTTTCATCTAGCTGAATATGTGCCATGAAAGTTTATAACAGAGAAGCAACTGCACATACATGTATACACTTATTTGCAGAATATAGCACAATAAAAGAAATTGCTAATGTTCTATGCAATGTAAATCGCTGAAACGTTAGCTTTGAAGCTGACTCCCATTTAGAACGGTCGGTATGTGGAATTCAAGGTTTATCTATTCCAAGAGACAACTGTCGCTAAGCCTTCAAGTGGAAACCAGTCGCTAATTAAGCTACCGACTTCGTTCACTTAATGTTTTATGCTGACTATAAATCGCGCTTTCTGAGTTTGGAATTGACGAAGACCGCAGTAGCAGGACAGAAGGGTGCGGACCGAAACCCGAATCCCCGAAAGGAATTTCGGCCGGATCCCCGAAATTGATTTTCTAAGTCCGCCCCCAATGAACATCATTAACAAATACACATTTGAATAGGTAGTATATCGTATACATCAAGACCACGCTAAGTCTGTGTCATGTTTACAATTTAACTTTGAATAGCTCGGCCGCTTTCTAGAAAACTGTTTTCAGGAAATCGGGCTTTTATCTGTTTTCAGCGTTTTCCGGTTTCGGGCTGACCCCGGACAGAAGCAACACTTGCTTAAGGTATCAGTCAGAGTCTAACAATCTGTCGATGTCAGATCAGCAGTTCTTTACGTCTACAACGTGCCTGAGTGGTGGCTGTTACGGTAGATGACGTCGTGCAGTCGTTTAATCGAAAATGACGACTTCTTATAATTATAGCATAAGGCAAAAGTCGCGAGAGATCCTGAGTGGCCGAGTGGGTTGGTGCCCGCTCGCCACGCCGGCGCCCCGGGTTCGATTCCCTGTCGGTCGGTTTATCAGAGATTAATTTCTCGGATCTTTACTGCGGGTGGCTCGGTCGCAATATAAACGTGGAGTACGAGGTTGCTTTCTGCCTCCGACACTGATCATCTTCGATATGAAAAAGTGTCGTTAAGCAGTAATACAAAAGTCGCGAAACGTTGGTTTCAGCGTTTTTCGGCTATTGGTTTAGCTGTAGATGAAGCCATGAAAATTGATGGCGCATAAACATAGGGAGCCGAATCGTTAAGTCAGTTGCTAACTCATTAAGTCAGGTAGGCCCCTACATGTAATTTACTTAAGTCTTTAAGTCAGTTGCTAACTCATTAAGTCCGGTAGGCCCCTACATGTAATTTACTTAAGTCTTTAAGTCAGTTGCTAACTCATTAAGTCCGGTAGGCCCCTACATGTAATTTACTTAAGTCTTTAAGTCAGTTGCTAACTCATTAAGTCAGGTAGGCCCCTACATGTAATTTACTTAAGTCTTTAAGTCAGTTGCTAACTCATTAAGTCCGGTAGGCTACATTGCAAGTAATTTACTTAGCAGCTGACCATGCATGGTACTATCATATGCCCATGTTCTCTATCTACCTACCTATCTATCTACCTCGTCAAGGAATCTATATGCCTCGTTGTCTATGCCTTGATTTATTTAGCGCCAATGTGCCATATTATACATGCGGAGTTGTATTTCGAAATTATAAATTATTTATTGCTGTCAAAAAGTTTGCATCAACGGATGTACAAAATCTCGGACCGCCATAATTGGACCTATCTGCTGCGGAATTTCGGTGAGAGGCCATTAATGGGCCAGACAGTCTTCAAATCCCGATAACTCGATGGCAGTTGTCACATTATTACAGGCCAAATCGACTAATCGTTATCATTTCATAGAGTACAAGCTTGACCGATAGAGTGCAAGCCAAACCGATAGTGTAGCCCACAAGCCCAACCGATAGAATACAAGCCAAACCGATAGAGTACAAGCCTAACCGATAGAGTCCAAGACTAACCGAAGCCAAACCGATAGAGTACAAGGCAAACCGATAAAGTAGGAACCAAACCGATGGAGTACAAGACAAACCGATAGAGTACAAGCCAAACCATAGTTGTAAAAAACGATCAAAACAAAATAAAAAACGAAATAAAACGTCGTTTTTTTCAAAAAAATAAAAAACGGAAAAAACGAGAAAAAACGGAAAAGAAAATAATTTGACTTTGTTACATCTTTTCTGCATTTTAAAATTAAAAGCCTTGTTTACACAATTTAATTTTAATCAGCAAATAACATAACTTTATAAGTAAACACCAAGTAACATTAATCTACAACAATTATTTTCTTTTTTCATAAGTTTGGTTTAATAAGAAATTGAGTTATAAAAAATACTGAAATCTTTTCACATTTAAATTGTATACAAAAGTCCACATAAGTCCATGCTGACATAAACAATTATAAACTAAATTTTGTATCTAGGCAATAGGCCTAGAGTGTACATAATCAAATATTGTACTTACAATTTTGACTTATATAAGAACGTAATAATATATTTATGGAGTCAGTTTATTAGTCAATCTGAGATTACTGTGTACAAAGACAACATTTCGGATTTCGGATAACTTAAAAATTCAAATAACTTTTATAAATTTTATATCCTGTTCTGTGCTATTTTATTTCTCAACTTATGACACTAAAAAGTGACTTAAATTAGATGAATCCTTGAAAGGACGGAGACAACGTAAGGGATATCACACAAGAATGAAAGTAAACAAATAATAACAGACAGTAAATAAATAAATAAAGTTACATACAAAAATAAAAAACGATAAAAACGAGACGAGAAATAAAAAACGAAAAAAACGACGTTTTTTGGAAAATAATAAAAAACGAAAAAACGTTTTTTACAACTATGAGCCAAACCGATAGAGTACAAGCCAAGACGATAGAGTACAAGCCTAACCAATAGACCGCAAGCCAAACCGATAGAGTACATGGCAAACCGATAAAGTAGAAACCAAACCGATAGAGTAGGAAACAACCCGATAGAGTACAAGCCAAACCAATAGACCGCAAGCCAAACCGATAGAGTACAAGCCAAACCTATAGAGTACAATCCTAAACAATAGAGTACAAACCTATAGAGTACAATCCTAAACAATAGAGTACAAACCTATAGAGTGCAATCCTAAACGATAGAGAACAATCCTAACCGATAGAGTACATGCCTAACAAGCGACCGATAGTACAAGCCAAACCGATGAAGTACAAGCCAAACCGATAGAGTACAAGCCAAACCGATAGAGTACAAGCCAAACCGATAGAGTACAAGCCAAACCGATAGAGTACAAGCCAAACCGATAGAGTACAAGCCAAACCGATAGAGTACCAAGAGTACAAGCCAAACCGATAGAGTACAAGCCAAACCGATAGAGTACAGCCAAACCGATACAAGCCAAACCGATAGAGTACAAGCCAAACCGATAGAGTACAAGCCAAACCGATAGAGTACAAGCCAAACCGATAGAGTACAAGCCAAACCGATTGAGTACAAGCCAAACCGATAGAGTACAAGCCAAACCGATAGAGTACGAGCCAAACCGATAGAGTACAAGCCAAACCGATAGAGTACAAGCCAAACCGATAGAGTACAAGCCAAACCGATAGAGTACAAGCCAAACCGATAGAGTACAAGCCAAACCGATAGAGTACAAGCCAAACCGATAGAGTACAAGCCAAACCGATAGAGTAAAAGCCAAACCGATAGAGTACAAGCCAAACCGATAGAGTACAAGCCAAACCGATAGAGTACAAGCCAAACCGATAGAGTACAAGCCAAACCGATAGAGTACAAGCCAAACCGATAGAGTACAAGCCAAACCGATAGAGTACAAGCCAAAAAGAGTACAAGCCAAATACAAGCCAAACCGATAGAGTAGGAACCAAACCGATAGAGTACAAGCCAAACCGATAGAGTACAAGCCAAACCGATAGAGTACAAACCAAACCGATAGAGTGAAGCCAAACCGATAGAGTACAAGCCAAACCGATAGAGTACAAGCCAAACTGATAGAGTACAAGCCTAACCGATAGAGTACAAGCCAAACCGATAGAGTACAAAGCCAAACCGATAGAGTACAAGCCAAACCGATAGATTACAAGCCAAACCGATAGAGTACAAGCCAAAACCGATAGAGTAGGAACCAAACCGATAGAGTACAAGCCAAACCGATAGAGTAGTTGAAGCGAACCCGATTGGCTTGTACTCTAAGCCAAACCGATAGAGTTCAACTCAACCTGGATAGAGTACAAGCCTAACCGACAAACTACAGGCTATCTAACCGATAGATTACAAAGAAGTTTGGATGGAGGCAAAGCCAAACCGATAGTTACAAGCCAAACCGATAAACTTGTTCTCTATCGGTTTGACTTGAACTCAATCTGTTTGGCTTGTACTCTATCGGTTAGGCCTTGTACTCTATCGGTTAGGCTTGTACTCTATCGGTTGTGGCTTGTACTCTATCGGATTGAGGCTATACTCTATCGCATTCACTTTCTGTACTGTATTGGTATCAGTTTGGCTTGTACTCACTTCGGTTTGGCTTGTACTCTATCGGTTTTAGCTGTACTCTATCGACTGTACTCTATCGGTTTGCCCTGTACTCTATCGGTTTGGTTAGACTTGAACTCTATCAGTTTGGCCTGTACTCTATCGATTGGCTTGTACTCTATCGGTTTGGCTGTGCTGTATCGGTCAGGACCGTGAACTCTATCGGTTTGGCTTTTGTACTCTATCGGTTTGACCAGCTCACTCTATCGGTTAGGCTTGTACTCTATCGGTTTGGCTTGTACCTGTCGTTCGGTTTGTACCGTAGCCTATTCATCGGTTTGCTCTGTACTCTATCGGTTTGAATTTTGTACTCTCATCGGTTTGGCTTAAACTCTATCGGTTTCACGCTTTGCTCCGTCGGTTTGGCCTGTCATCTATCGGTTTGGTTTGTACTCCAATCGGTTTGACAAGCTTGTACTCTATCGGTTTTGCTTGTACCTCTATCGGTTTGGTTTGTACTCTATCGGTTAGCCACTGTACGCTATCGTCGGTAGGCTTGTACTCTATAGGTTTGAGCTTGTACTCTATCGGTTTGGCTTTGTACTCATTCATGCTTGTGCTCTATCGGCTTGGCTTGTACTCTATCCGTTTTGCTTGTAAAGTTTATCGATCTGCCTTTGTACTCTATCGGTTAGGCTGTACTCTATCGGTTAGGCTTCTACTCTATCGGTTAGGCTTGTACTCTATTGGCAATACTTGCACTCTATCGGTTTATCTCTATCGGTTTTAGAGTACTCTACCGGTTTTGCTTGTACTGTGTCTGTTTGGCTTGTACTGATCTGTTTGGCTTGTATCCAAACTGATAGTCTTACGAGCCAAGCCGATAGAGTGTTTGTACACAAACCTATAGAACCTACAAGCGAAACCGATACAGTAACAAGCCAACCGCTTTTAGCTTATACTTATCGAAGTTTAGCACTAATACTATAACCGGTTGAAGCATTGCTATCTCCCGTGTCTTACTCTATCGGTTTGGCTTCTACCGTACACTGTAGTTGCCCTGTACTTCATCGATTTGGTTTTCATTTCAATGCTTTTGGCCTTATAATTTACTGGAGTTAGTAGCTCATTCTCTAAAAATTCCAATTAATAACACTATAGGTTCAACCTAAAACCGATAGAGTGCGGCTTCTAAACCTATCGATCAGAGTACAAACCGATAGAGTCCATGCTTGAAAGCAGCTGTCATCCTTGATAGCGTATCCGTTTGAAGTTTATCGATCTGCGGATAGAGTATCGGTTAAACTGTACTCTATAGAGTGTGACCAAAACTCTATAGAGCGTGTTTCAAATCGATTGGAGTGGCCTGTTCTCAAACTGATAGCTTGTACAATACCAAACTCGATAGAGTGCCTCAAACCGGATAGAGTATGCCGAAACGATATGGCTTGTACAACCTTCATGAGTACAAACCAAACCGTATGGAGTACAAGCCAAACCGATAGAGTAGATCGTAAAACCGATAGAGCTTTTACTCTTTCGGTTTGACTTGTAGCCAAACCGGTTAGGCTCGTACTCAAACCGTGTGGCTAAAACTCGATCAGTTTGGATAAAAGCAAACACTAGAGCAGCAAGCCCTGAACCGGATACAGTGCCGCCTGTACTCTATCGTTAAAGTTTGTACTCTTTAGAGTAGAAGCTGGTACTCCATCAGTTAGGCACAGTACTCTACAAGCAAGCGACAGCCAACCAGCAGCTAGCTCAAACTGATAGAGAGCAGCTTGAAACCGAGAGCACAAGCCCCTGTACTCTAGAAGTCCTGGTTTCAAAACGTGACAGTACGAGCCATCTGAAGAGTACAGCTTGTGCTGAGAGTCCAAGTTAACCGAGAAACTCCAAACCGACAGCATCCAGTCCGACAAACCGGTTTGGCCAGCCAAGCAAAACCGATACGAGCTTGGGGTCTATCGGATAGAGTAGCTGCTCTACCGATGAGGCATGCTACAAAACTGAGTACGATTATTACTCAACCGTTTTGGAACATACTGCCAGCGGATAGAGCTTGCAAGCCAGCCGAGTGCGCCTCAAATCTAGAACCCTGACAGGCCAATCCAAAGAGTACAAGCTCAAACCGATATATTACAATGTGGCTCTTACTCTATCGGTTTGGCCTGTACAGTATACGCATTGCCTTGTCCTGCACTCTATCTGTTTCTGGCCTGTACCTGCTATCTGCTTCATTTGTAATTCTATTGGTTTGGCTTAAAAATCTATCGTTTAGGCATGTACTCTATCGAGCCATAGGAATGGTACTCCATCAGTTTCATTTGCACTCAGTAACACTATGGCTTGTACCAAATCGATATACTTGTGCTCTATCAATTAAACCGGAAGCCGCAAACCGTTTGGAGTGCAGCGCCGAAACCGGCGAACAAACTCAAACCGTTTAGATTGTAGTGTTTAGCGCCGCCTTTTCTGGAGTACGCCAAAGTTTGTACTAAAACCGATAGAAGCAAAATCGATTAGAGCAGACTTGTATCGTACAAGAGCGGCTACGCCTATACTCGATAGAGAAGGGACAGTACTCTATGGCTTTGATATGTACTTAATACCCGATAGAGTGTAAGTTAATAACCAATTGGAGTGGCAAGCCAACTCGATAGCTGGGGCTTGTGCCGAAATGGTTAGAGTACGAGCTTGTCCTCCATAGAGTACAAGTGAAACCGATCGCCTGGAGTACAAGCCAAACCCATGGAGAACAAGCCAAACTGTTTGCTTGGCCCAAAACCGTTTAGCATTGTACTCTAACAGTTTATCTCGTACTTTATCAGTTTGGCTTGAACTCTATCGGTCTTGGTTTGTACTCTATACTGCTTCTCTTTTGTACTCTATCGGTTTCTTATTTGTACTCTATCGGTTTGGCCTATACTCTATCGGTTTGGCTTGTATCATCGGTTTGCTTGTACTTGTCGGTTTGGCTTTCGTAATTTATCGTTTGTCTGTACCCATTGGTGTGCCTTTCAGGCCCTACCGTTTGTCTTTGTACTCTATCGGTTTGGGTTGTACTTATCGGTTTGGCTTTAAAATTTCAAGTGGTTTGGCTTGTACTCTACCGATTTGGCTTGTACTCTTATCGGTTTCGTTTCGTACCTATCGGTTTGGTCAATTTTCGCCTATCGGTTTGGCTTGTACTCTATCGGTTTGGCTTGTACTCTATCGGTTTGGCTTGTACTCTATCGGTTTGGCTTGTACTCTATCGGTTTGGCTTGTACTCTATCGGTTTGGCTTGTACTCTATCGGTTTGGCTTGTACTCTATCGGTTTGGCTTGTACTCTATCGGTTTGGCTTGTACTCTATCGGTTTGGCTTGTACTCTATCGGTTTGGCTTGTACTCTATCGGTTTGGCTTGTACTCTATCGGTTTGGCTTGTACTCTATCGGTTTGGCTTGTACTCTATCGGTTTGGTTTTGTACTCTATCGGTTTGGCTTGTACTCTATCGGTTTGGCTTGTACTCTATCGGTTTGGCTTGTACTCTATCGGTTTGGCTTGTACTCTATCGGTTTGGCTTGTACTCTATCGGTTTGGCTTGTACTCTATCGGTTTGGCTTGTACTCTATCGGTTTGGCTTGTACTCTATCGGTTTGGCTTGTACTCTATCGGTTTGGCTTGTACTCTATCGGTTTACTCTGTACTCTATCGGTTTGGCTTGTACTCTATCGGTTTGGCTTGTACTCTATCGGTTTGGCTTGTACTCTATCGGTTTGGCTTGTACTCTATCGGTTTGGCTTGTACTCTATCGGTTTGGCTTGTACTCTATCGGTTTGGCTTGTACTCTATCGGTTTGGCTTGTACTCTATCGGTTTGGCTTGTACTCTATCGGTTTGGCTTGTACTCTATCGGTTTGGCTTGTACTCTATCGGTTTGGCTTGTACTCTATCGGTTTGGCTTGTACTCTATCGGTTTGGCTTGTACTCTATCGGTTTGGCTTGTACTCTATCGGTTTGGCTTGTACTCTATCGGTTTGGCTTGTACTCTATCGGTTTGGCTTGTACTCTATCGGTTTGGCTTGTACTCTATCGGTTTGGCTTGTACTCTATCGGTTTGGCTTGTACTCTATCGGTTTGGCTTGTACTCTATCGGTTTGGCTTGTACTCTATCGGTTTGGCTTGTACTCTATCGGTTTGGCTTGTACTCTATCGGTTTGGCTTGTACTCTATCGGTTTGGCTTGTACTCTATCGGTTTGGCTTGTACTACTCTATCGGTTTGGCTTGTACTCTATCGGTTTGGCTTGTACTCTATCGGTTTGGCTTGTACTCTATCGGTTTGGCTTGTACTCTATCGGTTTGGCTTGTACTCTATCGGTTTGGCTTGTACTCTATCGGTTTGGCTATGTTGGCTTGTACTCTATCGGTTTTGGCTTGTGCTCTATCCGGTTTGGTTTGTACTCTATCAGTTTGGCATGTACTCTATCGGTTTGGCGTGTGCTCTATCGGTTAGGATTGTACTCTGTAGGTTTGGCTTGTACTCTATCAGTTAGGCTGGTACTTTGTACTCTATCGGTTTGGCTTGTACTCAATCGGTTTAGGCTTGCATTCTATCAGTTAGGTTTGTATTCTATCGGTTAGGTTTTGTACGCTATCGCTTGGGCATGTTCTCTATCGTTTTGGTTTGTTCTCTATCGTTTTGGATTGGACTCTATAGAGTTTGGCATGTACTCTATCAGTCTGGCTGGTACTCTACCAGTCTGGCTTTTACTCTACCGGTTTTGGCTTTTACTATAACCAGTTAGGCTCGCACTATAACCGTAAAACTCTTACTCTATCCGTATGGCTTGCTCCGTACACTATCAGTTTTGTACTTAGGCTTGTACTTTGTACTCTATAGGCTTGGCTTGTACTCAATCGGTTAGACGCACGCTTTATCGGTTGGGATTGTTCTGTATCGTTTAGGCATGTACGCTATAGGTTATGCTTACACTCTATCGGCTAGCTTCGGCTTATACTCTATCTGTGTCTTGTACTCTATCGGCTCACCGGGTACTCTGTCGGTTAGGCTTGTGGTCTATCGGTCAGGCTTGTGCTCTATCAATTGAGGCTGTACTCTATCAGTTGGGATTGTACTCTATCAGTTAGGCATGCACTCCATCCTTTAGGATTGCACTCTATGGCTTTGGCTTGTACTTTGCACTCCATCGGTTTGGTTTGCAGTCTATGGGATTGGCTTGAACTTTGTACTCCTCGGTTAAGTTTGTAGTCTGTTGGATTGACTTGAACTCCATCAGATTAGCTTAGCCGCTCGATCGGATAGACTTGTACTCGATCGGATTGAAAGCCTGTTCTCTATAGTTGAAGCTTTTTTACTCCACCGAGTTTTGCCTGTTCTCTTTCTGTATGGCTTGTACTCTACCGGTTTTGCTTATACTCTTTCTGTTAGGCCTGCACTCTACCAGTTTCGCTTGTACTCTATCGGTTAGGCCTGCACTCTACATCGGTTTCGATTGTACTCTATCGGCGGTTTGGCTTATACTCTATAGGTTTGGCTTTGTTCTATAACCGGTTAGGCTCGCACTAATTCGATGTGGCTCTTACTATAACCGGTTAGGCTCGCACTAATTCCGTCTGGCTTGTACTCTATCTGGTTTGAAAGCTTTGTACTCTATCGGTTTGGCTTGTACTCAAACCGGTTAGGCTTGTACTCTATCCGTTTGGCTTGTACTCTATCGGTTGAAGCATGTACGCTATCGGTTTAGAGATTGTGCTCTATCAGTTTAGTACTTTGTACTCTATCGGTTTGGCTTGTTACTCTATCGGTTAGGCTTGTACTCTATCGGTTTGGTTTGTACTCTATCAGTTAGGCTTGTACTCTATCGGTTTGGGCTTGTACTCTATCTGTTAGGCTTGTACTCTATCAGCTTGGCTTGTACTCTATCGGTTTGGCTTGTACTCTATCGGTTTTTGGCTTGTACTCTATCGGTTTGAGCTTGTACTCTATCGGTTTGGCTTTTACTCTATCGGTTTGGCTTGTACTCTATCGGTTTTGGCTTGTACTCTATCGGTTAGGTTTTGTACTCTATCGGTTTGGCTTGTACTCTATCGGTTGAGGCTTGTACTCTATCGGTTTGGCTTCTACTCTATAGGTTTGGCTTGTACTCTATCGGTTTGGCTTGTACTCTATCGGTTGGCTTGTACTCTATCGGTTTTGGCTTGTACTCTATCGGTTTGCGGCTTGTACTCTATCGGTTCGGTTTGTACTCTATCCGGTTTGGCTTGTACTCTATAGGTTTGGCTTGTACTCTATCGGTTTGGCTTGTACTCTATCGGTTAGGCTTGTACTCTATCAGTTTGGCTTGTACTCTATAGGTTGAGCTTGTACTGTATTGGTTTGGCTTTTACTCTATAGGTTTGGCTTTGTACTCTATCGGCTTAGACTTTGCATGTACTCTATCGGTTTGGCTTGTACTCTGTATCGAGTTTGGCTTGTACTCTATTGGTTAGGCTTGTACTGTATCCGGTTGAGTTTGTACTGCATTCAATACCGGTTTGGCCTGTGCTCCATCAGTTTGGCTTGTACTCTATCAGTTTGGCTTGTACTACTGTATCGGTTTGGCTTGTACTCTATCGGCTTGGCTTGTACTCTATCAGTTTGGCTTGTACTTTGCATTCTATCGGTTTGGCTTGTACTCTATCGGTTTGGCTTGTACTTTAGACGGTTTGGCTTGTACTCTATCGGTTGAAGCTTGTACTCTATCGGTTTGGCATGTACTCTATCGGTTTCGGCTTGTACTCTATCGGTTTGTTTTGCTCTCTATTAGTTTGGCTTGTACTCTATCCGGTTTGGCATGTACTCTATCGGTTTTGGCCTGTACTCTATCAGTTTGGCTGGTACTCTATCGGTTTGGCTTGTACTCTAACGGTTTGGCTTGTACTCTATCCGGTTTGGCATGTACTCTATCGTTTTGGCTTGTACTCTATCGGTTTGGCTTGTACTCTATCGGTTTGGCATGTACTCTATCGGTTTGGATTGTACTCTAACGGTTTGGCTTGTACTCTATCGGTTTGGGCTGGAACTCTATCGGTTTGGATTGTACTCTATCGTTTTGGCTTGTACTCTATCGGTTTGGCATGTACTCTATCGGTTTGGCTTGTACTCTAACGGTTTGGCTTGTACTCTATCAGTTTGGCATAGCACTCTATCGGTTTTGGCTTATACTCTATCGGTTTTGGCTTGTACTCTATCGGTTTGGCATGTACTCGATCGGTTAGGCTTGTACTCTATCGGTTGGGGTTTGGCTTGTACTCTATTGGGTTTGGTTTTGGCTGTACTCTATCGGTTTGGTTTCTACTGCTTATCGGTTTTGGTTTTAATCTATCGGTTTGGCCTGTACTCTATCGGTTTGACTTGTACTCCATCGGTTTGGCTTGTACCGTACACTATCGGTTTGGCTTGTACTATATCTGTTTGGCTTGTTTTACTCTATCGGTTTGGCTGGTACTCTATCGGCTTGGCTTGTACTCTATCCGTTTATACACATACATATAGGGGGTATACAATGACTCCTTTGTATGAGACAGAATCAATTTCTTAAGTAGTTGAACTGAAACTTGTGAGCCCCTTAAGTGCTTCGCGTTTTATTTTTGTGTCCCGATGATTTTGAAGCTAGCCTATAGCTATTCAGCCATTGTGTTCGACCATTGTTGTCATTCAGATCGCTGATGCGGCGGCAAGCCATCACCAGCTCTTGACGTTTTATTTTTGAACCCGATGGCTGGAAGCTAGCCTATAGCTATTGCATTGCGACCATTGTTGTCATTCAGTAAGCAAGCCATCACCAGCTTGACCGATGGCAGCTGCCTATGCATGTATCGTAAGACCGGCTGAGGAAGCGATGAGTAGGAGGAGGTACGCTGGTTCACCCGCTGGAATTCAAGCATCCTCAGCGGATCGACAGACAGTCCTCTCCTCATCCTCCTCCTCCGGCTGCAAGGCTGCTGCAGCAGCCATCAGATAGGAGCAACGACGCTGAATCATAATAATGCGCATACCAGCCACACACGACGTCTCGGTCAGCTCAGCATACGACGACGTACGTAGCGCCGCCGCCGCCGCGGTGACTACTACTACAGCGCATATTGTCGTCGTCCTGCCGCCGCCGCCGCCGCGTGCACACGCTCGCTCGACGCCGGGTCTTGAACGCCGAATCGATAAGGAATTACCTTTCAACCTTCGAATGACGTGTTCACCAGATTTTCTCAGACCGATGGAAAAGGCGAAGGTCGTTTCATAAATCGGTTGTTCTCGCGTTCTCGTCTCTGTTGCCGCCTTCGTTGCCTCCCATGCACGACGCAAAACCGGTTTGCGACTGTTTGACGCCGCACGAAGTCGCCGTATTCGCCGCTGCTACCCGCGACTTCTGTTGAAGGTGGCGTTGGGGTAATTATACTGTGAATGGTGGCCACTGTTAATTGTTTTCCGCGTGTTGGCTGTGCGGAGCTGTCTTCCTGGGCTTTGCTGCGCTGCCCACGCTTGCTACACGAAGGGAAAGATGTGTCGTTTGGAATGCTACGACCGAAGAAGTTGTGGGGTGAATGTAACTACTGCGTCTGGAGATAACAGTTGGAGGGCTTAGGGTCAAGGGCGAAGGAGTCGTCGACAGATCGTCTCGATGAACGAATCGTCGACGCACTATCAGGTTAGTGTCCGTTGACTCTTTGAAGTCCACGGGTGGAAGGGTATACTATTTGCTGTGCAGTCTATTTCTGTTTATAAATCAGTATTGTATTGTATCTGGGCATTTATAAAGTGTGTGTGTGTGTGTTTGTGTAGGTGTGTGTGTGTAGGTGTGTGTGTGTAGGTGTGTATGTAGGTGTGTAGGTGTGTTCGCGTAGTCACGCGAGTGTATGTTTACTGTAGGTCTATAGCCTATGCTAATGCTAAAATATGGCTGTGTTTTGACTTTCTTAGATGCATTTGGGACGTATTAAGGATATATATATATAGGCTACTGGATATTAACATCTCTTGGATGCATTTAATTTTCTTTTCAGGGCATGTGAGCTTTAAATCTTTTAATGGTCTGTTTAGGGCCAAGGTCAACTGTCTTGATATTTAAAAAAAATGGTAAATCCTGACTGGAAAATGGGAACGTGGATACTGGATAGGTGCAGGGTGGAGATATAAATGAATTAACTGATAGGCTTGCATGTGGGAAGATATAAATAGATCTGCCTGTGGATTGACAATGAATTGGATGCTGGACAAATTGATAGTTGCAAGAGTGTGTTTGTTACTCATATATAAATTTCAACATAAGATTCTCCCATAAAGCTCTCACCATGATTACTTTTTGTGCTAATTTAAGCTTCCTGTTTTTGCACTTGAATCATACCCTGCTTTTAACAGTACTGTACCTTCTGTACATTGTTTTTAAATTTTGATTTGCAGACTTGAAGACATCCAATGTAGTTCTCTCCTGGACTTGCTGAGCACCTTATTGATTTCAGATCAAAGTTCTTCAGAGTCAGACAAAAGAACTCTCTGCACATCTGGAAAGAGATATTGATCATCAACTTAATCTGACATAAAATCAAATTGGTATTCAGTTTACAAAGGATTTGGGTGATTTGAAGACTTCAGAAAGACACTCGGGCTATTTGCCGTTGGAATGCAGGATGTCAAAAGATCGTGATATGTCTGTTGCAGGTCTTTCATTCAGGTTTGCCTTCTCTGCACGACCGTAGTGAGAAAACTGCTTTGAATAACTCAGGAAAACTCTGGGCATATATCAACAAACTTATCAGCAGGGTTAAAAGTTCATCTGCAAAAACTATCCCTAATTGGTTCTTGCCTTCTTACGGATACGTCGGGAACTGGACACGGTCAGTGTTTCGTAAGCCATGTCGCACCAACAGTATGCCACATATGGTCTTCCACGCTACGTTCTCACATTCCTCCACCACATGGAATCACACAAAGACTGCCTCAAGTGGAACATTGTGGAGGGCTCACATAAACTCACGCTGACGCTCACTTGGAACTTCCGAAAGAACAAGACGAAGGAGACGCTCTGGGAGAAGTTGCAACGGACGATGAAGCTCGGTCGTACATCAGGAAGTGACTCTCACGCAGATGCGGGTACCCCGGCCGTACCCCGTGCCGTCAGTCGCTTCATCAAGCGATCAGCTCAAGAGCTCTCTGAGGTCAGGCCATACAAAACGACTGCTGACGACTCCAACCACTCGGGAGACACTTGGGGGACACAGAGGCCTAAGGACAAACAGTCGCACCACTGGTCAAAGCTGTCCTCGCAGTCTTTACCTGGAAAGTTGGCCTCAAGCGGTAGTGGAGGCCAGCCGACGATTCGAAACAGCACCAGTCGGCATCACTTCATTTCGAGCTATTCCAGCTACCATAACCTACCTTCACGGGTGTCCCGTCTGCCGGGAGAATCGTCGCCCTTTCACGGGAGCTGGCCGGGAGTGAGTTTTGACGCGTCTTCTGAGGCCGTAGAACACAGCACACCAACCGCAACGACACCGGATATGACGTCACGTAGCATGCAACCATCGCCGTCATCGTCGACAAATCGCCAGAGCAGCAGCGGTTGCTATAGAGACAACAGCGCCGCCTGCAGCAAAACTGGCGACGACGACTATCTGGCTGATGACATCACGGAAAAATCCAGTGACATAGTGGCTGGAGGCGGGGCTATTCTGGCGGCTGGAGGCAGAGCGAGTGTACTAGCCCCTCCAGGGGGCTGGAATAACCTCGCGGCTGAAGGTGGGTCTGGGACGAGAAAACATTCCCAGGTGTCTGTCGGAGACGGGTGGAATCGCTCAGTGGACGCGGAATCCTGGCCCCGGTTACGTCTCGAACTGATGGACGAAACCCTCGTGGCCTCTGGGTACGGGACAGACGATGCGGTTCAGATGGGCCCGGATGGAGGGGCGGAATCATCGGGAGGTGGTGGAGATGGACGACTGGTCAATGAGACCGTTCTCAAGTGTCTCGATAGCTGTGATAAAATACTGTTCAGACATTCAACTACCATCACATAATCTGTTGGTTTCGTACGAAAGTGCGTACACGTGCGTATTGTTGCGAAGAGTCATGACCAAATTGAAATCACAGGATATACCTTGGTAAATAAAAACATATGGAAGGCCTCTGATGGTCAAAAGATTACATATGCATGTCTTGTTGTCTGTGTATGCCCGTGTTGTTTGTGTAGGCTTGTAGACGAATGGTATAAAAGTTGCTGAGTGGAACTCTGGAAACAACCTTCTAAGGTTAAATAAAGGCCAAAATCAATGGCATTCGAGGGCAAGACATTTAGTATTCTTCTGTCTTTCTACCTCAACGAATTGTGCAGGTCTTTAGTTGTGAAATTATTGAGTTTTGTTGCAGTACCATACATAACACTATCAATTAGCCAAGTACATAGCCTACAGGAACATGCTTGCATGCGACTGCAGTAGCATCATGCTGTGCACGGTCGACATATGGTCATAGCAAAATTGTATGGTAGGTAGGACCCCTATACAAAAACTTTTACATGCATACATTGGCTATATGATTTAATAAAGCTGAGCGCTGTATACAACTATTATTTTAGTTACCGGTATATAATATGTTATAATATGTACTATAAACTACTGCATATGTCCAGTGTTGTTCAGTAATTGAAATACATGTAATTGAATTACGTAATTGAATTACAAGTTCCGTAATTGTAATTGTAATTGAATTACATTTAAGTCCAGTAATTGTAATTGTATTTCAATTACAATATTGCATGTAATTTGTAATTGAATGAAGTGTAAATTACAAATTACTTTCATAAAGTCAGCAAAGATGCCAGCCTACCGGGTTGACCCCGGGGGCCACCTGTTTAATTGAATAAACTGCTCTGCATTATGTTTGTATGGCAACATAATTGACAATATTATTCTATCCTTACACCCCTCTTACAATCTTACAGCACACTTTGATAGACCCCAAGGGCAAGGGCTGACCATCATTATCAGACTATACATGCAGTCATGCACTCATTCTTAGCTAGCCTATACTGCGGCTGGCTACAGAAAACAGAGCTAAGAGAGCTTGCATCTTCAGCTCCAGTTGAGCGTCTCTTTAGCACTGCTGGACGTATTGACTCACTCACCCAGGCGCAATCAACTAAGTTCTCTAACAGTAACAGAATATCATTTTGAAAACTTCTACTGCTCCAAATCATATAAACTCTAACTTGTTTTAATAGATCATAATTGTAAATCGTATTTGGGATATCTCACAAACTTATAATACAATTCAATGTATATATTACAATTTACAGGCCTTTGGCATACTGAATGTTTTAGTTTAAAAATAGAGTAAATTAAAACTTATCGAAAAAATTCTAAATCATGTGCCAATTTTAAAGGAATAATTGAAAAGTAATTGGTAATTGAATTACAATCAAAATGTAATTGTAATTCAATTACTTTCACAATCAAGTAATTGTAATTGTAATTCAATTACATTTACAAGCATGTAATTGCAATTATAATTGAATTACATTTGCAATGTAATTGATTCAACACTGTTTATTGCAACAAGCATCTGCTTATTTAACAGATTGAGTGCATCAAGATGAACTTCCTTCAAGCAGATAAAAATGTAATTGTAATTCAATTACAGTTACAATCATGTAATTGCAATTATAATTGAATTACATTTGCAATGTAATTGATACGACACTGCATATGTCGTGATTGTAATAATCTATATTAAAACAATTGATTTTAAATAGCTGGCTTAATTATGTAAAAGATTTGATGGAATGTCGTGTAGGCCCGGAGTAGGCTAAAATGTGCCTCAGACAGTTACAGTTAATATTGCATAAAAAACCATAGGCTCCAACTAGTCTACAATGTTCTGGATGTTGATTTATGATATACCTACTATTTCACGAGATTGTAACATCAGTTTAACACAAATGTGCCATTCTGTATAGGCCACATTAATTTTACCATCATTGCTGTATATTGTTCGCAAAAACCACATAGGCCTGCTATCAAGTTACATTATGGATTATAGAACCGATAAGGCCCCTATGGGTCAAGGGCTCAAGGCCAGAATACCAACATTGGGCCAATATTTGTCATAAAAACCTTTGACTTCTGCCAGACAGTAGTGTAGTCCTAAAAAATGAAGTGGGGGAACGCCTGGATATTGAAGTAAGCAAAAAGTGCCATCTTGCAAGAATTTAGCATAGTGTGAGAAAAAAAGTGGAGGAACGGCGTTCCCCACGTTCCCCCCCCCCCACTACACCACTGCTGCCAGATGTTTGTCCTGTGTCGTATATTACCGGTAGGCCTATATAATTATGTCGATGTAATTCGTGGTGTATGGGCCTAAGTAGGCCTACGACGTACATTCCAAGTAGACTTTTGTCTCACTCTAGTTCGTGGCGTGAATAGGTCTAGGCTAAATATCGTTTACGTTACATCGGCATTTCTTCTGCAAGAAGCCCAAAAACACGCGTTTAATAGGCCTATACAATTAAATTCATGCGTAGCCTAATTGTAACTTAAAACGCACAAAACGACCCTTACATGATAAATTTACGTTAACAGTCATACTATGTTCGTTGTATGGGCCAATGCACACTGAACGCTAGTCTCTATGGCTGCCACTAAGTAGGCCTACATAAGTAGACCTAATCTTTATTGGCGCGAGACAAACTTCCACACTTTACAACGCAATCTGAAGCCCTAGCTGCTAGTAGCTTAATGCTTTGAAAACCTCGCCGGTGAATAAGCTGGTCTCTGACGCGGCTTTTGTGTGGCACTGAGAAATTTTAAATCTTAATTTACTTTTTGTAATGTTGATTATTTCAATTTAATATCTTGGATATATCATTTATGCGCTAGGCTACCTAGGCCTAAGGTCTAATTGCAATAGGCTATTTCCGGTTTTTAAGTATCTCATTTTTAGATTTGCGTAGGCCCCTGAAATTCGTAGGCCCTAGGCACAGTGCCTACGTGCCTATAATGGATAATTACGGCCATACACAGAGCAGACACACAGCTTTGATTGATTATAATTGAAGGCTCCGGATCTACAGTGGTCTCTTTGACTCGGCTCTTGGGCGCTGAGTCTTCAAAGGATTTCATTTTAGCTTACAATGTCATGAACAGTGCAGCGCTCCAGATTGCGTTTTGCCGACATTGACGATAATAATAATAATAATAATAATAATAATAATAATAATAATAATAATAATAATAATAATAATAATAATAATAATAATAATAATAATAATAATAATAATAATCTTTCACTGCTGAGCTCTGGGGCCGTCCATAAAGTACATCACGCTCCAGGGGGGAGGGGGTTTAAGAAAGTGTGACAGTTTGTGACAGAGGGAGGGGGTCAGGCCATGTGTGACGTCACACATTTATTTTTTTTATATTTTATTTATAATTAATTTTTAATTTTTTTAGTAGAATTTCATAGCTTTAAAAATAATTTTCAAAAATTTTCTGAAACATTTTAATTAGTTTTATGTCAAAATAGCATGAAATGCATATCTCCTGAATGTGTTTTTCACGATTCCTCTCGCTAGGAGCGCTAGTAATAATGCTGTTGCGAAGCCTTGTTTATGTATTAGCCTTGCTTTCGGAAGTATTATTATTTCTATGTTGAAAGTGTGACGTACTTTAGGGGGGTCCGAGTTTTGTGACAGTTTGTGACAGAGGGGAGGAGGGGGTAAAATGGTCAAAATAGCGTGACGTACTTTATGGATGGCCCCTCTGACTCAAATGTTGCGTCAGAAAAACAGAGAATAAAGAGTTTTTATAATAATAATAATAATAATAATAATAATAATAATAATAATAATAATAATAATAATAATAATAATAATAAAACGTTTTTGGGTCAAGCTACCCGCTACATCTGTGATCTTATCAAAAGGTCTATCTCATCTACCTCTGGAGTGCTCCCCTACTACTGGCCGGCACCTGCCCTCAAGAGCTACGCTCCATCTTATTCGGCGGAACTCTTTTCGCCCTCCGCAAAAGCTGCGGTGGCCTAAGACCGATAGCCATTGGGTACGTCTGGCGTAGACTCGCGTCTAAATGCGCCAACGCATACGCCATCCCGCGCGTCACGCCGTATTTGGCCCCAAAACAACTGGGAGTAGGCGTTCCCGGGGGCTGCGAGGCCGCAACCCACGCCGCCAGGCGATTCTTGAACAACATGGAACCGGGATCAATCATTGTGAAGCTGGACATCTCGAACGCGTTCAACAGCTTACATCGAGACTCTATGCTGGCATCGGTTGATGATATCATTCCTGAACTGGCCGCGTATTGCCACCTTGCCTACGCCGAGTCGTCATCTCTTCAGTTCGGCAGATTTACCATTCTATCACAGGAAGGCTCACAACAGGGTGACCCCTTGGGACCCCTACTCTTCTGCCTGCCTCTCCAGCCGATCCTAAACGGTCTACTGTCACCCTTGGCCTTTGGATACCTCGACGACCTCACCTTGGGTGGGGACCCTGGGGTGGTGGAGGCGGATGTTGACACAATCGAAAAAGGGAATGCTTGCGTCTAGGACTCACTCTCAACTGTAACAAATGCGAATTCATTGCATCCTACTTAGACTTAAACTACACCAACCGGAGCTCCCTACGGCAGTTCGCCCGGGTCAGTCCCTCATCGGCCACGCTTCTGGGGGCACCGCTGTCGTCGGCGGAGGCACTTTTATCGGCCCTCGACGCCCGCGTTGCCGACCTGAGGACCGCGCTCGACAGATTGCAACTCATCGCCAGACAAGACGCCCTCTTGATTCTCAGACACTCGCTTGGCTCACCTAAGCTGATACATTTACTGCGATGCATACCTTGCCACGACCATCCGCAACTAGGAGTTTATGACGAGCTGCTGCGGAGAGGAATCGAGCGGATCTTTAATATTTCTGTGACCGACGACCAATGGATGCAAGCTTCCCTACCGATCAAGATGGGGGGACTGGGAATTAGGAGAGTGTCATCGCTGGCACTACCCGCCTTCTTGGCTTCAGCCGCGGGCACCCTCCCCACCCAGTCCCTCATCTTGGGAGCCACACCGGTTGGCACGGACACGGCTTACGACTCGGAGCGGACTACCTGGCTTCAGATCGCAGGTGTACCGGAGCCGATGGTCGCCACAGGTCACAAACAGTCACACTGGGATCGACCGCTGTTGAACGCCGTTTTTTCGGCTGTTAACGATAATCTACAGGACCCCTATGACCAAGCGAGACTAAGAGCCTCACAGTCACCGCACGCATCGGATTGGTTACATGCTCTCCCGCTTGTTGCACACGGCCTCAGACTGGAGGACGAGGCCGTAAGGGTGGCGGTTGGCCTGAGATTGGGTGTGGCCATTTGCGAGCCACACGTATGCGCATGCGGTACTTCCGTTTCGTCTAGAGGTACACATGGGTTGTCGTGCTCACTGGGGTTCGGCCGACAAGCGAGACACAGCAATATCAATGACCTCATCCATCGTAGCCTCAACAGAGCTGGCATCCCGGCAGTCAAAGAGCCGTCCGGCCTGACCAGATCGGATGGCAAAAGACCGGACGGGCAGACCCTGATACCGTGGAGTGGAGGACGGACCTTACTATGGGATGCGACGGTGGTGGACACGGTGGCGGCCTCATACATTTCGGAGACAGCGGCCGCGGCTGGTGGGGCGGCAGAGATGGCCGCCGCAAGGAAGCACGTCAGGTACTCGGAGCTGGAAAGGAGATACACGTTCGTACCTGTCGCCATAGAAACCTTCGGTGACTTTCGGTCCCTTCAATTAACAGAGAGGGCCTCGCCTTCTTATCGGAGACCGGAAGCCGACTATCGAAGACTACCGGTGACACTCGCGAAACAAGCTTCCTCTTCCAAGGCCTATCGGTCATGATCCAACGCTTCAACGCGGTGGCTTTCCAGGGCACCATGTCAAGGCTGCCGGGAGCCGACGAGCGGCGAACTCTGGACAGATCCAACAGAGGATATCGATAATAATAATGATAATAATAATAATAATAATAATAATAATAATAATAATAATAATAATAATACTACTACTACTAAATAATAATAAAGCTACTGTGCGTTTGCTGGTAGTCAAATAAAGAATATTCTTACTTACTTACTTACTTAATAATAATAATAATAATAATAATAATAATAATAATAATAATAATAATAATAATCTTCGTTTAATTTCAAACTGACACAAACGCAGGATAATTACAAATCAGTATATATAAGAGGTCGTTGGTATGAACGGATGATCACAAGTTATTACAGACAGGAGTCGAATTTAACTGTATACCGTATACGACAGCCATGCAAGGCTCCCATCACGTCCTGCGTCGACGTCTATTTTACCAACGCGCCATATCGCGAATGAAAGGCTGAGTGGACCTTTGAGAGGGTACGGGAAGCGATCCCGCTACCTTCTGCTCTTCACGCCAGTGATGTTATAATAATACTTTCGTTTATTCAAACAATCCGGTTGACAAACCGTTGTCAACCGGTTACAGTGTAAATTATGCAATTGATACAATTCACAAGAACACAAATGACAGAAGACATAAATCTTAACTACTAATGTGAGACCGTATAACGGCCCACAACCCGTATAGCGAAAGGAAGGCTGAGTAGAGTCAGCAGCTACATAATTATCCAGGCTTAAGCAGGTTATCCAGGCCTTAAGGAAGTTATTCAGTTAAGCACCACAGATGTGGGTGGGGTAGAAATACCTCCGGGCCGTGTGCAAAGCATGATGCAGTAGATAGCCAATGGGAAGAGAGCTATGTCGCATCGAGGGTTTTGGTCTATACAAGGGCAGGATGCGCAAATTCGTGGCCCAGTCGGAAGAAGCAGTCGGAGAGAAGGTACTGCAGGCGAAGATCCGTTGGAGGACCGCCGGATCGTGGATTGCCGTCTAAACGAGACGAGGACCGATAGACGAAACGCTGGATGGAGACGAGGAAGGATGTCGTCGTCGTAACAAGTAGCTGGGCCCGTAACTCGTGAAAGTAATTAAGAGTTTCGTTAATGTTAATTGAAGTGTTCTTAAGTGCAAATTATGAGTAGATTGCGATAAGTATCGATTGTCCGAACTTTGCATCTGGAAACGAACCAGACGAGGAGGACTGGAGCAGACGAGAGGAAGTCGTAATCGTAATCGTAATCGTAAACTCGATATTTCTACAGCGCCCACAAAAGCGAAGTCGCGGGAACCAGCTTATTCACAGGCGCTTAACCAAAACAGAATCGATAGGCAGGGGGTCAAAATCCAGAGAGTCAGGCAGGCAGACAGTCAGACGGCTAAGGTGGATGATGCTTAGAGTTGAAATGGCGAGGAAGGTGAGGGAAGAGAAGGAATCGGGATAGGATTTGTGAAAAAGCAGTGTTTTCAGTTTTGAGTGGAAGACCTGTGGAGAGATAGCAAGAGGTGAGGTTTTGGTGAGTTCATAGGATGGATCGGATATTTGTCGTAGCACAGGCGGGAGTTTGTTCCAAAGAGGCGGGACAGCTATGGCTATGGAACGATTTGCAAATTTAAGCGATGAGGTGACGGAAGGGCGGAGCAGTGTGAGGGTGGAAGATGAACGGGTTGAACGAAGAGGTTGGACCGAGAACAACTGACGGAGATACGAGGGCTGAGAGGATTGAAGCGTATTGTAGGTGAGAGATAGGACTTTATATTCTATTCGTTCAGGAAGTCTTCGATAAAGCACTGGAACTGACGCCGCTGCAAACGTGTTGACGCCAGCGAGAGGAATTCAGACGAGGACGCACAAGCTACGTTACTTTCTGTGGAGCAGTCACGCTGAGAGAGCTGAGGCACGTCGTCTGAGTATTAGTCATAGGAGACCCATACGTCCCTAACGCTAATAAAGGGGTAAGACATTAGATAAGAGTAAAAGAATTAGACTCTATTCGCGGATTCAGTTTACATGGTGATGTGTGAATGATTGCATAACTAATCGTAGAGTGTTAACTAAAATTGTGTTAGAGATTGATTGTTACAGCTTGTAGTAATAAACTTTGAAATGTCAGAAGCTTCTGTTAATCCACGGATGGTTGAGGAAGAAGAAGAAGGAAGGAGGATAGTTTTGGACTCATGTAGAGGAGACTCCCAAATGTCCGATAATGTGCTCATGACTGATGTGTTAGACAAAATGGACTATCAGTTCGAACGAATGGACCAGAGACAGGGTCGTACGGATGAGTTGATCCTGGATTTGATAAGACAATTGCATGAAACGACACATAAGCAGTTAGAGACAGAACAGAGACAGTTGGAGACAGAACAGCGACGAAATGAGACTATGACTTCTGTTATTAACCGTCTTAATGAAATGGAAATGGGGAAAGAGAGAGAAAGAATGGACCATAGCACCAACCCTGGCTTGGTAGAATATCAAGTCATAGAAAGCACTTCTATCGCGCCTCACTCGGGCCACTCGTCAAAAGCAAGGTATCAGGTCGATGGCGCTGCGGATGAGCCTAATGAAGGTAAAGGGGAGGTAACCTGCCTGCCGAGAAGAAGTGCAAGACTTCTAGGCTTGCCTAAGGTAAACTACCACGCCCTAAATGAGGCTAGCCACATCGCAGTAGGAGCCACGTCGACCAATAGATCTAATAGTAATGTCGAGCCTTCTGTCGAATGGGGATTGACAAACCCCGGTCCAGAGAAAGGCGCCTGGTCTAGTCAACCGACGCGCTCGAGTTTAGCACCTCGAGAGGGCAGCAAGGCTGCGGAGACGCGACAAGAAGACGCAACCCGCTACACTGACGCACGAGAATGGGACGATTCGACAGAAGGAATAGTATCGAATAGGCGTAATGTTGATGCTGTTGATAGAACTGTTAATGTAGAAATGATGGTTGTTGAAATGAATGGAACTGTCGGTGATACTCAAAGAAGCAGTGAAACCGATATAAATAGACGTGCAAATGTAAACGTGAATGAAGTGAATGATGCAAATACATTTGATAACGTAATTAGGTTTGCTGAAGATGAATTTGAAAGTGTGAATCGAGCAAATGAAAGGAATTCGCAAATATTGTCACTAGAAAGGGACAGGGATTCTCAAAGGTTTCAAAAAGATTCCTTTCAAACACACGATAGATGGCACCTCAAACACGCAGACATGACCAGGGGAATCACACATAACCCGCCGGCTTGGGTCCAACTTGATATGCGTAATTCTGAAAAAGAGGAAATGAGTCAAACGGCGAGAAGTGCTGCTCAAAAATTCAATGGAGTTCATTTCTCAAACGCCACTCTGTCGACAAATAATCCTGTCACCTCCAAAAGATCCAGTCATATCAACCATGGCAATGAAAGACAAACAATTGTCCATTACAACGAATTCCTGGACAATCGTTCATATGCACCACCATCTGCTGTTATACCGATAAGCACAAGTCAACCAAATTCAATGTATGCAGAACGAGGCTACGATCGTTCTGACATGTCATTCGCTAGGAGGCCAATTTTTAGTCACGTTGGAGCGCAAACGTATGGTCATGAAAGTAGGATTCCGATTTGGTCTACTGAGATAAATCAGGCAAAAGATAATAGAAGCGTTGGGTTGTCAAATGAAATACCTAACAGGTCTGTTTCGTCGCAAACGAATGCGCATGAGCTGAGGTCACGTCAAAATGATGTTAGTCAATTTGTAGAGAGGCCACGCAGTAGCATTTTGCTTGGTTCTTTCTCAGGTCGATCTTCGTTAGATCAATTTCTAAAAAGATTTGAGATAATCAGAGTTCAAAATCAATGGGGAAATCTTGAAAGTAAAAACCAGTTGATATGTTCTTTGACTGAGGATGCAGCTCAGTTAATTTTAGAAGGTGAGTTGGATGAACTTGAGACGACCGAAGAGGTAATTCGCAAATTGCAGGATCGTTATAGCAATAAGAGTTACCAGGCACTTTATCAAGTTGAATTAAGTACGAAACGTCAAAGGCGTGATGAATCGTTAGGAGCTTTAACTTCAGAAGTGCAGAGACTAGTAACGCTCGCATATCCTGGAAGAAATACTCCTCACCGAGACGCAATTGCTGTGAAATCGTTTTTAGATGCTGTTGGAGACAGAGAGGTTAGTCTTAAAACGTGGGAATCAAATCCACGAACGCTTGATGAAGCGTATGCTGCAGCAATCAGATACGAAGGTTTCAAACGTGCTGAATATAGAAATGTCAGACATTCAAACAGATATGCACATGTAGTAAAAGCAGTGAACGTAGGTAACAGAAATAGTTTTGACAATAGAGGGTTTCGTTTCAATGGACGTGGAACGAATGACGTCAATCGACGACAGCCTCATGGTAATCAAAACTCTTTCTATCGTCGACCGCAGCAGAACCAAAATAGAAGGAGGATGGATCGTCACTGGCAGATGAATCCACACCAAGAAAGACGTTGTCACTACTGTAATGAGTTATTTCATTTCTGGAGACAATGTCCATACAGAATGGAACAGCAAGGAACTGATTTTGGAAATGGAAATCAGTACGATTATGCTGCGCAAACGAACAATGTAAGATACGTGAAGGGAAGCGATAGTGCTTACCTAAAGATGTCTTTGTATGGGAAGGAGACACTTTGTCTCTTAGATACTGGCAGCCAGATGGCGCTAGCTCCATCGAAATTGATTAAGGGCCGAGATTTGAGGCCATCAAATCAAAAACTTGTAGCAGCAAATAACAGTAAAATCCAGGTGATTGGCGAAACAAAAATGAAGTTGAAAGTAAATGGGAAGATTTACTGGGTGCCAGCACTTGTAAGTCCACAAGTTTCTCACGTATTGTTAGGGTTAAGTTTCATGAAAGAAAATAATGTAGTTTGGCATTGTCAGAAAGATTGGATTGAGTTGGATGGACAACGAGCGAAATTGCATTTCCGCTCAGAAGCTTCACAAGTACGCCGCATAGCAGCAGCACAAGATGTTGTAGTGCCAGCTTACAGTGAAGTAGACATTGCTGCGTACGCTGTTCTGCCAAATTTACAGACAACACCGTTGGATTGGGCAACAAAACCTACTGTGTTGCCAAATGGTTTGTTAATAGCAGGAACAGTGCTAGCAAAAAGAGAGATGGATTTGACTCTCCGTGTGATGAATAACACAGAGAAAGAGATTAAGTTAACAAAAGGGTTGAAGTGTGAAGTAGAAGCTGTAGAAGTCTGTGAAGCAGTTAACACAGATGAAGCTTCGTTGAATTGTGCTGTAATTCGCCAGGTGTCAGCACAAGATGTTGAGACAGCGTTGAAGCCGTTATGGGAAAACGTGGATGAATCTGTACCGGCTGAGATTAGAGAGAAACTGCGCATGATTCTGTTGGAGCACAGCAGCGCATTTTCCGTGAATGAGTGGGATCTAGGATACACAGACATTCTAAAACATGAGATTGATACAGGCAATGAAATTCCTGTGAGACAAGCACTCCGTCGTCAACCGTTGTTAATGATCCCTGTTGTTGATGATCACGTTCGGCAAATGTTAGATTCAGGTTTAATAGAACCATCGTCTTCGAATTGGAGTAGTAATGTTCTGATGGTCCGAAAGAAGGATGGCACGATGAGATTCTGTGTAGACTACAGAGCACTCAATACTAAGACCCGTCAAGAGATTTATCCTCTTCCTCTGATCAACGAATGTCTTGATTCGCTTGGGGGCAGCACTTGGTTTTCGACTTTTGATTTACGAGCAGGCTATCACCAGGTGGCGTTGCATTCTAAAGACGCACACAAAACTGCATTTGTCACTCGTAGGGGCAGTTTCCAATTTCGAGTTTTGCCGTTTGGTTTGAGCGGAGCACCCGGGTTCTTTTCCAGAATGATGAACCTAGTACTGGCAGGGCTTAACTTCGAGATTTGCTTGGTGTATTTGGACGATATTGTGATTTTTGCGTCAGATATAGACACACATCTGCAAAGACTAGTACAAGTGTTGGTGAGGCTGCAGGAGGTAAATCTGAAACTGAAGGTTTCCAAATGTCACGTGCTGCAAAGACAAGTAATGTTCCTGGGTCATTTGGTTAGCGGAAAAGGAATTGAGACGGATCCTCAGAAGACGAGTGCTGTAAAAGACTGGCCGACGCCGACCAAATTGAAGGAGGTACGAGCATTCATGGGACTATGCTCTTACTATCGTCGTTATGTACCAGATTTTGCACAGATTGGGAAGCCGTTGCATTCGTTAACCAAGAAGGACACTCGGTTCAGCTGGACACCTGAGTGTGAAATTTCTTTCAAGACGTTGAAGGAAAAGTTGACAGAAGCACCGATCTTGGCGCTACCAACGAATGAGGGAGCCTATGTATTAGACACTGATGCATCTGATGACGCCATAGGCGCTGTGTTGTCACAAGAACAAAATGGTGTTGAAAGAGTGATTTGCTACGGAAGCCGAGTATGCACGACCGCCGAAAGAAATTATGATGTAACGAAACGTGAAATGCTGGCCATTGTGTATTTCCTGAAGACTTTTCGTCACTATTTGTTAGGACGGAAGTTCTTGTTACGCACTGATCATTCTGCACTGCAATGGTTGAGGCGTACTCCAGTGCCGATAGGTCAGCAAGCACGTTGGCTTAATCTGATTGAAGAGTTCGATTTTGATGTTAAACATAGGGCTGGAGCTTTACATTCGAATGCTGATGCTCTATCGAGAAGGCCACATTTTGTGAGTGTGGTTAAAGGACTTCTGGCGCCATCTGCTGAACAGTTGGAATTGCCAGATGATTGGAATCGTGAAGTGATAGCAGCCGAGCAGCTGGCCGATACTGATCTAGGGTGGATCATTAAACGTAAACGAGGCTCTGATGAAGCACCGCTGCATGACGAAATACGAGGTTTAAGTCCTGTGGTAAAACGACTGGTAGCACAATGGCCCCAGTTGGATTTTCAAGCCGGACTTCTAACCAGACGATGGTTGGACGCAGAAGAAGCAAAGGTGCGGTGGCATCAATTGATTCCGCCGGTAAAAAGACGAGAGATGATGATTAAGATTGCCCACGAGGGAATGACGGGTGGTCATCTTGGGATTCGACGAACGATGTCGCAGTTGCAACGAAGAGCCTATTGGCCAGGGTGGACAGAGGACGTACAATGTCACCTCCGCCGATGTGTACCGTGTGCCAGGTACATTCGAGGAAAGCCGAAGCACCAAGGATTGCTGAGGAACATGGTGGTAGGAAATGTGGGGGAGGTCGTGGCCTTAGACCTGACAGGACCACATGCTGTATCGTCGGGTGGTCATCGATACATACTTACTATTATCGACCACTTCAGTAGATTTGCTGAAGCCATACCACTGAGGAATCAAGAGGCGATAACGGTGGCTAGAGCGATGACAGAATGTTGGATTGCCAGATATGGATGTCCGCTACAGATCTTGACAGACCAAGGACCCTGTTTTGAGGCCAACTTGTTCAAAGACTTGTGTACCTTGTTGGGCATCGACAAGGTTCGAACTTCAGCTTACAAGGCAAGCACGAATGGTTTATGTGAGAGGTTTCACAAAACTCTGAACTCAATGTTGGGAAAGTTGGTGGCAGAAAACCACCGGAATTGGCCGTCTGTTCTGCCCATTGCAATGTGTGCATATCGGGCCTCGGTTCATCAAAGTACTGGGTACAGTCCTAATAAATTGTTCATGGGCAGGGAGAATCTAATGCCGTTGGACTTGGTGATGGGCGATTGCTACTTGAGAGAGGAAGCGCCATCGTTTCATGACTATGTGTATGAGCAAGGGAAGCAGATTCAGGCTACATTTGAACTGGCAAGGGAGACAATGCAGCGTCAAGCCGAAATCCGAGCCAATCGCTACAATATGAAAGTGCGACCAGCTCAATTTGAAGTAGGTCAGTATGTGTGGATGCACTATCCACGCCGGATGCAGAATTTGACTGAGAAATGGTCTAACTACTACATTGGTCCATATAAAGTAGAACGTCGCATAAATTCTGTGCTGTACCAGATTAGAAAGTCGCCTAGGAGCCACGCCAAAATGTGTTACGTGGACAAGATGAAACTTTACTACGGAGAAGTTCCAGCTGCTTGGAGTTCAAAAGAAAAGGAGATCGATCTGTCGCCAATGGATCTGGAGCTACATGAATCGTCTGAGCCGGACGATCTTGTTCAAACACGACCGCAACGAAACGCGCAACGACCGATTCGTTACCGAGATAACGAATAAATTCTCTGTAGGCCTTAGATCTGAAACGAGCGAAGCGAAAGTGTTTAATTAAGGAACTCTGCCGTTTAATTAAGATTCGGAAATGTTCTGAAGCGTCGTGCGATGATCCGTCGAGATCATATGAATCTGATCTGTAGGCTCGTTAAAGAATTAGATTTCTGTCGTATAAAATGTTGTTAAAGAGATGTGCCTACACATCCTAAGCTGAGAAATTGCACGAGATTGATAGATTTGTTCGTATATGATTATGATGATTAAGCAGATGAACTGAACTGTAACTGCTACGAAAACTTATGATGCTGCTGGAATGATAGTTGATTATGATGATTTAATGTTTCACTGATTTGAATACCAGTTAGAATAGACTGCGTAAGATGTTAAGGGAGATTATGGATGATCTGTGTGAAAGGAAACATGGATAAAAGATACGAAATGATTTGATTACTGATGAATATGATTGGATGTAATATGTAAACTGCAATGATTACTAGTTTGGATAGAACTGCGTAGATGTTAAACTGTTGCTTGATGTTGATGAGATGATCTGTGTAACTGAAGCATAGATAAGGCATACGCAATTGATTAGATTAAGGATGAAGATCTAATGGAAGAAGCGTATATGAATTTATGTGCAGAGACTGTTCACTAAACGATGCTTATGATTGCTTACTTTGTGGAAGACTATTGGATGATGTTGAGACGCGTAAACCTGATGTTTGTGAATGCATATGGACTGCTTGATAATAGCAATTGGAGCAAAAGTTTGTTAAGCTGGAAAATTATGTGTTAGGTTCTTACATGATGCATAACAGTATTATATAGGATATAAGACTGTTATTCCTTTCAACCCGATAGTTGAAAGCGTTGTAAGGGGCGGCGAGTGTGAGACCGTATAACGGCCCACAACCCGTATAGCGAAAGGAAGGCTGAGTAGAGTCAGCAGCTACATAATTATCCAGGCTTAAGCAGGTTATCCAGGCCTTAAGGAAGTTATTCAGTTAAGCACCACAGATGTGGGTGGGGTAGAAATACCTCCGGGCCGTGTGCAAAGCATGATGCAGTAGATAGCCAATGGGAAGAGAGCTATGTCGCATCGAGGGTTTTGGTCTATACAAGGGCAGGATGCGCAAATTCGTGGCCCAGTCGGAAGAAGCAGTCGGAGAGAAGGTACTGCAGGCGAAGATCCGTTGGAGGACCGCCGGATCGTGGATTGCCGTCTAAACGAGACGAGGACCGATAGACGAAACGCTGGATGGAGACGAGGAAGGATGTCGTCGTCGTAACAAGTAGCTGGGCCCGTAACTCGTGAAAGTAATTAAGAGTTTCGTTAATGTTAATTGAAGTGTTCTTAAGTGCAAATTATGAGTAGATTGCGATAAGTATCGATTGTCCGAACTTTGCATCTGGAAACGAACCAGACGAGGAGGACTGGAGCAGACGAGAGGAAGTCTTCGATAAAGCACTGGAACTGACGCCGCTGCAAACGTGTTGACGCCAGCGAGAGGAATTCAGACGAGGACGCACAAGCTACGTTACTTTCTGTGGAGCAGTCACGCTGAGAGAGCTGAGGCACGTCGTCTGAGTATTAGTCATAGGAGACCCATACGTCCCTAACGCTAATAAAGGGGTAAGACATTAGATAAGAGTAAAAGAATTAGACTCTATTCGCGGATTCAGTTTACATGGTGATGTGTGAATGATTGCATAACTAATCGTAGAGTGTTAACTAAAATTGTGTTAGAGATTGATTGTTACAGCTTGTAGTAATAAACTTTGAAATGTCAGAAGCTTCTGTCAATCCACGGATGGTTGAGGAAGAAGAAGAAGGAAGGAGGATAGTTTTGGACTCATGTAGAGGAGACTCCCAAATGTCCGATAATGTGCTCATGACTGATGTGTTAGACAAAATGGACTATCAGTTCGAACGAATGGACCAGAGACAGGGTCGTACGGATGAGTTGATCCTGGATTTGATAAGACAATTGCATGAAACGACACATAAGCAGTTAGAGACAGAACAGAGACAGTTGGAGACAGAACAGCGACGAAATGAGACTATGACTTCTGTTATTAACCGTCTTAATGAAATGGAAATGGGGAAAGAGAGAGAAAGAATGGACCATAGCACCAACCCTGGCTTGGTAGAATATCAAGTCATAGAAAGCACTTCTATCGCGCCTCACTCGGGCCACTCGTCAAAAGCAAGGTATCAGGTCGATGGCGCTGCGGATGAGCCTAATGAAGGTAAAGGGGAGGTAACCTGCCTGCCGAGAAGAAGTGCAAGACTTCTAGGCTTGCCTAAGGTAAACTACCACGCCCTAAATGAGGCTAGCCACATCGCAGTAGGAGCCACGTCGACCAATAGATCTAATAGTAATGTCGAGCCTTCTGTCGAATGGGGATTGACAAACCCCGGTCCAGAGAAAGGCGCCTGGTCTAGTCAACCGACGCGCTCGAGTTTAGCACCTCGAGAGGGCAGCAAGGCTGCGGAGACGCGACAAGAAGACGCAACCCGCTACACTAACAGAACAGACAGCCTGCAGCGCTAATAGCAGCCAGCAAAGCATATCCGCCCAACGGGGGCTCGAACTCGGTACCGCTCGGTCTGTGTGCCAGATGTTATCCAATGCGCCACGGGCCCCCCCCAATATAACTGTGTTATACAGTGTTACCGCTACACTATGTTAAGAGAAAAAGCGCGTAGCTAGTAGGTAGTGAATATTTATTAGCCTACTTGGTGACAGAGATACTCTTTTAATTACACAGTGATAATCGAACATTTGAGTCATAATTTTTTATTCGCAACTCTTCAACATTAGGCCATTATTGCTCTTGAAAATTTACGTACTTGTTTATTTCCCAGAAGAGATCGCTCTGACATGCGCGATGACGCTTATGTTTGGGATCCGCCATTTTGGCACGCTGTGGAAATTGAATATTCTTGAGAGAATTTGGAGCTATTAAACAAAATTCGAAGCAATCTCTACAATTTTACGTTAGAAAGATCAAACGGAGGTTTCGACGTCTATATTAGAAATGTCGGATGCCGATCTAAACAAGCTGAAGGTGACCGAACTCAAAGAGGAGTTGAAGAAGCGTGGGATCGATACGAAGGGCAACAAAGCGCAGTTGATTCAGAAATTGAAAAAAGCGCTGAAAGAAGAACGGAATGAAGGAGGGGCAGAGGATTCTGAGGGCGCTGGAGACGCTTCCTTAGAAGGTATAAACTCCTTGGTATTGAGTACAGATGTTGATGGGCCTGTTTTAGTTTATAGTTATATCACACATAGGGTGCGCGATGATTTAGTGGTTAGCGTGCTGGACTATCATTCGAGAGGTCGAGGTTCAAATCCCTGCCAGGACTGAAATTTGGGATCAACCCGAATCCCCGAAAACGCTGAAAATACGCAAAAGCCCGATTTCCCGAAAACAGCTTTCTAAAAAGCGGCCGAACTCCAGAAAGCTATTCAGAGTTAAATTGTAAACATGACATAGACCTAGCGATATACTGCCTATTCACATGTTTATTTGTTAAGGATAAATCTTATGCGGCGGAAGAAACCGCCACAATATAAACGAAAATTTTACTTCTGCGGCGGTAACCTTTTGCGCATGCGCCGCACATGCAACTTGAAAACATCTTAAAATGGCTGAATAGTGGATAGGACAAACCTTTTGCTGAGGATTTATCCTTATTCAAAATGCGTTACTTCCTTATAAATTGGCGTCGTGAGGGTCCGTTAGGGTCAGGTTAGGCCTCGTGAGTGTCGGTTAGGGTGAGGTTAGGCGCCGCAACGGTCGGTTAGGGTCAGGGTTAGGGTTGGAGTCGTTTTTAGATAAAATGTGAAAAAAATGTGGGTAAACATTTAGAATCGGGTGCGTAGGTTTTCCTCGCGTCGGTTAGGGTCAATTTAGGCATCGTCAGAGTTGGTAGGGTAAGGTTACACGTTATGAGGGTCGGTTAGGGTCAGGGTTAGGGTTAGTGTCGTCATTAGAAAACATCGTACCTTCCAGGCAGCATGCAAAAGATACTGTCAAACGCAAGTGAGCATACGCACCCCGATACTAAATGTTTGGCGGTTTCTGAATAAAAGGTATGGGTGCCCTAGTTTAGCGGGATTCGCATCACTTATGGGTTTCCTTTGCTAGCCCAGTCTCGATTTTGCGCCTTATGCTACCTTTTGTATTGTGTTGTTGATGTGTCTGTCTGGTCAACCCGAAAACGCAGAAAATACACAAAAGCCTGATTTCCCGAAAGCAGTTTTCTAGAGAGCGGCTGAACTCACGAAAGCTATTCAGAGTGAAATTGTAAACATGCCATAGACTTAGCATGGCCTTGACATATATCGATATACTGCCTATTCACATACATGTTTATTTGTCAATTATATTCATTCTTGTCGGACATAGAAAATCAATTTCGGGGATCCAGCCGAAATTCGTTTCGGGGATTCGGGCTGCACCCGTCTTTGGATTGCAATAAAAAGTATTGATTTGATAAAACTTTAACAAGTGGGGCAGGCACACCTGCCATTGTTTCATCTTCAGTTCAGGGGCTAGGGGCATGGCCAGAGTGGGTCTTCCTGAAATTGCCATGGGTTGCTTGCTCTTAGTTCTTTGCGCTAGCTTTCTAAACTCGATGCAGGAGACTTCACCCAAGATCAGCTTTTGTTTCTCATTTACTTGATTAATCTTTACTTACACATAATGAACCTGTTTGTAATCTGGTTTAAATGACTTCTATACTTCTGTTATCACTTATCATACTGCCCACACTTCCAGTTGATGGGAGCTTGTGCAGTAAAATATTGCAGTAAAATATCGTGGTCTGTTGGACAAGCCACGTTGAATTCCAATATGTCAGGACCAAGCTTCTTAAGAGTTTCTGTTGATGCATCTCAACTATTGTTACCTTAACAGTTTTTATTCTGAGGGGTTGTAAAAGGCTTTTCCTTTTCTCAGTTTTCTGTTTTGTTTCTGTAGAGGCGAGTAAACTAGTAACATTCACCTTTATACCTTTGTAGTTTCATTTAATTCACTTATCCTTTTACTTTTCTCCAGGCGGTGATTTGTCAGCACTAATGGATTCATCACAGTATGATTCAGCGCTCGAATCGTCACAGAATGAGTCGAATCTGGACACGTCTTGGAACAAATCAGAAGAGAAACCAGTTGAGGAGAAACCGGTTGAGGAAAAACCGGTTGACGATTACCACGTAGACTGTGTTCCCGCTCACTTCGTGGGACTTTTAGACTCTACAGTGCCACTCTTGAGCAAAGTCATCTCTGCAACTGAATTGCTAGAAAGCACTGAGCCAGCTGAACCTGAACATGTCGTACCGATAGTACAGACATTACAGCCGGAAGCTTTACTGGAGCCAGCGACAGCTGAGCCATCATCTGTGGAAGAGCCAGTGGTTGAGCTACCAGTGGCACACAAACTCACAGATGTACAGCCTGAAGCTGAGAAGCGAACGATGGCAGAGCGAACACCCAAAGTGCAGTTGACTGAAGAACCAGCAGCTCAACCAGTCTCATTGACCGAGTCCATTGTGGAACAGATTTCAGAAGAGGTGCTGAAGACAGAAGAGGCACCTATGAAAACTGAGGTAAAATCTTATCTTTGGAGTGCAGTTTTGCTTAGAATCGACCATGGATTGATGCCATGTGCAGTATTGTAGCATTGTTATAGAAGTTTCCAAACAGATCATATTAGATAAATAATACAACTGACTTATAGCTGCAATTTCAAATCAGGTAACAAAAGTAGCACATTTGTTTACATGCCTGCAGAGAAGCTTATTAGAGGAATTGTCTGTAGTTGATGATTGTTCGTCCAAGGCACAGACAACAGATTGACAACCAGATGACTAAAATACAGTTAAAACAGATACAGTTGTTCTAGTGGCTAACAACATTTTTAAATGACTGCCAGTGTCTTTCCATACATAGTACATTTTGTGTGATGCTTATTTTATGAAACTATGGTAGTCTGCAACTTGTGCTGTTTAAATTGTTATTATTACAATTACGGTTATTACAGTTGTTTCTTTTGTTTTTATTGCATTTAGACAGGAGATGTGTTGGTAATAGAGGCAAAGAAGGAGCAGCATATACTGGAAACTGTGGAACTGGAAAAACAGACGAAGGATGCTGAGATGGAAAGCACAGAAGAGAAGAAAGATGTGGAGTTGGTGGAATTGGAGGACAGCAGCGTTGTGCTAGTAGAAGACGGAAATGCCCCCGAAAAGGAAGCTGATGAAAAAGCGGATGTTGACATGGAAATCATTGAAGGCTCAGGCTAGTAACTAATCTAGGCATGTGGTTTCTGTGGTGCATCTGTCTGATAAAGGAGAGATCAGTAATGCATGTGCTAATGTAATCTAATCATTTTATGTGTGTGTGTGTATGTGTATATAACATTGTGTGTGTGTATTTAGTTATATACATTCTGTACGACATGTATGATTTTTTTATATACATTATATAATTACATTATATATATAATGTACATACCTGATATAATTATGTAATTAATAGCTTAATTAAAATAAAAGTGCATAATATTAGTGGTGCCATATTATAATGCACAAGGCTCATTGCTTTGTTGCAAATTTTTCTTAATTCTCTAAGGTCAGTCCATTGTGTCAGGTCATCAATGTGGACACAGGTAAATCTTGAGGTAAAGTTGACACCAATCAATCAATATTCGTTTATTGAAAATAATCAAGCTGACACAGCCGCAACTTAATGACAAGAAATAGAAAACAGTTATCAGCTTGTTCAGAGGATATGGGGCCTTCCTGTGGATCCGCCGGGCCGCAGGCAAACCCTCCCGGGGCCTTCTCATTAGATCTTAGTACATGTTCCTACAGAGGAGCCGTGGTATAAAGTTCCAGTCATCTTTCTGTGGCAGGGTAAACCCATGCGCCCGGGTTTGGAGGTTATAAGTGTTTCTTCAAGGCTCTGGGAGAAATCTTCTTAGCATGTGGCCTTGATTTTGTATGATGGACCTGAATAGGGATTCATCCACAGGGATTCATTCAAACTGCAGTTGGGACTACACTGTGGAATATCTAGTAAAAAGAGCTTTGGAAACTTGGTTGCAAATGAAATAGTGTGCAGAAATAGCAGTTATTACTTGTTTGGCAGCCAGAAAATGCAGTTTAAAGGTTTTGGACAGGTTTGTCTAAAACTTACAAGTTTCAGATTGTGGGAAAGCAGGCAGAGTAAGTTAAAAGTTTAAGGTTGAAATGTTAAAAATAATTTTGATTTGTTTGTGACACCCACAGATTCCATGAAAGAAAAACGCGGAGAAAAGCGACGTCGCTCAAGGTCTCGATCTCGCAGTCCAGACAGGCACAGGGATTGGTGAGAGATTATTTTGATTGTGATCTGGTTGTTTAACTGGTTTTTTTATTTGGTCTCTGGTTATGTTCACCTTATTATCTAGACATTTTTAAGCATCTTTTTATATAGCTATTGAATAAGTGCAGTCTCACATTAAATCGATAGCAAAGAAACGAATGCGTTAATTTTTAGTGGATGATTTTGATTTCTGTTGTTTTAGGTCATACCGGAGCCGATCAAAGTCTCCAAAACGAGGCAGGCACAGTCGATCGAGGTCAAAGTCGAGGTCCCGTTCTAGGTCCCGATCCCGGGATAGGTCACAGTCACAAGAGAGACGGCAATATCGTTCGAGGTCTCGATCTCAGGAGAGGCAGCGTAATCTGTCGAAGTGAGTATGACGAGAGGAGACGGGTAGATTCTGTACAAGTCATTGTCTGATGGATACTACAAGCAGTTTTTATCCACACTGAAGAACTGTTCTCTGGGGCTGGGCTGGGAGGGCTTTTGAGTTGTGGATATCTTGAAGAAGCATCCTGTTAGTAATCTGAAGAAAGGAATGTTATCCTGCACAATTTTGCTTGCCTGGACCAGATTCTAGGCCCTTCTATTTGGCACTGTTGTTTGTGGATGTTTTTAGCATCATGCTAAAACAATATAACAATACATATAGCATGTAGCAATATAGCAATACAATATAACAATACATATAGCATGTACTTAGTGAAAGGCGCTATGTAAATCGTCCAGTGACTCCAGGTACGTTATATTAATGACGGATAGAGGTCATGGTTATGTATTCAGGCAATCAGTAATAAAAGATTTTCATCCCTCTTTGTGCATGTGATCATTCAACCGAGGGTGATAAAGACGCATGTAATAAATGTACTAAATTTCCTTCTCTTCCATTGCCTCGTCTTTCGTTGCTTTGCCGTTGCTTACCTCATCTTCCCATGCCGTATCTTAACCTTCTCTTGCTCTGCATTACATTGGCTTATTAAACCTTGCCTTGCTGATCACCTCACAGTATTTTTGAGATGACTGTAGCCACATCAAATGAAAACTGCATGGAATTTACTGGTTTTGCTCTGTTTCACAGGTCGCCTGACAAAAGCGTCGTTGAAGTACCAGAAAACGAGGACTGGATTACGTCAACTGATGTTCAGGTCGACAGATGTAAGTTCTTCATATTCCTAGCACGCTAACAACTTAAACACGTCATCGTGACTGTCAGCAGAGTGCCCATATCTACAACACTGCTGTTTCCTCAGCGTGTTGCCACCGATCTCTATCATAGGCTTGCCTCCAGGTTGTGTGTAGTCCCAAGTTATGTGGGTGCAGATTCACCTTCACTGTCTGGATCCATGGGTGTATTTTGCATCATCTACAATGCAAACTCTACCTTCTTCATACAGTGCAAGAAGAACCTTGCGTTATACTGATTTACTCATATGATACAATTTGACGCCACACTGAATTTTTTGTCCGATACAAGGTAGAACACTTGTAACTGAAGTGATAAATAGCACAATGGCTTTTGTGCTTTGTGCCACTGTAGACGTTTTTCAGTTAAATCAGTTTGTTATTATTTAATGTTTTTAAAATACCTGATACTTTGTTTTGACAGATGTGGGTGGTAATTTGTTGTAGATAATTGTGACTTGAGCATCACTATCGATGACAATGGGCTGAAGGTTACGCCATTGACAACTGGTGGCTTTGCTTACATGTGGCATGGGGTGAAATCCACTTATGGTGTCAGCAAAGGAAAAACTGGTTATGAAGTCAAAGTAGGCTATCAACCAATGCCACGATACTAAGATATATTTACTTAATTAAACATGATGCAGTTATTGGTTTTCTGCCAGATGCTTGATGTAACTTTTTGTTGGAGGTGCATATAAATTGGCTAAACCACAATGGTTTTTTCTTCAGGTAAAGTTGACAAAGAATTTTATTCAAAAACAAAAGCAAAGTAGTAAGTACTATAGATATGAGAATAAATAAACGCCCTAAACCTGTCTGCTTAGTAGTTATAATGTTATTTTTTAGATTCTGGAACATTTGACCGTTGATCTTCCAGACGAAGAAGAAAGCAAGCACGTGGCTCGAGTCGGCTTTTCCATTGATGCAGCTTCAACTCAGCTTGGTAAGTGAAAATCCAGCTATATTTTGTATAGGTTATGTGTGTATCTGAGTATTTATATAGTGCATTTACAGAAACTCTCAGAGGTACCATAGTTATCCAATTTGTAAAATTGCTGAATGTCGGCATTTCTCAACTTGAGTGCTTATGATTATATTATTGTATCCTATATTAATTTTTATGTAAATGTCTTTGTATGCACATTCAGGGATTTTATAACAACATAAAATTTCTGCACTGATGCGGATTCTGGGTTTGTGATCAGGCCCTTAGCCAGCCACCCGTCCACCCGTCCTTTGGACGGGTGGAAATGATTTTGGACGGGCATAAATTGTTAAATGATGTCTGTCTATTTGGGCAGATTATAATCCAAATAGCAGTCACAGTTCAATTAACCTAGGTCCTAGGCCTACTGCTCCAATTTCTATGTGTCCAAGGGTCATTTAATTACATTGGAAACTGCAGAAGGGTTAAGTCTTTGATGTAATTGGAAACTTTTACAATAGGCTATTCAATTGGGTTGTTAAGGCCCTTCCTTTTCACAGCCTGTCACAGTTGTCAATCAATGAAAGCAGACCCTTAGCCAGCTAAGGATGGGTGGAAATTAGTTTGGAGGCCCAGGAGGGGCATAAATGTTATAGGTCATTCAGTGTAGGGTAGGGGCATTGCCGTCAGACTGGAACGGTGGGGGCTTTTGGACGGGCTACTTTTTATTTCTGGCTAAGGGCCTGTTTGTGATCGTTGTGCCCTGCTGCTCATGGAAACGTGGCAGCTGTTTCCATAAATGGACTCAGTCCACTCTGCCAATGTTTTGGATGTTCCAGTTGGAACTGTCTTACATCATATATACATGCTTAGCATTTTACTGTAGCAAACTGTCAGGCTACCTTAAAATCACTCATTTGGATCAGCTAGAGTTGTTTATTCAGCATTTTTGAGATGCATTAAGGATATTCATGCATACATTTGAACCCCATAACTATGCAGTCTCATTCGATTATCGCTGAGTCTTGATTGAGTTGCTACATGGAGTTTCTGTTGTACTTTCTACATAGGTGAGGAGAAATTTTCTTACGGTTACGGTGGCACTGGCAAGGCATCTACAGACTGCAAATTCACGACCTATGGAAACACATTTGAAGCTGGAGATGTGATTGGAGCTTACGTGGTCAGTTGCTTTGAATTTTGGAGTATTTCTTCGTATATTTGATTACTTGATGAATTAAGAAAATGTGAGTCATCTGGTAAAAGCTCTGATTTCTGCAGGCTGTGATGGCTGATGACACTGTCCTCTGTATATGGTTGATACAGTTTCCTGTTGCCCAACTGTCTTGTGCACTTCTGAACTGTTGTACAGGGCATCTTCAGTTGCATTGTAACCATTATTGATGAACATAATTTACTTTATTTTAATTGCATTACATTTCATTTAAATGTTTATATACATTTGTTTACCGTGTTCTTTATGTCTAATTGCTTTATAATGGTTGTACTTAGCCTTACCGGTACATTGATCTACTTTATGTTTGGTTAAATTACATTGATTGTTACATTTAGTTATAAATGTTCAGTTTGATTGCACTTCATGTGGTTATCATACATATTTGGATGTGGTACAGGAAATCAGTTAACAGCGCTAGATGCTGTTCTCATTATGTTATAGTAGGATCTGTTATGGAAGTGTCACTGAAAATTATAAGTTTTTGTGCACAGGATTTCGAAGGCGATCAAGTTGTTATCTCATTTACAAAGAATGGAGAGGACCTTGGCACTTGCTTTGAGATTCCTGCTGACAGTCTGGAAGGCCGTGCTCTCTTCCCACACGTTCTCACAAAGAACTGTAGCTTTGAATGCAACTTTGGCCAACTCGTAAGCTTTCTGATGATTCGTTTTTTAGATAAAAGTTTGGCTGTAAAGTTTAGACTTGTTTTGGATGAAATTGTTGGGCAAAGTGCAAATGCTGTGTGCTTGAAAATGGCAGAAATTGTATGATGATTCTGGCTGATGGATATATTTTCCAATGAAACTGTTTTCCAAGAATTCTAATAGTTACCGTACCTGTTTTATTTTGATTGTTGTTCCAGGAAGAACCATTCTTCCCAGTCAAGGAAGGCTTTACGTTCTTGAATGTAGTTCCTGAAGAAGATAGAGTTAGAGGTACTCTACCGCCAGCGCAAAAAGAAGATTGCGAGGTTGGGATTAAGACATTGCTTATAGATAAAGAAAGTAGTAAAATACGATATGCAGGAGCAGGAACAAGTATAGTGAAATCACTTGTATCATATTTGTCTGAATTGTAAGATTTGTTTCAAGTTTCATTCTTAAAATGTGTTAATTTTATTGAATATTTCTCAATAAATTTGCCAGAGCAACGTTACATGTATGTAACTTGATCAGGTTGTTGCCTAAATTTGTGAAATAAGTGAAGTGTTTGTTAATTATTTTAAAGTTGTGAATTGACTTAATAAGCAAGTTGTTTTCGCAGCACCCTATTGGAGTCTAAAATTTGGATGCTTTCATTGCGTGTTGCCAAACAGGGCTAACTAGAAAATATCTGTTTGGTTTGTAGATGATCATGATGTGTGGTTTGCCTGGATCAGGAAAAACCTCCTGGGCAGCTAAGCACACGGAAGCCAGTCCTGATAAACGTTACACCATTCTTGGTACAAACAGCATCATTGACAAGATGAAGGTATGCAGCACTTTGGCACTAGGTACTTCTCTACACTGGTTTACATCGAGCAAGGGTTCTTGGTTAAAGTCAGTCTCACAGTTTAAAAAGTGTTGCATTTTAATCATCTGACATTTTGTAGTTCATCAATCTTGGCCTGGTTAGCTGCTTTGGTTAATGCGTATGTCATGGCACCTCTGCCCATGAGGATGCTGGTTCACATACTGGCATACTCATGGGGAAGGGGGAAAAGGTGCCTTTATGCTTCTTCTTGTGGTCAAGGATAAAGTTTTAGCAAATGCCTTAGTCTCCATTTGTGCTGATTACTGTAGCTCACTTCCTTTTGTTATCATGAGGTGAAACATGCTGAAAGTACAATGGACTCAGAACCTTTGGCTAATTGCAATGTACTTGTATTTGCATCAGGTGATGGGACTGCCACGTAAGCGTAACTATGCCGGTCGGTGGGACGTTCTCATTGATCTGTCGACGAAGTGTTTGAATCGTTTGCTGACGGTGGCAGCCAGAAAGAAACGAAATTTCATTCTCGATCAGGTATGCATGCTGAATTGAACATCTTTCCATAGGAGTTTTAGTTCTGGCTAGGGCAATCTGCCTAAGAGTTTAATGAAATCTTACACTACGAGCTGTCGTTTGACCGTTGATCTGAGAGAAATGTTGTAGAGTCAGCAGCGATATCGATTTACTGGATTACGATGCGGATCAAGAAATATGATCCAAAGACGATCAGTTGATGGACGATCATCAGTTTACAGTAAAAAACTAAATCAAATGAATGATTTGATGTTTCTGTGGATGTTTAGTTTGTGGTGTTTTGTGCATAACTAATAGCATTGATTTTGTAAAATTGTGACTGCCAGTTACGGTGAGTTGTTTTTTTTAAGTCTTCATATTTGTTGTTATGTAACATAACTCTGAGCCACTTTAGTAGGGTAACGAAAATGGGAAGGTGAGTTTTATTTGTAACTTGTTGTAGCTATTTGTGCAGTCCTAGTAGCTTTTTCGAATGCCAATTGCTTGGGTGAGTTCTAACTCTTATTGGCGGTTGTTTATGTGAGAGTTTGTCAATCAACAAATTGGTAAGTGTAGAAGAGTGAGCTGCAAAAGCAATAAAAATGAGCTGCTGAAGCTTTTAATGTTAATTCAGTTTTCAATATTTGACAGTTGAACAGCACTGTGTAGATGTCCAGGTATGTACATACTTCCAGAACTGTAGCGACTTACTCAGCATGGCCTGACTTCTGTTTTTCTGATTTAATGGATTTGATTTCCAAACAATTAGGATGGTTTCAGTTGAGGTGACGACAGATTGAGGCCTCTTGCTTTCTGATAACAGATCGAAATTATAAGACAAGATAGATTAGAGACTTATGCGAGCTTGGATTTTTAGTTTCTGTAAGTTAAACCTCAGTTGATTTAGTTTCAGTTATTGTAGTATTTGGCTGAGGGTGTTTAGCATTAGAGTCATGGGGCTTTACAGATAGTCAATGCGGGTTGCTTCAGGGTGGATTGGTACTGTAATAGTCTTTGCAAAGTGATTTTGAAATTGGTTGCAGCTTCTTTTGGCACTGGATGGGTTTATATGGGCGGCTCTGTGGTTGGTTTCAATTCGACATAGATAAGAAGTTTGATGGTGACTTCGCTGACATAGTTTTAAAAAGAAGATAATGTGAGAGGCAATAGGACTTGTTGTTTACCCAGATGTGAGTCAGATATTCATAGCTTTAAGGGATTACAAAGTATAGTACAGGACAGGCGTCAGCAAAGGTAAAGATTTTGGTTAGTAATGCTAGGTTACATACTGTAATATAGGTTACGTACTGTAATATAGTTTAGTATGAATGCAGTAATATAGGTTTCAGTATTGATGGTTTACTTAATTGTAAGTTAGCTTACATTCTTAAATATCTAAGTATTGATTAAATATCGTGATGCAGGTTACTGTAATATAGGTAACATAATGTAATTAAAGTTACAGTACTGTAACAAATTACATGGAGTAGACTGAAAGTAAAGCAAGAACTGTCAAGGTACGTTTGATTACACTAATATGACGTTCTAGCAGCAACTGGCAGTCGTGATTGCAGAGCAATGCCACGTGATGGCATTTGCGATGTACTGATGTACTATATATGAATAAAACCGATAACATTCTCTTGTCAATTGCCGCCAGACAAATGTTTATCCATCGGCGCAGAGACGTAAAATGCGACCTTTTGAAGGTTTTCAACGCACCGCTGTGGTCATAGTGCCGACCGATGAGGAGTTCAAAAGGCGGTGCGAACAAAGAGAAAAGGAGGAGGGCAAGGAAGTCCCAGATTCAGCAGTTTTGGAAATGAAAGGTATGCCTACTAACAGACCAAGAGTCTGATTCTATATCTAGCTAGGCATAATTTGCTGTTTGTCTCACTTAGCTAATTTTCCTTTGCAGGTGCACAGTGTGCGCAGGGTGCCAGTGCATGAAAGCCACCCACTTTTGCATTGTCCGAAAGTTTTGTCGAGTGCAAAATATGCATTCCCGGTGACACGTTTTTTGCCATTTTTGAACAAATTGTGGGGAAAACTCCAAAATGCAGTTTTGTTTTTTCAGTATCTGTGCAGGTCTAGTGGGTAGAATAAAGCATTTTCTTTGCCAAAATGCCAGGAATTTTGGGTGGTTTTACTTCAAAACTTTCGGAAGGCAAGTGTTTTTCAATGCTGCTGGCATACTGTGTTCAGACTGTGGCATATTTAGTCATTCGCTAAATTAACTTTTCGACTGGATTATTTGCAACAGCCAACTTTCAGCTTCCTACAGAAGGTTCCATCTTCGACAAGGTGCAGTTTGTTGAGCTGGAGAAAGATGAGGCTCAGGCACTTGTAGAACAGTACAACCGTGAGGGAAAACAGTCATCCTCTGGTGGCCGGCAGTACCGGGGCAATGATCGCAACCAGTCATATGACAATAGATCGAACAGATCCTATGGATCGTACAGTAAGCATGGATATTCTTTCAAAATTAAAGTCAATACAGTTTAATTAGTTGTTGAATTAAATTAATTCACATCTGTCAAATGTTCATTAGGTTCATTTGTAGACCTCTGATTGTTAACCGTGAACTAGGCGATGGATCAAGATGAACCTTTTGCATTTAAGTAGCTCCTTTATCACGACTTATGTTACTGACTATAAAGTGGTTCATTCTGTTCCAGAAAGGGTCAGCATCAAATTTAATTCAAAATCCAATTCCGTCAAACTCTGAATACTTTTAGTCAATTCTCCTTTATCATTTTTAGACAGCAGAGGTCTGCATTTGCATTTTAATAAATGCTTGCAGCAGCAAGCAATGAATTTATTAATAATGCTTTTAGTAATTTCTGGGCAAAGTAGATGGGATGGTCATTAACTTAGTTCCCTTATATGGAAGTTTTCAGAATGCTTAACATTCAGGTTACTATTGTTGTGTGCCCCAGGCTGTGCTTGGATGTATTGCTCTCTCGGCTGTGATTTTACTGTTCTTGTATAATTTGCAAAGGGGTGCTGATGTTTTTTTGCTTGGTGTAAATCAGAATGCTATTCCTATGTTAGACTGTGTTTCTAAATGAATTATATAGATTAATTCTTGGAAATTATTTAATTCTTCGAACTGTCAAAGCTGTTATGAAATGGAATGTTGTAGGTGGAAGCCAAGACCGTGGCCGAGACAACCAGAGGTCTTGGGGTTACAACAATCGACGCGGTGAAAGAGGAGGAGGAGGAGGCGGTGGATACTACAACCGCGACAACAGAGATGGTGGAGGATATAACAAGAGAGGTAGGTTGCTGTCTGGGTAATTACCCAGTGATGGGTAGATGGGTGGTTGGATGGAAGAGTAGATTGATTAAGGGATTGATAGTGCTTTGGTAATGGGTGGGTGGATGGTGGGATCTGTGTTTCCATTAGAGTCCTAAAAGAGGACGTATTTACACCCTGACCTAGAATTTGTTTGGACGTACCTCATTTCTTTCGGCTATCACACCGAAAATTTTGACGTTTTCAACGTTTTTTACGGATTATTTGGGCGTTAACGGCAACACTGGGTGGGATAGATGGATGGGTGGGCCAATGGATCATAGTTGAGTAACCTTATGTGGTGTTAATTACATAGCTGTTTAGAATTTCTCTTGTAGCTAAAAGGATGTTTTCAGAATTGCTAGTAGCCCAGACAACAAGTCTTCCAAACCAACAGACACAAAGACTGTTACCTAACGACTTTGACAGTAATTTTAACAAGATTTATATTAACTTCAATTTCAGATACTTTATTAATGACCAAAAAATGCAGAATCTCTTCATATGATGAGGAGGTTGTAAGAGGATGAAACCAAAGGGAAGAGCAGTGGCAGGGTCACCCAAATATCATTGACTTACCGGTATATGTGATTTACGTTTATGATCCATTTTGAGATTTTTCTGCTATTTCCCATTAATTCAGGGAATTCTTCTTTCACTTTTTATTGCATGTGTCTGTGCATTCAGGTGGTGGTCGTGAAGGAGGATATGGTGGAAGTGGAGGATACAGCTCAGGAGGAGGAGGTGGATATGGCGGAGGAGGCTATAGAAGAAATGACAGAGGAAGCAGTGGAGGTGGTGGATACAACCAGCCGGATCGTCGAAGGGATCAGTCCTCGTGGAGCAGCGGAGGTGGCTATCGAGACAGGAGGGATAACAGAGGCAGCAGTAGTGGAGGACGCGTGAGTACCTGGAATATATAAAAGTATCTACAATTTGACATTTTAAACTGTTGAATGCAGTTATTTTGAACTGGTTAGGTAGCTATGTGTACAGCGTTTATGTGAGGTAGTTAAAAGGTACTGTATTACGTTAAATATATTGTAATTATAATTTATAACTTCTATCTCACCATTGTGTAATGTACAAGACACGTCCTTACACCAGTACAATACATATCTACCAAAACATGTATATTTGACAATTATTTGTGTGTGTGTATGTATTGGCTCCAGTACATACACATACATGCACAAAATAGATATGCAAAAATACATACAATACAATAAACAATAGAACTGAAAGTGACAATGTCCCTTACAAGATTCAGAGCTATTACATACCGGCAAAATGTCTCTTTCACAGGAGGCGTATTCTGTAAGGTCAGGACAGGAATGCCTCTGGTGCATTTTCTTGAGGAAGCACTATGTAAATGAGCAATTACAATTACAAATTCTGACATTTATACTTGCATCCATACAGTTGCCATACAAGCAGCCGTATTATATCAAGAGCTATATAAATGTCTACTTGCATAACGTTACATCGTTTTGCATCTTATTTTCAGGACACCAATTGGGGTGGCAACCGCAGTTCTGGTTACCAGCAGCAGCAACCGTCGTCCTGGAAAAGCCAGGGCAACCAAGGTGGCTCCCGGAACACATACGGCCAGGGCCAGCAGGGATCGTGGGGCAACCAGGGAAGTGGCAGCCAGACAGGCAGCTGGGGGGCCGCCAACACAGCGACCACTGGCTGGGGCACTCAGCAGGACTGGTCTCAACAGGCCGGATACCAGCAACCCACTTGGGGACAGGTCAGTGCCTTTCTTGCAAATGAATGATTTCCGAAGCTTTGAGACTTGCTGCCCAGTTTTGTAGGTTCTTGAATATCAATGCCAACATATGACTCATGTTTCAGCATGCCAACTGCAGCATAACTTCTGGTTTCGCTGGCATAATGGATTTCAACTAGACTTTTCCAGCCGTTGTTGGTGCACTTGCTAAAGTGGATGAAAAATGGGAAACGTGCTTTCATCCTATGTAAATAGTTAATCATTAACTGGGGTGATAAATAAGCTACAATTTTCTCATTTACTATTTATACACATGTTGAATAGTTGCAGAGCTATTAGACCTGAAATTCAGCGATCTGTTTAGTTTTACCATTGCATTTTATGACCATGATGGTGAATGAAGAGTAAATTTGGCAAATGACTGTGGTAAATTCAGAGTTAATTGGAGTTAATTTTGAAGGACTTTGTGCATTTATAGGTGCCAGGACCAACAGCACTGTAAGCAGCACTCATACTAACAATTTATTGGACTTTTCAAATTCAAATTATAATAAGTGATACCAGGAGCAATGTGGAGCAACACTGGGTCAACAAGATCAGGTCTTTTGCCAGCCTGCAATAAAGGATGGAAGAAAAAAATGTACTAGAAGAGTTGGCCTGCTTGCCAATGTGATCGATTCGTTAGCGTCTGATATATTTTTATAGTTTTCACAATGAGATTCAGTGACTCGTATCATTACTGACACTGATTGTCATGTTTATAATAAAAGCACTAGGCTAGCAGATGTAAACAAAGTGGCATAATGTGATTTCTACTCTTTCATGCAGCTAGGGAAGCGTTAAAATGCCTTTGCAATTATTTACTAGACAACATTACCTGGAGGAGCCTGTCTTCGTATTTATCATGCTCTGTGAAAAGTTAGAGCTAATTTTGAAGTCTTCTTCTAAATGCCAGTGCCATGCCCATCTGGAATATAATCGTTTGCAAAGTTTGATATTGCCTGTTTGGAGATATTTGAAGTGAGTGCAGAAAGAAGCCGTTGGGATTTTAAAAGTCTTAAGACATTGAACTGGGTGAATACTTGGATGTGGACTGGAATACAATGCCACTTGATGCACACTCAGTCCTAAGTACCGTCTTAAGAGAGTGTCCTGTTACAGGACTGGTGATCAAGTTTGCACCTTAGCTGAATGATCTGCATGTTCTCAGGCGCTTGTGTATACACATGAAACTTAATACATCTTTATTTTATTATTCTACAAAAGCAGCAGCTGCTACAGAGGCATGTAAACAAGTGTGTGCACATTTGTACCTTTAATGTTTGTGTCTAGACAGGTTGACGAGATTAAGTAACTGAATTAAATTTGAGGTCCACGATCCTGAACGTGTTTTCTTAAAGTTGGTGTTAAAATGATATGTTATATGGAGGCACAGATGTGTTCATGTCTAACTGTTTTGTTGTTCTGTTTTGCCAGTGGACTCCATATAGCCAGCAACCACAGCAGCAACAGCAGGTGCAACAGCAACCACAGCAGCAGCAACAGGCAACAGCCGCCTGGAACCAACAGTACTGGAACTCATGGAACGCGTACAACCAAGCACAACAGGGCGGCTGGGATTACAGCCAGTACAGCGCCCAGGGTGGGGCACAGAAATGATTGACTGATGAAGATGGACACCATTAGTGTGTACTGTGTACGCATATATACACCTACATATATTCATAGATATATTATGGTATATATTTAGGAGATGTATATATGTGCACTGCACTCCAGAACTGACAGATGTTTTCATAACACTAGTGTTTTTATCAAACTTTTTCTGTTCTGTGGAAGAGTCAGTTGTCTAACAGCAACAGCTAGGTGCGTTTGGGGATCGTCCATATAGGGACATCTGCCAAATATAATACTTGTCCACATGTTGCATTACCCTCCCCATACTCCTTGTGAACTTCTGCAATCCGGGAGAGTACTACGCCTAGATTAGGCTGACCAGTTGATTTTGCAGGGCTAACTAAGGGCATTTGAGCAAAGGGACTATATGTGATTTCATCCAATGCTGTACACACTGATGTTGGTGGCACAGGCTGTTCTGAAATAACAGTGTGCCAAACAGTCTTAACCCCTCCCCTTGTCGTAATGGAGTTACCTGTTTATACCCGGGTTTGGGACGTCCACAATCGGCGATCCATTGTCAAAATCTATCGGGGCTGCCTTGAAAAGTTTTGTTCTTTGCATTTACAATTGCCCAGTCTGTAGTAGTTAGTGTGTGAGTAAAAAGTAGATGGGACAGTTGTTGGGTGTGGCATAGTTTAGTTTGCAATGTTAGTGGGTTGGTTTTAAAGCTCAAGTGTCGGTTTTTGATGGAATACAGTTGTAAATTGTTTCTTTCAAGTGTTTCATTTGTATTGTACCTGGCATTGGTGTCCAGCTGTTTGTTGTTGAACAGCGTTAATCGACATAGTGTTCGAGGATTTGTCAGATTTTGATGTTTTAGTTCAGTGCATAAATCACTCTTCTTAATGTGTTAGACGATCATGTGAGGTTTTAAAGGCGCTATATAAATAGTATATGCATACAAGTAGCAGGCAGCCTAGTCTTTCTAAGCATTGTCTTGGGAGTGGCCTTCAGTATACATGACATAAAGCAGTGGAGGGCGTGAGGCTAATGTTCTAAGCAAGCTGCAGAGCTAGAAAAAGTGAAACGGTGAAAGTCGATGCACTCCAACATCTGGAGTTGGATGTATTGACACAACACTAAATCTTCAGCATTCAAAGTTATGGAATGTGAATCAACAATTATAGTTTACAACAGAGAAACGATTTAGAAATGGTATACCCAGTCTGCACAACACTGAACACCCATGGCATACAGTTCTGATAATAAATGGACTTGAGACAAAATGTGCCATGCCAGAAGTCATTCATGTCATATGCAACACTACGGTGGATGGTAGTGTAAAATATCGGAACATAAAATTCACCTGAACTTAAAATTACATCTATAATGTGTAATACACCTTCCATTTAAAGCTGCTCTGGCAAATGAACAAAGGCAAATAGCAACACTATTATGAGGTGCACGATCAAAACCAGGCACGTCACATTGTTCTGAAAATGAGATTCTTTTTTCATTTTATTTTACGTGACATTACATTTCTAACAATGCAAAAATTATTAAGTTATCTTCAGTAGAACCTGAGATATGCTAATTTGAAATGTTATATCATGAGAATACTGAAATCATGAAAATTGCAATTATTGTGCTGCATACACTATAAAGTACAGTAATAATGAAGCTAGTTTTGGAAGTCCTGCAATGATTGCGTGGTTTTTGAAAATAAGGTTAATGACATTAATAAATCTAAAAAATATACATTCAGAGCTTTTGTATACATGTAAAGCAAGCTATGTCCAATTGTCCATTTGGCAATAGATAGCAATAGTAGTAGGCAAAATATTTGCATTAAAAATTGTTTTTAAAAAAGATTTTTCATGATCTACGATAATGTGATTTTAGCAGATTAAAATGCAAACAATTTTCAGATCGTTTTTGGCTATTTTCTCGAAATTGTCTTTTGTGACATGCGCCTAATTTCGACAGAGCACCTCGTATTTGTTATTATTTTATTTATCGGACTGGGTACATCCTATTCTGAATTCTGGCTAAATTGAATACTTTAGGCTAAACTTCAAAGTAACAAATGAAATAACTAATATTACTAATAACAAAATTTAACTGCTGGTTAATCTGCATGCTTCAGTTCCGTGCAGTTCAAGAAACCCACGGCTTACAACCGTCTCATGTTAACAAGCAATTGCCAAATGCTCACAAGAGTCTAATCAGGAACAACTTACACATAAATAAACAAATCCCACTACATGTGTAACATGATTCATTGAAAATTTTTTAATACCGAGTATAATCTACATGTATATGTAGAGGAGGCCTTTGGAACAGAACAGACTCGACACAGCTATCTAAGAAGCAGTGCCTTCAGCTAGCCAGACAGGCAGCTTTGGGTATGAAGTTTTGGCAACATCATTTCTTGGCCTCGGCATGAGGGTGGGTGGCCAGTCCTCTCCCTCCAAGTTTCATCTTCCCACCAAGTGTGTATGATCAGTGTACTCGTTAAAGTTGAGTTGGCTAGAGGGCGCAGGTGGAGCAGAAATCTCAACAAAATAATTTAATTGAAAAAATAGCTCTGCCAACATTTACAAAGTTTTCTCTTGCTGGAATACAGAAATACAGAATTCTAACCACCATATACAAACAAAACACACTAAGAGTTCCAGTAACTCAAAATTAAAAATAAATTAAACACAGTGCCATCAGATTTTTGTGGGGTTGTTCATGGCAAAATCGTGTTAAACAATATACAAGTAAAAAATCATGATTAAAATATGTCCATTTCTGAAAGGCAAAAACTTTGCTATAAAAATTAATATACTGAATTCCTATCCAATTACTACACCCTGTATAATGAGTCTTATAAGTACATGTATGTTTAATATTGAATGCATTTTTAGGCAATGCATGTGACAGTTTATGTCAATTGAAAAGTACAAAAATTGGAATATCAGACAATTATTTTCTTTACTTACTTACCTAATGTGGGCGAGAATGATAGCTAAATTACGATAAAGTCCTACAACATTGTCATCACAAGTTAACAACAGTAATGGAATATGTGAAATAAAGTAGCCGCTTACTAACAAATGCTGACCAACACCGATGGATGTCTGAGCTTGCTAACACCTGTTAACATTAATGACTTGCTTACACTTGGTAACACCTTGACATTAATTAACAATCGTTAACACCTGTCGACACCTGCTAACATCTCTCAACATTTGTTAACACAAGTTAAGCCTTCTAAAGTTCACTGTGGCTTTCAAGCATCTTTTTGTTGTGCATTTCCTTGGTCATGCCTTTTTCAGATGCTTTCATCTCTTCATCAGTCATGGACTTTGACTTGGAAATGGGCCTTGGGCGACGGTCCTGGTAAAGCCTGGAATGCTTGAGCTGCTCCAGTTCTGCCTGGATTTCATCTTCCAGGTCCTGTTGATCCATTGCAGATGTTGAATGTGCCATGTCATCATAATAGCCTGCATCAGAAATGTCAGATGTACATGTTGATAAAAAAACGTTTGGGTTAGTTTAAATTTCAAACTTAGTAGTAACAAATTGTATGCAATTCAACAATTTTATGCACATCATACATTTTAAAGTAAGTAAGTAAGCATATTCTTTATTTACCCAACTGCATAACCGCACTTTGGTTTACATGAAATTCAATATTATAAAGCATTCTTGTAAAAAACGTTTTCTCATTAAGTTATCTGCCGTGGGACAATTCGGTCATGCAGTCAGGGAATAGGGGATTGTCTTTACAGGAGGGAGGAGCGGGTTCAGAACATGGCCTGGGCCCGCCAAGGCAGCAGTAAAGAGGTTCCCATCTGCTGTTCTAGTGTTGGGTTATCCTCTGGTAGATAGCGTAGTCGGACCAGATGGTCCATCACGGACTGTAGTCTATTGTGCTCCTGCTGTCCCACAAACCCCATCATGCCGATGACGCGTATTACAAGCGGGCTACAGTGGTCATTCGCACATCATGAAGCATTGGTCCTGTGTCTAGCTTGGACACATATGCGTTTTATATGCATTTCAAAGCCGATATGTTCAGTCATGACCACCCCGAGGACTACCATGCTCTGGACCTAATGCTTTAACAATTTCATAGAAGTCAAAACTTTTGCATGTGGTAAGTCAAACAAACTCAAGTGAACACTTCTACCAAAATTAAAAATTGTATGCAAGTCAAACATTTTATGTAAGTCACAATTTCCTAAAGCCAAATCATTCAGTGTTAACATTGAAAAACCCTACCATGTATGCCAAATCATTTAGTGTTAATATAGGAACATCTGAAGAGACTACTATATAAGCCATATCAGTGTTAAACTAGGAACACAGCTGAAAAGAAACCCTACCACATAATCCAAATCCCTCAATGTTTAACCAGGAACATACTTGAAAAAAGACGCTACCATATAAGCAAACGATGCCATGCTAAAATAGGAGCATAACTGAAGCGAGACCATACCAAGTCCATGTTCATTGATTTCACGCATGAATCCACGGTCTCTATCTTCTGGAACTTTGTTGGCTGCCTCCTCATCCATCTTCTTGAGAAAGTTATATCCCGGCAGACGAGGTTTCCAAGTGTGTTCTGACAATCTCACTAGAAACCATGGCAACATAACTAGCATCTTTAAAGAAAACAACATAAATTTTATAATTATAGTGCTGTTTATCTACTATACTCATCAGACATTTCTGATCCGAAGTATCCATTGCGCCATTATAACATAGCACAAGTCATCATCGATGGTCATGTTTAAAGTGACCCACAGTTAAAAATTGTAATCTGTTGGAGAATTCCAGCTGCATAACCAGAAGGCCACTATGGTGGTTAAACAAGTTGAAATAGAAGTCTTCAATTAAGACCGAAGAGTCTTAATTTAAGACTCTTCAGTCGGACCAAAGATATAAGACCAAAGATTCTTACGTTAAGACCGAAGAGTCTTACATTCAGACCTAAGTGCCATTTATGTCTAGTGTATATCTAGATATCTACCGGTACTTGGAAGCACACTTAACCAAGCAGTAGTAGAATATTCAAATCATGCGCAGTTACCGAATTAATTAGTAATTTAACTCTTAAAAGTCAGGCAGCTGGAAAGAGATGATGATTCTTATTTCTAATGGTATGAGAAATGACAGAAAGAGAGACAAAATCAGAGTTGTGTAAAGCATAATCTATTTTTCTTTCTCCATGTCTGATTGATGCACTTACTTGAAGTCATGATGTCACCACTTCTAATTCCATTCAGCCAACTCTCGACAGTTTTGCGGCTGATGTCATTTTCATTAAACTGATGGACTTTGCCCTGTAACAACCAATTGCAAGTGTAACTGTAAACTTCACGACAAAAATATTTAATCTGAATATTACCGTATATAGCACCTTTACAGAATGTGCTTTTATTAAAACAGCAATATAGAAATCATAACATACATGAAGAAAGCACACAAGCTCTATAATTAATTATGTCACAGTAGGCAGAGTGCATTTTGTGAAGTGTGCAAGAACTTACAGTTTCATGATCAATGAAAAGAAGTTCTTCTTGTTTTGGTTCGTTGACGTAATGACGAAGGACCTGCTCTCCAGCGGAAGGCTTGCCAGATTCAGTGGGAGATCTAAGAAAGCAACATAATGTAATGCCGTTTGAATTATGCGTATGTATATTATATGCATGCTTACATATACATGTATGTATATAGATATATGCATATGTATGTTTGTGTATATGTATGTATATTTGATTCAATTTATTGCTTGCAAAACAACCAAGACGAACCAAAAAATCAGGCAGTATCACAATATGCAGAAGTTAAGGGATACAACAGGAGACCCCCAAAAGACCAAGGTCTAACTTAAATAGGGTTGCCCATGTATCATGGGCAAGTGTAAGATGACAGATGGTTGATCAAAGTTAAACCAAATGATTTAAGAAACCTAAGCCAAATTAAATCAGACGGAACAGGCATAAAAAGCACCAATAAAGAAAGAGAAAAGACACGAGGCAGACAAAGCAATCAAAAAGAAGACAGAAAAAAATTTAACTAATAAATGCAGAAATCATATAAGACTATTTATTTTGTTTATTAAAGAAAGCAAAAATTGACTTTTTAAACAGACTATATAAGGTAAGTTATGAATATCATTAGGCAAGTTATTCCAAACAGATGGGCCAGCACATGTAATGGCCAACATTTGAGTATGATGTTCATTCCAGGTCAAGTGCTCATCAATGTAAACACCACGAAACTTAGAGGATTGACTTGGGTGATAGGAATACTATCAATGGGCATTGTAAAATTTTGATGGGGCACTACTTTGCAATGAGATCGGAAAAGAACAAATTGCTTTTGAGGGCTGGTCTGTTAGCCCTAAACCAGTCAGCAATATCTGTAAGTTCAGAGTTAACAGTCAATGACAGGGACTCAAGTGATTTACGGAAGAAGAAAACATTTGTGTTATCAGCAAAGAGAATACAATGCACAAGAGCCTGATAGGTGATGAATTAAGGAGACCATTAATATAGAGTAAGAACAACAACGGGCCCAATATATAACCCTGTGGGATTCCACATCAGGTAAGTTTTACTTTGGACGAAGCACCATTACATAAAACTCATTGTTGTCTTTTGTCGAGATAGCTATTAAACCATTGGAGTGGTAAGCCACATATACCATAGTTCTCAAGCTTTTTCAATAGAATACAATGGTCGACCGTATCAAAAACTTTGGCCAGATCAAAAAGATTCCTAAGGAGAATTTATTTATGTCAATGGCACAAAATATTTTATCTTCAGGTGAGATGAAGCAGCAAATGTAGACAAATCCATTCACCATCACTTCTGCATGTTCCTGGTGTGGACATTCTTCCAGGTCAAATATTTGTTATAGATCATCTGGAGTAGAAGACATGCATAAGGATCTCCTTGCCTTACCCAGTGGGACGTGAACTGAACAATTATTGGTCAAAATTTGTTAATCGCATTTCTTTCCACACAAAATACGGTGCATGGTGGATAAGCCAGATTCCATGACCACCAGACCCAGGCGATCATGGCAGAGATACATGACTTTTCAGTGTATACTGGTTTGACTGTTAGGATGAGTGATGAGACACTGTTGATCCTGAAGTGGATTCGGTGTAGGATGCCTCTGGCAAACCGTGGAAGACGAGATTTTCCATCCCAGAGACATTCTCGATGTCATCCACACCAATGTCGTAGTCTTATTAAAAGAATCACTAGAGTGTGGACTATAGTCCGTCGGCAAATGTAATGAATTGACTTTTTGTAAAAATTTTGGGTATAATCTGGACTATTTCTGAAACTTAGTGTTGTGTTCATGTTCATGCGGGAATAAAACAAATTCTGTTATATCAGCAATTCAGGATGTTATACTCGTAAATGTATATTGAACAATATTTCAGTCCACATTTCGGAACCAGTGTCCAGAGAAAGTTCTCTCTCAGAGTTACACAACATCGTCCACGCCATAGAACGAGAATTCGTGACTTCAGGCTTTAATATTCGTAAATATTCGTGAATATTAGGACATTTTTAATATTCGTAAATATTCGTTGATGACGTTACTGTTTCCGCTTTTTTACGAACTAATTTAAGAGTACTAATTTAAGAATATGTGCAGTGGTTTGCGGCGCTGTACTAAGAGCCGTGGTCCGTAAGCTAATTACCTAAATCGTTCCCTACTCTTGAGGAACTCTGTAAAAAGCCGACCATCTCTCTCTCTCTCTCTCTCTCTCTCTCTCTCTCTCTCTCTCTCTCTGGTGCCTCTCTCAGATCTCTGTTCTGTATGTCTCTCTACGATGTCTCTCCCTCTCTGTCGGTCTGTCTCTGTCTGTCTCTCTACGATTTATCTCCCTCTCGGACTGTCTCTCTACGATTTCTCTCCCTCTCGGACAGAGAGGGAAAGAAATCAGAAAATGTACGATCTCTCTCCCTCTCTATCCGTCTGTCTCTGTTTCTCTCTCTGCGGTGAAACTCACAGGCTCGGTAATTCTATATAATTTTTTAACTATGTTTGGGTGACTGATGTTCCGGTATACATACCGAAGTTCAAATGATGCGTTTAGTTTGATTAATTATACGCCAGGTTCGACTGAGGGCAAGATCCTCCCACTCAGTAGAGGAATCTTGGGCGGAGGGAATATTGGTGTCGTTCGTTTGGGCGCCACAAATTTGAATTCCGCATCCGCCTATTGAGACTTCAAACAATAGACTAAGTGAAGTTACTGATATAAGATGATTAACTGTAACATGTAACTGTTCTTCTTCTAGTTCTAATAGAGCCTACCTAGTTTTTGGCACTGAATTTTTTACTACTATTTCCGGATTTTGAAGAATTAAAAAAGCAAACAATTTAATATTCGTTGACCAGTTTAATATTCGTCAATATTCGTAAATTTCTAAAATCTTAATATTCGTAATATGCGCATACTCGTTCTATGGTCCACGCCATTCATGGTTACATGACAGGCATGAGATGCTTCGGGATGTGTGGTCCACAGTTGCATAGAACGGCAGATAGGAACCTCTTTACTGCTGCCTTGGCGGACCCCGGCCATGTTCTGAACCCGCTCCTCCCTCCTGTAAAGACACTCCCCTATTCCCTGCGTCCCAGACCACATGACCGAATTGTCCCACAGGCTGACAACTTAATGAGAAAAACGTTTTTAACAAGAATGCTTTATAATGTGTAATTTCATGTAAACCAAAGTGCGGTTATGCAGTTGGATAAATAAAGAATATACTTACTTACTTAAATTCCTATCCTCCGTCGATCGTTTGCAGCCACCCCTATTCACCAGGACATAGTAGTTTGGGAACAGCTATGAACATCTGTTCCCAAACACGACCTGCCTGGTAGGCAGCTCTCTGTGTGTTACACAAGTGCAGCTTGAGTCGGTGCATGGAAGGTCATCCGCTGGTCTGCTTTTCTGTGAGAACATATACCTCCGTGCCTCATTCACCTTCTCGTCACTGCTCGCACCGTCATACAGAAGAACTATAAGGCGCTCCAGTACATCGAGCTGACCATCAATAGAGCTGGGGGGTTGATGCTAAGGTGCAGTAGGCTGGGGTGACGTCGTTGAATGTCTTCTAAATGTCCAACACGGTCCTTTCCACAGCCAGCAAAGGATGATACTGTGCTACATCCGATAAATGCGTGCAGGAAGACTATACGCACTTCTCTGGGCCCAGAGCACGTGCCATCTCATGGGTTGGTAGGTATCTGAAACTTTTGCCTAAGCCAAAACCAACTCACAGTTCGTCAATGCTGAACTGCTGCCTAGGCTAACAACAACACGTCAACTGCGCATATCAACACTTTACGATAGCCATGCATGTTTGGCAGCATCGGAGACATGCAGGAAAATCCTTGTATCAGCTTCCTCCTGAGTACAATCTCGACTTCAAAACTGCCTCCACCATTGCTACCTCTATTGTCCACTCCGTCAGGCAACCTCCTCTGCTTCCCGCCGGACTATCCGCCTACAAACTGTCACCTTTCTACTCTTCGTGAGGTCACGGGTGCTGAGCCACGAGTGCTCATTTTAACCTCCGCGCGAAAAACGTGCGAGCTAGATCCTGTACCCACGTTTCTTCTACAGGAGCTCATCGACTTCTCACTCCCACTCTTCATCATGCAGTGCACCCGCTCGATCCGTGAGGCGTATCTGCAGGCTTCACAGAAACGATCTATCCTGCACCCAGTCTTGAAGAGGGATGGGCTGGATTCAAGTGATTCAGCAAACTACAGCTCAATTGCAGTCAAAACCCTAGGATATGCTTCTGTTGTTGTGAGCGCTACAATATTGTTCAAGAGATATACCTATTATTGTGCTTTGGCGGTCATATTGGCCGCCATCTTGGATGGCAACATTCCCACACTATTGCCACTACGATAGATCGATTCCTTGACCTTGAAAATATTAAATTCGACACTTCATTTGTTATTTTAGCTTACCTCTGACCCGATATATGCATATTATTCTGTTTTTGGCCGCCATATTGGTCGCCGTCTTGAATAGTAACACTCCAAGACTATTGCCACTACCATAAATCGATTCCTTGGCCTTGAAAATATTAAAATCGACACTTCATTTGTTATTATAGCTTACCTCTGACCCGATATATGCATATTTTTCAGTTTTTGGCCGCCATATTGGTCGCCATCTTGAATAGTAACACTCCAAGACTATTGCCACTACCATAAATCGATTCCTTGGCCTTGAAAATATTAAATTCGACACTTCATTTGTTATTATAGCTTACCTCCGACCCGATATATGCATATTTTTCTCTTTTTGGCGGCCATATTGGCCGCCATCTTGGATAGAAGCATTCTGACACTATTGCTACTTCAATAAATCGCTTCCTGGGCCTTGTAAATATTTAATTTGACACTTCATTTGTTATTGTAGCTTACCTCCGACCCGATATATAAATTTTTCTATTCTGGCAGCCATATTGGCCGCCATCTTGGATAGTAACATTCCGACACTATTGTCACTATGATAAATCGATTCCTTGACGTCGATATTATTAAATTTGACACTTCATTCATTATTCTAGCTTACCTATGACCTGATATATACTCTTTTCTGTGTTGACGGCCATATTGGCCGCCATCTTGGTTAAAATGCATATTTCGGGGGTGATCCCGTGGTTGGATTTTGGGGAATTTTGGATATGTTATTCAGCAATGAAAACTGAGCAGGAAACCGTTTAGCAAGCTTCTGAAGCAATTTTGCCCAGGTTCAGTGTATATTTGAGCTAGATTGCCTGGACTATATTATTAAATTTTTCAAAACTACCCGGGACCACTCAGAAAAACTGGCAACTTCATTTTTCATGATCAGTGAGGTGTGTAGATGTAAAAAAACATAGTTGCCAAGATTATACCCAAAAAAAATCTATTTTACATTTGCTGGTGGACTACTACAACCAGAGATGCGAGGTGGATATACAACAGTAATTCCATCCAGTAAATTTACTCTTGACAACAAAACAAAGGTTAAATTGGCACGTGTGCGCCGCTATGCGTCAACTGCGCCATCTTGGAACATACATATATGTATGTTGCTTGGATGGACTTACATATAGATAGAAGTATGTGTACTTTTGTGTACATTTATGTATATAGATATATGTATGAGTATGTTTGTGTACATGTAATACATGTCTGTATCTGCCATTCTGGGATGGAATCAATCAAACGTAGCACTCAGGCTGTAAATGCTTATCGACCATGTAACATGGACCCCAGCATTCACCAGCATTTCAAAGTTTTCCTAAAATGTGCTACATAAATAAATGTCCAGATACCGATGGACTTACGTGCTCATCCACGCAACAACGAGGTGCTCCACCATTCTGTCGGCTGCGAGTGAACTGATCAAGTGGAAGAGTTTTCCGCCTGTACTTGGCACAAAGAGTATCACGAACGGTTTCTTCATCGAGAAGTACACTGGAAAGTTTTCCGCCTTCAGCTCCGGCTGAACAAAACACAATGCAAGGTAGCAGAACACTGCGTAATGTAAACCTCCCTTACATGGTATCATAGGTCTTTGCAAGGACCTACAAAGCACTATACTAATAACTAGATATACAAATGGCATCATGAATATGAAGCTAATTCTGGAAACTCCCATAGCACCATCATCATAACTCACAGGGCATCAATCGACAGCTGCTTTTAGGCATTCTGAAACCACAATCCTTATTACTTAATTAACACTAATATACATTAACTAATTAATATTAACAGTTTTCATACCAAAATGGGCAAAGTAGCTAGAAGGATGCTCTGAACAAGATCATCCACGGAGTCTTCCATCTGCAAGGAATGAAGTGGATTCGTATGACCTCGGTTCATAACTTGGATCAGTGGAATGCTCACTTCTACTGACTGAAACCTGAGAATTGGAAAAACACAAACAAGAGTCTCCCTTAAAACATGCATCACTCCAATGCTAATATGACATGGACAGTGTCATGGATCCTAACTTAACTAAGCCTCAAAGCTGTAGAAGTTTCCATATTAGATTGAAAAAATGGACCTCAAAATAAAGCAACACTGCTATGTATCTCAGGGGTGCAACAACCAACAACCAACAACAAAAAGAAAAAAACTTTTCATTTTGAAAAAATGAAAAGTTTTTTTGTTTTTGTTTTTTGTTTTTAAGATTTTCCTATTTCGGATCATAAAACCCACAAAAATGACACGAATACCGCTCAAATTAATCAGATGCATAACTGAAATTAACTAGAACAGTAGAACTGTAGAATGTCATGCAATGAAATTAACACAGACAATACAACAATTGCCAAGAGAGTTGTAAAAAAAATTTTGCGTTTAAAAAAAAACCCTTTAACAGCCCTGCTATGTATCCATGCAAGTATTCATTTTGTAACAACCGTCTTAATATCGCGCCTCCCAACAAAACTGCACATAGGACTAAACATTGTACGGGTTCCCGAAAATAGCTGTACGAAATTAATTAATTAAAGAAAAGAGTTTAGACAGACGACAAGACACCTCATTGATATTGTTTTTGACAGGCTGGTTCACACTACTTAGCTATTAAAAGCGCTGAAGAATTCCAGGGATACAGATTACAATTTCCTTACGCTTGTTCAGCAACGTCGTATGCTACAAGACCACAGACGAAGCGACCTTGCAATTTCTTTGCAGCCATTTTAAAGACTTCTTTGTCTGAAATTGTTAAGATAAAAGACAAATTCACAATGCATGGAGTGCATAATCACGAGATCACATGTAAAATCGTGAAGCATCGATGTCATTGCCTTAACATCACACATGAAATCATGAACAATGGACAAATGGACAATGACCATAGACAGAACCCAACATAATGACATCATGATCCTTACAAAACGATCAGATAATGAGATTATGATTTATTAGATCAGTGCTTCCCAATCTTTTTGGCTATGGAACCCTTTTGACCTGAACATTATTTGACGGAACCCTGACCTAAATAAAACATATTATAGCATACAGGTATGTAAATTTAATATTAATAACAGTGATCGGCGTATATGGGGGGGCCCGATAGCGCATTGGATAACATCTGGCGTAGAGAGCGAGAGGTACCGAGTTCGAGTCCCGTAGGGCGGATATGCTTTGTAGGCTGCTATTAGCGCCGTTGTATTGCATGCTGTCTGTTCTGTTAGTAGTTAAGATTTAAATTGCATAACATGTAAATGTAGAGCGCAGTGCGTTTGTCAGGCGCTTAATAAAGAAAAGATTATTATTATTATTATTATACAGTTTTAATCCAAGAAATATAGATTAGAAATTATTTTAAATGAAGTTCTCACGTGGAACCCTTGTCTCCACCTCAGAATCTGGTTTATAATGTAACAACATATTAAAACAATGCTTATTCAAGTGCTGCATGCAACCCTTGTCTTTCCCTCACGGAACCCTAGGGTTCTGCGGAACACACTCTGGGAAACACTGTATTAGATTAAAAATGATATCCTTAGGTACTGATATCAATCAATCAAAACAAATCAATCAATCCTAATCAATCAATACTGATCAATCAATCAGTCAATCAATCAATGAAGATGACATACGGTGCTTGTCATTGGGTCCAAATGCTCCAATAATAGTCACATCCGTAACTCCCATGATTCCTTCGGGAAATCCTCCTAAGATGAACATACCCAAGTCCTCGAGACTCGAAATCATCACTGGAGCACCAACTGTGTGACTAAATCACCGAAAACAACAAACTTTATTTATAAGCTAACAAATTCATTCTGACTTGTAACTTCTGAAGTGAAGTGAACCTCAAGTTAAAATCTGTGCGAAATTAACATGATTATTATTACAAACATAACTACTGAGGACTAAAAAAGAAAACTAACCTGCTGTCTATGAACACATAAAATAGCAATAATGATGAATGTAAAGGTATCACAATAACTGGTAATGTTTCTTTCTTTTCTGAAGACATTTTGTAAGACATACTTTCATATATATACAGCAGGGTTTTTGTATAGGAAAATCACTAGAAAGGGCAATACAAGGTCATTGCACATTTCACTATCAGTCTGTCAATATAAAATTATAGAAAGGCCCTTAAAAGTGCTATATAATTACTGCAAAACATAAGTAAATATAATAAGAATCTAGAGCATTATATAGCCTTGTATGTCTTTTCTTGAATGCTGCTTTCCATCATGCTTTAAATTTGCTTTAGTCAAATTTTTACTTAAGAAATCTGACCTCGACATCAACAGCCTGTCTAACTTTAGACCCATCTCCAATCTCAATATTTCTACGATTCTTGAATGACATTTTCTTAAACAGATTACAAACATATCACTTCATATCCTAACTTAAGTCCTTACTAATCAGCTAATCATGAAGGCTACTACACAGAAACTGCTCTCGCCTTCACGCTAGATAGCATTTTCTCATTTATTGACATTGGAAAACCCTTGACCTTAGTGCTGCTTTTGACACTGTCGACCATCAAATACTACTTTCAAGACTCGTTAAAGCTTTGTTGTCTCTGGGACTGCCTCAAACTGGCTAGATTCTTACGTCTGCAATCACTCTCACCTCAATTAAGCCATGAGGTTTCAACAAATCCAAGATGCCCTGGCCCGCGTCGTGCTACATGTCTGTACTCATACCAACTCCTTAACTCTGCTCAGTCAGCTGCATTGGCTTCCAGTTGAATTTAAATAAGATTTAACTTGGCCTGCTTGACCTACAAGACCCTTACAATGAGCACTCCCACTTTGAAATATATTCAACGTGCTTTAAGTCACACCAGTTGTGATAGCCATATTTAACACCCTTGTGATGTTCTTAGAAGATGCTAAACAAACAGTCATATACAGAGGCTTTAAAGACATATACAGACTAATTTACTAATATAAATATAAATACATATACTCACTAATGTTGCTCTAATGCATACATTACATTACACTGCATCACACTCGTCTAAACCTAACAGAATAAAATGCATTCAAACTACAAAATAAAAATACATATATAAAATACCAAATACATTATTATATGTGTAAAAGAACAGAAATTACAGTTTCACGGCAGCCACGATAGAAGCCACGGACAGAGGACCATCATACGATACTGGTTCCATGTCCGCTCGGTAAACACGCACTGTGGGATAGACGGAAATCCCGACCTTTGCGCATACATCTGTCCAATCATAACATTCCACAGCGGCCAACGGAAAGAGATTCTCCTTCGCAAGAAGTTCAGCAGCTTTGGCAAAGATTCTTAGAACGATCTGGTTTCTTGCATCGACTGAAATATAAACAGAGATTTACTGTTAACAGGTTATTTAACAGAATAGCCAATCCTTTGGTAAGCATTTGCTTGATTGGTCTGCTTGTCATTTTATTGGTCTTGATTTCAAAATGTCCATTCTGGAGGAAATCCTTTCCCCCCCCCCCCATTTCTCCTCCTTCTTTCCTCCCCTTTTTCTCCCTCTTTTCTCAGCTACAGGACAATACAACCGGACCACCTTCATACATACCAGTAAACATAAGTGACCCAGGGAATAAAAATAAGTCGGATGTCGGGAATTTACATTGCTAGGAAAACAGCAAATTATGATCAGAAGTAACTTATTCTAATTTTCAAATTTTCTTGGAAATGGGTGAACACATTTTTTTACATTTCTGATATCTCACATTTGATTAAATTCATTGTTTCAATGTGTATTTTCAGAATATTGTGCAGGGTATACTTTAATTTTTTGATTATAATATATTAAAATAAATCATTTTTTTTTCAAAAAATGGTCACATAATCATTTGTAACTTTGTCAAAAAGTTAAGTAGAACCAAACTGTTGGTGTCATTTTAAAGTAAAAATGTGGTCTTTAAGAATATATAAAATACTCCTATTCTAAAATTTCTGACATGCGACTCATTTTGATCCCTTGGGTCACATATTATATAAAGTACTGTATACAGATCATATAATCTAATCTAATCTACCCAGTGGCGTACCGTACGTGGGGGGCAGGGGGGCGAGTCGCCCCGGGCGGCACTTGAGCAGGGGCGGCAAAATAGGGTTGAAGAAAAATAAAAGGAGTGAATGCAGAAAAAAATTGAAAAGTATAAGAGAAAGTAATAAAAGTAGACAAAGAAGGAAGGAAAGTAAGAAAAATAATCCAATAACATACAGTGGCGTAATGAGGGGCGGGGGCGGCCCCCGGGCGCAGGACAGGGTGGCTTCTGACAATTATAGTATATGAGCATGAGTCTTGCACGGGGGAGGAGAGGAATGTGTTTTTGAAAAAAAGAGAAGAGGGGAAAGCAAAAAAAAGGTCATCAGAAATTTTGGTGGATGTAATAAAGAAAATTTTCCGGAAATTTCCAAAATTAAGTGCCAAGGGCGGCATTTTTGGCCGTCGCCCGGGCGGCATTTAAGCTCCGTACGCCACTGAATCTACCATAATTCAGAAGAATCATAATCTTCAAATTTCTATAGCACTACTTATTCACGATCGCAGGTCAAGCCTTTCTTAGCATAGTCAGTCACTGTGCCCGAATTTTTTGCAAGTTGTTCACTCACAATTGCCCAGCATAACCAACTGATGCTATATGTAGTGGCACCATATAAATTGTGCCATATATAGTAGCAGAACACGTGATTATTGTTGAGGTGTCAATCAATCAATCAATCAATCAATGAAACTTGATATAGCCAATAGTAGTAATAATAAAAAATGACTTACAATAATAAAGATATTTAAAAGATCTGGCTAATTGGTAATCTCCATCCCCAGAAACAACACAGCCATTCTTTTTAGTTGAAGTTTAGATTTGATCAGAGCAGATTTACTAGATTTGATTTGATCTGATTACACAGACTGAATTAGGCTGAATTAGCTGGAAATCCGATTACAATAGATTTGATCCTACAAGATTTGATCTGATTAGATTTTTTTTAAATTTAAAAAGATATGACCTAATTGCACTGTATAACCAAACTAGATATAATTAGATTAGATTAGATAGCTTACATGACAGATAGAAGAGAACCATAAGAATTGGTCGATCGTTTGTCTCCGGAAAGAACGTTTTGTCAGTGAGCGCTGGAAGGTGAGTTCGGTCCATTGGAAGTCCACGCATGTCGTACACGGCCTGTGCCACACGGTCATCCTGGATCTCTATCTGTCTTTCAAGTTCAAGATCTTTAGAAAAGACAAATAAATCGCAAGATTCAATCGTAAGGGTTAACTGAATATTAATTAATTAATAAATCCGTTAATATTAATAATGAATAAATCAGTTAATATTAATTAATTAATTAATACTAACTGAATATTCTTGGATGTCTTTGTCAATACATCCAAGAATAATTTACGCAAAATCAGCACATTTCTTGAACAATTGATATAAATCAACATAATCGCAGAAACTGCTACCGTTTTTTCTCTGGTTCATTTCTTCATCTTCCTCCTTTTCCATCTCCATTTTCTCACTCTTAGTATCCACGTGTGTGATCTTCAGCTGCTTTTGGACAAATTCAGCCGGTGTCATTCCCCCATCCGTGAAGATCAAATTCGCCTGTGAATCAAAACACCACAACAGTAACACAGATATTTATTTCCTTAATTAGACTTGATTGAAACTAAATCATTCTAATTTACTACAAGCGACAATCAGTAACATTTTCAACCGCACACAAAATGAAGTACATTTTCATCTATTCAATCATAGGTGATTGAAACTAAATCATGATTTGATTAGATCTGACTGAAATTAAATTCAGATTACTCTTGGTGAATCAAGAAAGAACCAGCGACATTCTAATCTAATCTACTGACTTCTTTCACTCTGTTGTCATAATGCATAAGTTATCAATTGATGGTCACTTCAAGTTAAACCATAATCAAAGTCATTCTCCATTACAGAAGCCAAGTTGAAATTTGACAACCCAGAAAAATCAGCAAGTTGTAGCCGTAATCACAACTCCACATTTCCAAAGAGTTACTTTAAAGCTAAGCAAAGGGCACCAGCTTATTCAAGAGCATTGAAAGTGAAGCTACGGAAAGGTAGGCCTGCTGAAAGCCATGAGTTTTAAGTTTAGTTAATTGAAGATGTTTTGAACCGTTCACAAAGTGAACGAACTAAGTGGTTCACAATAAACAGATCAGCGTTAGCTGGTTCAATATGCACAAGTGAACTTGTCATTCTTAATCAACACCAACATCACATCGGCTGGTGGATGAGCTACTTCGGCACTTAAAAGGCACTGTATGAATGTCCAGCAATGTTAGAAGCATTAACGTTTCCATTTCCGTGCCGAGCCATGCAACCAGTAAGGACTGCTGTTGTCGTCTTTGTGCTTCAGCCTAGAGAACTAAACACTGGACAACACCTCTGAAAACTACCATTCATAGAGGCTGTAATGAATTATATCAACTGCAGCCAGATTTCTAGTTGTTGACCTACTGGATTGTGACTAGACTTCAACTCGGCTTGTACCACACAGAGTGTGAGTTCACGCCTCCACTGATGCAATCCCTGTGAAAGGACCTTATTTAAGTCCTTCACACACAATTGCTCAGCGCAACCAATGCTCAGTCGTATGGTTGTGTGTGCACTTCTGAAACTGGAAGAAGGGCAGTAAATACAATTGTGTATGTATCATGTATTTGTACTTATTCTCCAATAGATTACAATCTTTGACTCTAGTTCATGTAAAGCAATTTATGCCTTGTGCACAATGAGAAAGGTGCTGTAGAATTAATTAAATTAAAGGTATGTAATAAATAAGCAATTACCTGTCCGTTAGCAAATGCTACCAAAGTTTAGAAAGTAATCAAGTCTTTTGCATACCTCACCAGGATGTTTAAATGCCAGTAGCGGAAGTTTAAGACTTCTGTCCAGATTGTATTTTGCCGGATCCACCACTTCACTGTATAACAAAAAACAAAAAACTCTCATAAGACATAAATTCTAATAACGCCAAAAATTAATTCAAGCCAAAAAATTAATTTTAGTCAAACATACATCTGAGCCAAGATTTGTGCCAACAAACTTATTGCCAAAAATAAAATTGATCTAAAAAATAAATTTATGACATACATAAATAAATTCACTCCCAAAATCCTTCTATGCTAAAACTGAATTAAATTTTGTCAAAATCAATGCATACCAAAAATAGAAACTTGCAGCCTACCGAAAAGACCATGCTCTATGAAATCAAATAAATTTGTTTAATTATCGTAGTTTTATATTCACATGTTGATTGTGATTATTCCCATAAGACCAGTGTAGTTGGTGCTGAATTCCGTGATGATGTCACGAGTCGCAGACTCGGTCTTCCCATCATAAAAGATGTAAATGACGTCCACTTCACTCTCCTGATATGGGTCAAAGTCACCGTCCTCTCCGATGTCATGCTAAAAATAGCCATCATGCTAAAAATAGTCATTTTGCTAAAACAGTCATCATGCTAAAAATAGCCATCATGCTAAAAATAGTCATTATGCTAAAAATAGTCATCATGCTAAAACTAACCATAATGCTGACAATAGCCATCATGTTCAAAATAGCCATCAGGTTCAAAATAGTCATCTTATTGAACAAGTCATTATGTTTAGCAACTAGGCTAAATATATATAGCAAGCTAACAAATGTAGCCAATGTCATTCTAAAAACAAGTCATTGTGTTAAAATTTTGAGTCATAAAAATTCATCATGCTAAAACCTCTATCAAGTAAAACATTTTTGCCTTGCAGAAAATAAATACTCATCAAGCTTAAAAATAAGTCAACATGTTAACTCCTGTTTAAAATAGTCATCATGCCAGACACAGTCAAAGTACTAAAACACTTGTGCACGAGTCAAGACACTTATATAGCACTTAAAAGGTGCTACATAAGTGTCTTGACTCACACATACATTTGGACTTACTGCAAATGGTAGTTCCAACACCCGGAAGAACTTTGCCAGGGCCGATCGTTCCATCTGACCTCGATACTTAAACACCGGACAGGGCTGATCTGGTGCAGTTACCGACTTGCATCGAAACAACCATACAGCTCCCATATCGGATGAAGAATAATGCCTGATTGAAAAGCAGAATTTAAAACTTTGTAACATAATGTAATGTATGCACATAAGATTTCTGCAGCACCTTCAAAGTACTTTCGACCTTGTCAGTCTGAATGATGTTAGACTTCCTAAGGAACAACTCGTTCCTATGATTCTAAACAAAACCGAATTCCAAAAACAATAATTCTTTAATAATACAGTACTACAGTAGAGTAACATGGACTCCTGATTGTCCCTCGTATGCATAATGCTACAGCTCAGTCCAGAAGCTTTGCCCATGTTGGAACACCCCGCTGTAATCGCTTTTCCCCCGAGAGCTACGGCTCAAGCTCCTCAGTTTGTCCCTTCCGCAGTTTCACAAGTGCAGAGTCTGTATTATTTGACAATATTTCGCTGTTTTGGGTCAGGAGCACCACTGATGAGCTTTTTCTTGAAGTGGCACTATATAAATGTCAGACTACAATTATAATTACAGTACCAATCGACATCTGCAAGACTCCAGAGATCGGATGACAGGCCATTTATGGAGGATACTGGTAAGAAATGCAATGATGAGGTTGTTTTGACTCTGCAACTTTGTACATTTTCCCTCCAGGGAGATAATTTGCCGCTCATTAAAGCTCGCTAGCAGAAGATTTAAACAGCAAAGACGACAATTTAAACCACAAATGAGCAACTTACGGCAGATTTTCGACTGTATTCTGCTCGTTAGTTAGTCCACAGTGATAGGTGTTTTGAAAAACGAAAATGGCTTCCATCAAGATGCGGTGGCCTGTACAGAAGGAAAAAACAGAGGATTTTCTCCTGTAGGTAATGAATGGAAACATCAGACACTATTCTGCCAGCACGCACACACATGTTGGTCAATGTTGGAGAACGTTGGCCCAACATGTGTGTGCTGGCTCAGTTACATACTCAAAGCACTCGTAAATATCTGACTTTTGGTGTACCTCTTGAATCTATAAGCGTGAGTTTGACAATTCTCCTGCTTTTCAAAGCTAAATAAATCCTCTGTAATTGGGTAATTTTCTAGGGAAACGTGCACTGGACTTACGAACTTATGGCAAATTCTTACGGTTGCAATTTACTGTGCAGCGTACATTTAAAACAGTCACTTTTCAGATCAGTTAGCAGTCCTTAAATGGCACTAAAACTGTTACCATAAAACCACACAGGTCAAATACATAATTAATCTAACGACTTCTATACTACCATTATCATAATGTACATACAACTGAGTCAGATATACAAATAAGTCCTCTGAATGAATGAATGAATAAATAAATGAATGAATGAATGAATGAATTAATTAATTAGCTCATTTCAAAGTGAAACCACAGTCCACAATCGTAATGCATTGGAGGAGCCCATTCAAAAACCAGTAGTTCAATGGAAAACACTATAATATAAATGATAAAATTTTCAGTGCTTATCCATCTGCATCCAATGCCATAGCATATATAGCGGCATGTTTACTGATGCTGCAAGTCTGATTTTCCAGATATCTATCAAAAGCTCCTCGTCTAAATTCTGATTCCCAAGTCATCACATCCACATGAAGTAAGGAAAGCTGTCATGTTCCATAAGAGGGAGGCACTCACTTCCTCCTCTAAGGCGCCTGAGCTGGCAGTGGAAGATTCCCAAGGTCCACGATGAGATGCGAGGACTTGCCGTTACTTCGCAGCTTATTATGTACCTACTAACTTCTTGTGCATGGTGATAAAGACAAGTGTCAACAAATAATTCCTTATGCAGAGTCCGTTTATCAGGCCTGAACCCGCAATCATCAGATCACAGACCAAGTGCTAATGAACAGACCATTGTCTTAAACAATACCTAAATATAATTAAATGCCAATACAATTAGGATAGTTAAGTAAAACTTGGTTCAGCTACAAACTGTAAGTGCCAAGGGCTCTTTGGTAGCTGAAGATGACGTCAGAAACCCCGTGATTTTCAATCAGAAGTCGTTCTTTCTCCTCAATCGACTGAAGAATCGGAACCTGATGCAGCAAGACCACCCTACACAGAACAGCACAAAAATGCAACCATACATAATCATCAAACATTTAAACAGTGCCCCTAAGTCTAATCGGATTCAATCTTACACTTAAGAAAACTAATCTGGACCCAAACGACTGCAAAAATTATCGGCCTATTTCTAACCTGTCTTTTCTTTCAAAAACCCTTGAACGTCTGGTTTCAATTCAGATTCTTCCTTACCTTGAGTCTTCAGGCCTTCTCCCCTCACACCAATCTGGTTTCAGGGCGTTCCACTCAACTGAAACAGCCCTGCTCTCTATGCTAGCTGACATCTACTCAGCTATTGATAAGGCTCAGGTCACCCTTCTTGCACTTTTTGATGTCTCAGCAGCCTTCGACATGGTGGATCACGATATTCTGCTCCAACGCCTTGAATCCTCCTATGGTCTTAAGGGAGTCCCTCTTCTCTGGCTTCAATCCTACCTGTCTGGTCGCACCCAAATGGTTATAGCTGGTAATTCCAGGTCTAACTGGGTGCCTGTCCTTCTAGGAGTTCCTCAGGGATCAGTCCTTGGACCCCTTCTTTTCATTTTGTACACGGCTGATATTACCTCTTTGTTTACAAATTACTCTGCTACTGGTCACCTTTTTGCTGATGACATTCAGGCATATGTTCATGGTCCTGCGTCTACTCAACTCACTTTAGCTCGCCGTATTGAAGCTCTTTCCCATGACTTGCATTTGTGGATGTCTTCCAATCGCCTTTCGCTAAACTCTTCCAAAACTCAACTTATTTGGCTTGGCACACCCCAACAACTTCTGAAAATTGACTTTTCGCTTCTCTCTGAAAACTTTCCCAATTTTACGTTCTCTACTTGTGTGCGTGACCTTGGTGTCACTTTGGACAGCGCTCTCACTTTTTCTGCTCATGTAACCAACCTTACACGATCCTCTTACTTTCACCTACGGCGTCTCAGGGTTATTCGCAGATCTGTTCCTCTCTCTACCATGGCATCCATTGTCCATGCATTTGTCTGTTCCAGAATTGATTATTGCAACTCCCTACTTATTGGTCTTCCCAAGGTCCGTCTATACCCTATTCAATCTGTTCTCAATACTGCTGCTCGATTGATTGCTCACCTTCCTAAATACTCCCATATATCATCATTCATGGTTAACCAACTGCATTGGCTTCCTCTCTCTGACCGCATTCAGTTTAAAGTCCTTGCTTTGGTCCTCAAATCCAAACTGGGACTTGCTCCAAAATACCTCAGGGATGTCATTCGTCCTCCTCTTTCTGCATCTTCTCATCGGCCTTTACGACCTCTGGACCGATCTGACTTCTTTGTCCCACGAGCTAGGACTACGATTGCTCAAACTCGATCCTTTGCCATCATTGGGCCCTCTTTATGGAATGCCCTTCACTTCACTTTGCGTGAGACTTTCCTTTCTGGATCATTGTCTTCATCTCTCTCTCTCCTTAAAACATATTTCTTCTCTCGGGGTTCTCGCACTGGGAGCGCTACTGAATGGCCTCGGCTGTGAGCGGCGCTATATAAATTACTAATTACAATTACAATTAATTACAATTACCGAATTTCTTACTCGCAGATTTTAAATGCATTTTTATTTGCCACTCACATAAGTATGTCTATGTTCATGTATGTACATATGAATGCATGCAATTAGCTATTTATACAGCTCCTTTTTCCAATGAAATATAATGACTTCTACAAAACCGCTAATGCCCCAGACATCAGTCGATGGTTGCTTTGAAGTAAAAGCACATTTAAAAATCATACATAATCCATTGGAAAGCCAGTCTAAATCTTATCCATCAGGTTAAGGAACGTCACAGGTGCCATCTAACCAGCAAAACAAGGCTGTTCTAATTAAACTGAACAAGACCTCAGAGGTCAGTCTCTATGTGCCTGCAAAGACCTGTCTCCAACCCCTTGCATGTTATTCTACCACATGGACCACCCATAGTGCATTACGGTGGTCTACCCAATACCACACTAGGTCTGCACTGCAACAATTGCAAATTCAAGCTTGCTGAGTACACTCCATGTGACAACTCAAAAATTGTTCTTGCACAATTGTCCTGCACCTTATATTTAGATTAACCAACCTTACATTCCTAGTAGTGCAGTAAATAACTAAATGTTAACATGAGGATAAAGTTACTGCTCTTAGTGAACTCTTATTCAGAAGATAAGAACACCTCAAGGAGCGCCATTGGGAGGCTCTTAGAAGACACTCTGTCTGGTAAGTAAACATCTATAGTTAAATACACATAAATGATAGATAATGGCTACGGTACTCACTGTAGAACATTGGAAATTATCGAATTGACATCAAACATCGAATTCAGAGAAACATTGAGAACCATTTGTCCACTTCTAAAATGACAATTACCTATTTCATGTTCTAAGCTGGTAATAAAGACAACCTGAAAATTAAAAGAAACTGAATGCAATATGCATGGTGGACAACTGGCAGTACATCAAAATTAGAACTAAGTTAAGGCTATGACCTCATGGAAACCTGTTCTTTGCTTTTTGAAGAGGTCAAAAAACAGTCAGAAGAGAAATATTAAAGGCCTCTTTCAAATCAGGAATAGATTTGAAAACAGAAGAGCTAAAAACACAGCCTAGACCACATCAGTTACAATCTTCCTATTTATTTATTAGCACTGAAAATGGCTGCATGAGGAACAAGAAACCATGGCCTGTTTTCAAGCCTCTGAGACCTCTTTGCAAATGTAAATGTACACCTTCAAAATTTCTCAGCGGCACACAAAAGCCGCGTCAGCTTATTCACCGGTGCTATATCAAATCAAGTCCGTAATAGCAAGGCTGTTTTGTCCATTCCGGTACCAGGTCAGAATACGGGGTTCTCTCTCAAGAAGCGCATTTGTGAATTTACACACTTTAGAAGTAACCACCGACTGCAGTATTTCTTACGGCAATGGACTCGTACAAGTTTCAAGACTTATTTCCAAAGTGCTGCAATTATGGAACGTCGTTTTACTTCAAATTAATCATAAGCTGATGCTTTAAGGATTAAAATGATGGCGCTAATGAAGTTCAAAGATTAGATTAGATTAGAGGCCTGAAAATCACGCACTTGAACATGTAGACATTGTCTTCACTGCCTTTTTCCTCACAGTGACCAACCATTTTATGAACATTACAGTCCACCTAAAATTACAGTCAAAATGGTAAACTGTAATTACTGCAACTCAACTGTAAATCGCAATAATGTAATTATCATTACAACCTTGTTCTGTTAACAATATCTGCTGATTAGATTCAAGGTTATAACAGCATAATTAACAGCAACTGGTAAATTTAATTGATTAAAGTACCCAAGCTAACAAAATCAGCAGTTACTATTTAGATAAAGTAATATTTAAATTAAGCTCCAATGTCCCATATTAATTAACACAGGAGAGGTACAGGACTCGGTTTCTGCTCTTCTTCCTTGATTCGGCAATGAACAAATCCCAAGGTAGTAGACATGGACCAGTGCAAGGCAGGACCTGGGTTTTACTCCCAAATTTAAGCTTGTACCAAATCAAATACTCTGTGACACAGACATGTATGCTCAAACAATATGCCCAAAGTCATCACACAAAATCTGCTGGGTAAGTTCAAAGTCACACCCTTTAAGTTACACAATGAGAGTGCTAACCAAACTGACCACCAGTGGATATTGTAATGTAGTGTTAATTACATTGGCACCTGTTTTAATCAAGTCCGCAATTATGCACAATTAACTATCAATAAAAGCATAAGGAAACGTTTGTGATAGCCATGATGACATAAATCACTTACTACTGCAAATTTGGAATCGTAGATTGTCATTATGGCAGCAGATTTTTCCAGTTCTTTAAAGAAGTTTGGCAAGCCATGATCATCTACAAAATAATAACAGTGCCATAATAATAAGAAATAATGCCATCAGCTGTAAAGGGTGAGGCAGCTTTAGGTGCAAGGAGGAAGCGCATGACGTACCCACGTTCTTTGAAAACATATGGTTAGGTAAGATAAGGTTAGGCAAGATGTGGCTAGGTTAGGTAATAAATGGCAAGGTAAGGTAAGATATGGCCAGGTAGGGTATGGCAATCCAGTGTTAGGTAAGGTTAGGCAAGATGAGGCTTGGTTCGTAATATAGGGCAAGGTAAGGCAAGATATGGCCAGGTAAGGTATGGCAATACAAGGTTAGGCAAGGTATTTAAAAAGCATGATAAGGTAAGGTAGGGTATAAAAGCAAGGTATGGTAAGGCAAGCTAATCTAAAGTAAGAGTAATTAAGGTAAGATCAGATAAAATTTTGCTCATTTATCAGACACAACTATAAATTCTTCTGCACCGTGGCCTTGAGGCTTCCAACAGAGCATTGATTTCTTGAAGATCATGAAGTACACTCAATGCGCTCATTCACTTGTCTCTGCTGTTATGAATTACAACACCAGCCTTCACATCATAGCGGTTCAACAGATATTCAGCATAAGATCCAAGTAGCAATCTAGTGACAGCAAAACGTCACCACAGGTAATTTATGACAGAGTAAGAGCAGGCACAAAGGTTGCCAGCAGCTTTATAATGCAAAGATACTGGTTTTTTAGCCCCAACAAATATACATACAAACACACAAAAACCATTTTCTGTTGCATTACTTCCAGTAATGAGTACGTGTAATTCGTAATTATACTTCCAGTAACTAAACAATTACATACAAAATATTTTATTTCTAACAGATCAATCCTACCTTTAGTAAAATGTAAGACAGCAAAAACTATTAATAGTACCTTCAATGATGCACAATAGCTTAGTCAATCTTATACCAAGGTACTGGATTTTATTACTTTTACCAAAATATATGGAACACATCTTTAAATGCTTTGAACTGTATTACTCACTGTATATGAAATTCAATAGCAAATTTAATGTCACTTTTCAATGCAATTACAGCAATAATAATATTATAATAATAATAAAAATTACAATTATAACATAATTTTTATAATAATTATTACAATAATAATTATAATTATTCTTATATAATAGTAATAATAATAAAAATAATAATATCAATTAGTTCTTAAACAAATAAACGACAAATTCCCCAGATAGGTCCCATCAGGTAAGCAGAACGTGGGCATCAACTCCTGAGGGTCTGACCATGACTCACTGGCTGTGGGCTGCAATGTTAACCTGGGACATGGTAAACACTGGCATCATCTTGGTGTACCAGTCCAATTCTGCTTTCACCCATTTAGGAAATGGAACCAAATGAGAATAGAAGTTTGTTACAATTCATACATATATTATATACATGCATAATACACATATGAATGTATGTTCCCTTTATGGCCTATTTAAAATATGTATGTAATAAAAGTGCATTCAATGTAAAGCAGGTGTACTTGTCAGATGCAAATAATGACTACTTACTTACTTAACTACACACACAAATATTTTGAATGGGAGTAATATAAATCACGACACGACATTACTGTCATCGTCGTCGTCATCATCATCATCATCATCATCATCATCAGTTCCTGGCGCCCGTCATTTGGCGCCAATGGGTACGAATAAATGATCTCCATTGTCCTCAGTCATTTGTCAAATTCAACGCTCCTTTTAGAGTTAGTCAAAGTTCACGATGTATGTTCTCATTTATATTATCCATCCAGCATAGGTTTGGTCTGCCTTTGTTTCTTTTTCGTTTGAATCTTGCATGTAGTGCATTGTGTGGGATTCGCTCAATTGGCAGTCTCTCCACGTGTTACCGGGGCACATTAGAATAACAAATTTATTACAGAAATTTATTATAGAAATGCTTCTATTGCGATAAGCTTGTAGTGGCAAATGAAAAGGCTAATATGCAGCGACAGTGCAGTCTGAACAATAAACAATTTATTATTCAGAATTATCTGTCCACCTGGACGGCATAAATTAGACCAAAAATGAAAATCAATATTTTCCAACTTAGACTACCAATGATAATCAATATTTGGTAGTTTTTGTTTGCAAAAACTGGAGAAGCAGATTCAAAAGGTCTGTATTAAAATCAGCGTTTCCGTTGGAGTCCAAAAAGAGGACGTATACTTACGTCCTGGCCTCGAATTTTAGACGTAGCTCTTTGGAATTTTTGCCTGGCCTGAGAAATTTGGACGTTTTGGACATTTGTTATGGACGTAAAAACGGCCGTTGGGGCGTTAACGGAAACACTGATTAAAATGTAATACATATGGAATAAATTACTAAAGAAAATCTCACGACAAAAATGGAAATTATGATGGTTATGGTGATGATGAGGTTGACAATGATGATGAAGACAATGATGATCTGATGATGATGATGACAATGGTGGTGATGATGCAAACTGAGATTAAGATGGCCTTGGGAAACATGTGTTACTGTCAACTGTCGATGCTTTGGTTGGGCTCTGCCTTTGTGCAGCACTTTGTGAGTAACTTAAAAGGTGCTATATAAAGTGTCTCGATCAGAGGTGTCGAACCTTTTTGGTTTAAGGGTCACAATGCCATTTTTCTAAGACTTCGGGGACAAAGACAAAATTTCATCAATAATTAAAACAACGCAATGGATACTAACGAACAATACATTTACTTCCTGCCTCACAATCAGATACCACATATTCACATTTTTACTGATTTGTTTGTACTAATTACTTGATATTGCCTTTGCTTACACAAGTACTCTATATCTGCTTGAACAGTTAATGTAGCTATTCTATGTAGTTCAGCTAAATATCCATCTGTTAGCAGTGATCTTTAGTTTGTGTTCATATTTGCCATTCTAGAGAAAAGCTGTTCACAACAATAATTATGTGCTACCAAATAGTGCATTATACCTATGCAATAAATTGGACAGATATGGAAAAGTCTCTATGGATACATATTGTCCATACAATTCATTTCAGATATTTATATAGCGCCCCTTCAAGATTTCTACTCAGAGGCGCTCCCGACTACAGCGGACACTGAATCGGAGTTTCACGCCGAAGCGCATGAGCAATTGCCAGTGAAGGACTTGCCCAGGGTCCTTACGCGGCGGCTTTGAGGTGGATTCGAACCCGCAACCCTCCGGCTGCATGGCACCGAACATACCCCTGCACCACCACGCCCACAAATACAATGTTACAAGGTCATGCTCTTAGAAAGCTCTCTTTGTGTGACTGTCATACAGTGTCATTTTAAATGTCAATATGTTCCATTTGCAATGTTTCTGGAACATCAGCCAGATCAGTTCCAATCGGATCTCCAGAAAGATTCATGTCATCATTATTTTCCTTTAAATCTTTAAATCTGTGTGCAAACTCTTGTATGTTGGACACTAAGTCATCAACCCGCCTTACCACAGTTTGATGCGATAAACTGGTATTTTCTACCATAGAAATTTTATCTGGAGCAACCATCTTAATAAACACGCTCAAGCAATCTTTAATAAATTCCCCATCCGAAAATAGTTTTCCTCTTTTTGTCAGTTTCTGCTATCAAGAAGCTGACCATGGTTCTTGTTTCCAAATTACTGCTTGCAGCTTTGAAAGCCATCTGTTGTCTAGTTAAGCTTTGTTTTGGAGAATTCGCTTGGACAATTCAAACTTGTCCGGACAGGCAGTCAAACTTTGCGTCACGTCTTGTGGAATAAAAATCCGCTTAACAAATATTATATTCCTTGTTGACTGCAATCTTTTCTAGACAGATCAAGCATAATACACCTTTTCAGAATGCTCAATGTATTACGAAAATTCCTCGGTCCACGTATTCTTTAAAACTAGACATTCGGAGTCAATATTTCGCTTTTTACTTGCACTTGACGCCACCATCTTCATCTGACGATGAAAGAAATATTATGTATATAGCACCACAAAGTTTCCATGCTAGCATTGAAACTTTGTTTTGTGTGAAGCAAAAAATTATGGGAAATTTAAAGACCGCACTCTGTTAGCAATTTAGTATGCAATTTACAATTTTAGACATAAAAATCAATATTTTGAAAGGCCTGGAGGGTCAGATAAGTAAGTAAGTAAGTAAGTATACTCTTTATTGAACCAGCTGGAATCCGCATTCCGGTGTACATACATCATAAATAACAAACAATAAATAGTCAATACGAATAAAGCAATCTAACTATAAAAGTATTTTCATATTATTGTATTGTATTGTATTTGAACACTTGTTATAGCGCCCCAACCAGATTTCCCATTCAGAGGCGCTCCCGACTACTGCGCGAACGCTGAGTCAGAGTTTCACGCCGAAGCGCATGAGCAATTGCGAGTGAAGGACTTGCCCAGGGTCCCTACGCGGCGACTTTGAGGTGGATCCGAACCCGCAACCCTCCAGCTGCAAGGCACCGAACATACCCCTACACCACCGCGCCCCAGTTGTATTGTGATGTGTTGTATTGTGTGTTGTATTGTACTCCACGTTTATAATGCGACCGAGCCACCCGCAGTAAAGATCCGAGAAATTAATCTCTGATAATCCGACCCGACCGGGAAGCGAACCCGGGCGCCGGCGCAGCGAGCGGGCACCAACCCACTCGGCCACTCAGGATCCTTATGGTCAGCTAAAGATAAAACATGGTCATGTGACTGGGGTCGAAGAGAATAGGCCAACGGCTTTTTGAAAGGAGAAACCTATGGAGAACATGGCCCGGGTTTCTCAGGACCGCCGAAAACAGGCAGGTGTCAGCTTTAAGGCATAGTTGTTCAAAGGTTGGGCTATCACTTCGGAGGTATCGCTGACGAATCAATCTGTTCATTACAGACTGGAGCATTTCTTGGTGGCCCGTTTATGGCCCCCACATGGGTGTATTTAGGGGGGTTTACGGGTTCAAGCCCCCTAAATAAGTTTCCAAAAAAAATTTATATGCTTTTACATGCAAAATACAAAAAAAACTAAACTTTTGCGACAATTTCCAATGGAAACCCCCGAAATCTTAAAACTACTCCGAAATTATTTTTTTCTGGCTACGCCCATGGGGCCCACAGACTGTATGTTGGACAACTCCGGTCTAGATACATATATACATGCCATTGTATACACATACAAACACACATTTAAAACATATGCACGTGTAGGCCTAATGATGACTGCTGGAGTATAGAACAATGTGAAGTGATATAAATACGACGTAAAGTAAGTAAGTAAGTGCATAAAGTTGATGATGCAGAACATGATGCTGCTAATATTATGGCGTAGCATACTGACGTAAGGTGCTAAACGATGGTGATGCGGCTGATCAAGATGTTCATGACTGTAAATACGAAAGCAATGACAAGATACTCACCAAATTGACATTAATAAATAATAATCAACAATCGTTCATTCCTTCGCAGCATAATGCCACGGTCAGTACAGATGCCAACGCTAATCTAATCTATTCTGGTACCTATTTTCGCGACGTTATTAATCTTTAGTCGTTTCTAAGCAAAAGACCGCACCTGTTTTGAAGAAGTAGACGACACCCAGCCCATTTGTGTTGACAAACGGTCCATAGGTTTCGTCGTTCAGCTCTTCCGTGTAGGCCAGTTTATGCGACAACTGCATCAGACTCAGAGCTATCGGAAGGAAAACCAACTCCAAGAGGATGGCTGTTTTCAGCAACTCCATCTCAAAGCCTTTGGACGTTATTGGCCTTATAAAACCCGATTAACCGGTCAACATCTAACGCCAACGACGGCTTTCGTCAACCTGTTGGTGTTTTCAGCAGCCGCGCTGTATAATTGTATATTCCACAACAAAGACTATTATTGCAATGAGACTGCCTGTTCAACGTCACAACGTTGACACCAACGCCACCCGGTGATTGAAGAATGATTGACTCTTGCATCAAGTAAGTAAGTAAGAAGAGTATACTAATGCAATCTTTAAAATTCCGATAGAGACAATTTAATTATGATCAGCGGGAGTAAGTTGCTCTCAATGTACAATAAATTGATCTTTGTTGTAAGTCGTCAAAAATCTCAGCTTCCTGCGTCTTCCACGATATGTCTGCCGTTTTTGACATCATTGCATAATTATGACTATAATGCCTACTTTTTCGTCGACTCTCTTCCTGGTTTGGCATCTCTGGCGTCTCACTTGTTCCGGTCTTACTTGTCTTCCTGCACCTTCTCAGTTGAAGTCACTATATAGCTAGTGTTCGCACTCATGTGTTGTTTCTCTAGACTCCGGCCTGAGGCCACTTCGAGATCTAGATTTCTTCATCCTGTAAAAACTTACACCAAATGTTGAGCCATTCATTCATTCATTCATTCATTCATTCATTCATTCAGAGCATTTATATAGCGCCCCTTCAAGAAACTACTCAGGAGCGCTCCCGGCCCAGCCACGACTAAAGAAAAAGACTTGAGTGACTTGTAGAACCCTGTCAGATGGCTTACAAGTAAAAAACGGAGCTTAAGTGGTAGGTCATTCCAGATGGAAGGGCCAACAACCGAGAAAGCACGGCGCTGCCTAATAGCCAAGCGAGTCCGTGGAACAAGGAACTCACCCCTCGTCGCAGAGCGAAGCACCCGACGCGCTGGAACATCAGACACTGGGCGGCAAAGATCACGCAAGTAAGATGGAGCCAGGGGTGGACTGGGGAGTTCAAGCGGCCCGGGAAAAAAACAAAAAGCGGCCCTAACTTCATGACTTTTATTTTCTTTGTGCATTTTTTCATGCATACCCGAGGGCCAGTGACCTCCAAAGTCATGGGTCACTTTACAAATTACATTATGCAATAACAAAAAACGATAAATCGCATATATAATTTATAATTATATATAAAATATTAAGAATGCGTCAACTCAAGTTATAAATCAATTTATTCGGACTCACTGTGATGGTATTATTGCTGTTTATAGTATTAGCAACTTCTTTAAGCCGGGTGCCATTTCGGCTACATGATCTATAATTGTGTCATTATTCAGTTCACTTAAAACATCGGTTTCTGTTGACATAAGCATAAAAGCTTCAAGGTGTGTAGATGACAATGAGCTTCGCAAGCGATTCTTAATGTATTTCAATTTAGAGAAAGATCTCTCACAAGCTACTTGGGTAGACGACAGAGTCAATAAAAGTTTATATGCACTAAAGAGATGCTTGTATGCTTGCCCATAGAAACTGTATTTATGTAGTACAGAAAAGCAGCAAACAGGACATTTTTTGCAAAATTTGTCGGGTTGTTTACTTGCAGAAGGTGTTTGTTGAGAGCTGGTGTCTTCAGTTTGAATTGGAGTGGCTTTAAATAAATCGACTAGATTTCGGCATTTAGCTCCATCTTTACCAAGAATCTTTAGTTTCTTATCTCTTACTTTCTCCGCACCACCTTTACATTTACGTTTCGGATTTATATCACTCATAACCGTAACATATCTTATTTAATTAATATTACTTATTACTAACTAACAAATTTAAAAGAAATTTTATCAAAACAAACTCAGTGGAAGACGCCGGAAGTAGAATGGAAGATGTAAATTCTTATCTAACATGGCGGCCGCTGGCTGTACGGAGCACTGTAGGTAAGTAAGTATGCATTGCTCTTTTTCAGTTAATTTACAAACCGGTTAACCGAAACTAAAAACCGGTTAACCGATGCCGCAATTTTTTGTAAAAAAACCTGTATCATCTGTACTAAATTGATTAAATTATTATATCACCGGTCCTGGCGGCCCACCGGGAATCTTCCCGGTGTCCCGGCGGCAGTCCAAGATGGAGCGCAGCCAAGAACACAACGAGAAACCAGAGCAGCAATGCGATATGAGATCCGCTGAGACACAGGCAGCCAATGCAACACATCACGCATGTATGCAGAGACAGGAGAGTACTTAGGAAGCCGTCCAATAAGCCGAGCAGCCGAGCGTAGAACTCGATCTAGTCGCCCCAAAACACCAAGGGGAAGGCCAGCAAGTACCCAGACAGCCTTCCCCCATCGCTCCCTCTGCGGGCCACTGGCGGCACCCGTCGGCTTTCTCGAGGCGTCGGCCTAGTGTGGTCGTTCCTCTACTTTGCCATGATTTCAATGACTGTCGCAAAATTCTGTGGGCCTTGGTCTTGCACACGGTGAGCCAGACTTTGCCGACAGTGAGATGAAGGACCAGCATTGGCCCTCGTGTTGCGCAGACTTGTCGAAATTGGGCCGCGTGTCAGAGTCGTGGTGGGAGGTTTGGAGGGGTAATTAAGGCGCAGCGGTGGATTCAATCGGCAAACAATCGACATCACCGTTGTAGCAAAGATGTTAGAGCCGTAGGCTACGGCTCTAACATCTTTGGTTGTAGGCTGAGGAGGTGGATGGGGGAGAGGGTCACGGGAGGTGTGTGGGGAGAGGGCGATGGACGGAGATGACCTAAATGCTGCCCTTGCGTTCTATTATAATTACAGCCTATCAGATCGCTGAATAATACAAATGGCGGAATTTCAAACAAGGAAACCTGTGTTGGGGTTTTATTGAAAATTTAAATTATAAAACGGTCAGTTGTTGTAATTTATCCGTTTTGGATCGTTCTAGTAGAAGTCGGCATTTGTTACAAGACTTTAGAGGTGAGTGTATAATAATATTATGCACATTATAGCATGCGTATATAATTATGTGTATATATAATATATATTCAGTTCCTGACGCCAGCCATTTTGGCTGCGATGGGTACGAATAAATGTCTTCATTTAAACAGTATTAGGCCTATCTATCTATCGTAGTCTCGGCTTGCCTCTGCTTCTCGTTCCACTTCCATCGAATCGTGCATATTTCAACAGTCTTATCACTTTTCAGCAAGATCCTTTCTCGTGTTTGGCTCGTTCTGCTCAGTCACAAATCCATTTTGCTATCAGCCTAAAACTTCACTTTTTCACATTGTTTATCCACCATAGGCTGTCTCTCAACAGACCGACCTGGATGTTGATATGATGACAACATGGTTTTTGTGTGCCATCGGTTGTTGTCTTGTGCATTATATACAGGCGCTGTAGAAGTTATTAATATTATTAAAATGATAATATAATTTATTTAACTGTATGACTAAGACTGTTTTATGGTGCTGGGAGTTATGTTATTGAATAGTAGTGAATGTCTGCATGTGCCAGTTTTGACATACCTTTTAAACTATCGATATCTTGGTCTGTTTAACTGAAAGTATGAAAATAGTAGCAAATTTGTCTTAGGTTATATTCAAATGGGTGCACAGTAGTCAATACAATACGGTACAGTACAATAATTGTATTTGATATTACCCTCCTTTCAAAGTTCACAAGTGCGGACATGACCAGACAGCAGAACATTGCTGGCTCTGAGCAGTTAAGTGAAGGACTTGCTCAAGGTCCTTCGACAGTGACCTCTGGCTTGAATAGTCAATCGTTGGCATACTAGGCTGTCAACCTTGAGATTGGGTATTTAAATCCACTCCAGGTTACACAGGTATTGAAATGTCTGTTTTACCTTGCAAGCATATACAATGACTGGACTTCTGGTGGCAAGATGAGGTGGCGAGAACAGATCACCCTCACTCATGGACCTGTACGTTAACATAAAAATTCATGGTTGGTGGGCTTCAGGTCTGATCGTCTTTGTGATATTCACATTTAGGTGATATACAGGCATGTAGCAAGACTGAAATTCAAGAGCAGGCAACTTCACAGACCATTGGCAAAATCCTGGGCATTGTGGTCATTGGTCAATAGAAGTTCCAGTATATAAAAGCAAGAGGAGTGTAGCTACGCTTATGGTGATGTATTATATAGATGTGTGTGTGTGTGTTTTGTGTGCACAAGTCAATGTACTTGATAAATGGTGTTTAATTATATGCCCTTATAATTATGCGACTAACAGTGCCTTAATTCTATCATATGAATTTGTGTGTCTGTATCTAAATGCACAATATAGCAACATAATGCTGTCATGGTTGTGTTTTGTTACGGCGGTGAGCCTGAAGAGGAGCAACGGCCTTATCATTCCACAGAGGAGCGAGGAGTCTTATCATTCCACAGAGGAACAAGGAGCACAGGCCTTATCATTCCACACAGGAACGAGGAGCAACGGCCTTATCCTTCCACACAGGAATGAGGAGCAACGGCCGTATCATTATACAGAGGAACGGGGAGTAACGGCCTTATCATTCCACAGAGGAACGAGGATCAACAATGAAGCATCAAAGCCTTATCATTCAACCAGCAACGAGCCTACCATTCCACACTGAGTGGCATCATTAGTTTAAACTGCAGCAGACCTGTAGACGTCATCTCTTGCCTTAGTATTTATTAAATTTAGATTATGCTTCAGTGTGGAACTATTTTTATTACTTGTTTGCTAAAGTAATTGTTTACTGCAGCCAATAATCAGAGGAATCCTATAACCAAAGGCTCTCTCTGAGGAAGCCTAATGTAGTGTAGAATAATGGTAAAGTATTGGCTAATATATTCATGTATAATTTAATTTTAATGTAGTTTAATTGTGCATAGACAGTCGTATGTAGGGACTAAGTGTGACATATATTTCTTACTACTAGTTGTATGGTGAAATTATTAGATATCTAAGATGTTTAGTGTTTAAATACTTTAACCTTATTTTGCTATGATAGCAACCTTATTTTGCTATGATAGCAATAGAATGCACTGGTTTTCATTCTTTTTGGGTTTCATTATTTTTAATATTAATTGCATATTTATGTTAATATGTTTGAAGTGGAATAGTAAAGCCATGTTTTAGCACTTTAACGGCAAGAGTGTACTAAAAGTGACTGGGAATCAATACAGCTCATTGTTAAAGTGTTAAATATAGCAATATGGAGCATATGGCTTCAATTTGTAACATGTCATAACCAAGGCAGATATCTGTTTCAAGAGTTCTGCTTCTTCTGTCATATCTCGTATCAACGAAGCTATATTAAGTACATTGACCATACACTGAATATTGGACATTGAACGCTATAGGATTGGCCATCTGCCTTCTTAAGAAAATGAAGCCGCTAGCACTTCATACCCTAATATTTTACTGAATATGAACTGCATATCTACTAAATTACTATTTGGACATGCCTCTGGACCAGTAGGGATGTATGTGGGTCTGTATGCATGCATGTATGTATGTATGTATGTATGTATGTATGTATGTATGTACATATTTATATGTATGTATGCAACAGGACACAAGAGTTATGCATTACTGCTTATTGGCCCATCACACCAGCCAAAGGATAGCAACAGACAAAGGTTAGCTTTATGTCACCTGCCATGGGTCAGAGAATTTTCAACTCCAATTTTAAAATGTCCATGGGACAGGACATAGGATAGGAAAAAGCTAATATTATTTCTATATCAATGTTAATATATTATAAGTAGAAGAAGAAGAGCAGTCCCGTATGCTAAACCTGAGGCAGCCATGGGTATGAAGTCGTAGTGATTTCATTTTCTTGGCCTCTGCTTATGAGATCAGGTGACCAGTCCTCTGCTTTGCCGTTTGTTATTCCCACTGATAGTTTACGGTCATTGTGCTTATTATAGTTTAGTTGGTTAGAGGGTACAAGAGAAGCAGAAATCTCAAAACGGATATGTCGTGTTGGTGACACGTTACAAATTGAAGTCATGTGTTCCACATTGTTATATTTAACACTTTAACAATGATCTGCATTGGTTCCCAGTCACTTTTAGTACACACTCATAGTTAATGGGTTAACTGTCCCACTGTTGTTTTTTATTCTTTGCAATACAATGAACGATGTTTTACTTCAATATAATTATTTTCTTAGAAATATGCAAATAATATGTGAAGGTAATTAGAGTGAAGTTTAATTTAAATAAATAATTAACTTGTTATTATTCTGAACTGTTTTAGTATTAGCTGCTCTGCTGTTTGTAAATGTTTCTATTATGGTAGTTGGTTTTATCTGCAATAGATTTACATAAAACTGAAATAACTATAATTTAGAACTAGCCGAAATGTTCCTCTGTTGTTTGTCATTCTCTCATACGATGGCATGGTGTTAACTTCAATATAATTATTTCAATAGAAATGTGATAATATGTTAGAGTGAAGTTCAAGCGATATTCTTATGCAGAACTGGTTTAATATTAACTGTTCCACTTATTGTAATTTTTGTGATTTAATGGATAGTTTGATGCAATATAATCATTTCCACTCTGAAATCATTATAATTCAGAACTGGTTTAACTTTTCCATTGTTTGTTTTTCTTTGTAATATATTGAATCGTGTAAACTTCAACGTAATTATTGCCATAGAACTGGAAGTTTTTTCTATGTCATGCATTAGCTACATTGATAGCTGTTCAATCCAATCTCAACAGTGCATAGTCTGGGTGGTTTTGTACATATAAAAGACATATAAAAATTCATCTGACAATCCATTAATTACAACTACATTCATAGAGCCCACAGTGTGGGTAAACTGTGTGCACAATCGTAGGACCCACTGTGATATAGTGTGGGCAAACTCTGTGCACAATCGTAGGACCCACTGTGATATAGTGTGGGCAAACTGTGTGCACAATCGTAGGACCCACTGTGATATAGTGTGGGCAAACTCTGTGCACAATCGTAGGACCCACTGTGATATAGTGTGGGCAAACTCTGTGCACAATCGTAGGTCCCACAGTGACACAGTGTGGGCAAACTGTAGGTAAAATCGTAGGTCCCGCACCTGGCGATGATTTGCCACTGGCGGTACTATAAACACCGACGCTGTGTGCAGTGACATCTTGCCCGCGCCGATCTGCCCTGGGCCTTCCAGCTAACCCTTAGAGCGCAGCCTGCGCACCGCTTAAAGCTTGATGAGGTAAGACGATAAAATTTAATGCCGGCCCCGCAGGGGTCCGCCCTTGCGTTCCCTCACGGGTCCACAAGCGCTGGCCTGTGAAGTATGGACGGGCGTTGCCCGTCCTCCGACCCTCTGGGCTGGCGATGATAATGCGCTGTGGGCAATCAAAATCGGCACCCCGTGGGCCCTGCAAAACGTGGCTGTCTGGGTAGTGAGGAACAGTAGTCAATTCGACTAGTAACAAAGGCATGAACGAGGACCACAACTGCATCATGAGAGAGAGAGCGAGAGACCACTCGAAGCTGACGAAGCTGATAATAACAACTCCGTGCAATTGAGTTCACATGTTGAGACAAAGTAAGCTCGGAGTCAAGAGAAAGTCCCAGATCACGAACTGTGAGGGAAAAGGTTATGTGAGGAAAGAGCAGGGTAAGTTGAGGAAAGTCGATACCCTGCAGTTGTCTACGGCTACCCAGCCAAATGAGCTGAGTTTTAGAGGGATTTAAGAGTAGCCGATTGGAGGCCATCCAAGAAGAGAGGACATCCATAGTCAGACACATCTGACTCACAGTAGCCACCGCATCAGCTGAATGGGTGTGGATGTAGGCTTGCACATCATCGGCAAATAGTTGGTGTAGAAGCCCCTGAGACGTCAACAAGGAGCAGACATCAGCAGTATAAAGAAGGTAAAGCAGCGGGCCCAGGACAGAACCCTGGGGCACACCCAAAGGGGCAGGGACCCAAAGAGACCTGGACGAACCAAGGACTACACAATTTGAGCGGTCAGTTAAAAAAGATCTAAGCCATTCTAGAGGCTGGTCCACCAAGCCAAAGGAAGTAGAGAGGCGCTGCAAGAGAATGGAGTGGTCCACAGAGTCAAAAGCAGAGCTTACATCAAAGAGAGCAAGGAGAGTAACCTGACCACAGTCAACTGCGCTATAGAAGTCTGACAAAAGCCGAAGCAGGAGAGTCTCCGTGGAGTGATTCCGACGGAAACCCGACTGCTGCGACGGAATCAATTCATTCACATCTAGATAAGTAATCAGCTGGTTAGCAACAATGCGTTCCAGTATTTTAGATAAAAAAGTTACATTCGCAATGGGGCGATAGTTTGCTGGATCACTGTGGTCCAGACAATCGTGCTTCAGAACTGGTAGAAGAACGGAACCATATATCTCGTAGGTTCCTCTTCTGTAAACCATTACTTTTATGTAGACGACACTCGATCTTATCAACTCTTCATATAGGCCTACTTCTCCCCATGGCAGCTCGTTTCTTCCAAATCACAAATTGGATGCTCTAGCTCTAACCTCCTCTGCCTCAACCCAGGCAAAACAGAACTAACCTTCTTATAGGTCTTCCAGACCAAATCAAGAAAATCTCTAACTCTTTCATAGGCCTAAACCTATCTTCTAACTTCTTAATTCTTATCGTTACGCATTCAGTGGTGGCGCCAGAGGGATAGGGGGGCTTAGCCCCCCTAACTGCGGCTCAGACCCCCCCAAAAAAGTAGGAAATCGCTGCAAATCACAGGGAGGAGGGGACAACGGGAAGGGCCTGGAGCTTTAGCCCCCCAACCCAGAAATCCTGGCGCCTCCACTGTTACACTGTACGCATTCGCTCAAGTTGCAGGACACCCATTAAGCAACACCACATCACTCACTCCCTTAAATCATTCCGTTGGCTGAAAATCTCAGAGCGCATTCTTTTCAAAGTCCTATCGCTAACGTTACGTAGGCCTATACAATAATTTATTCCCTGCAATAGTTACTGAGACAAGAGGATGAACGGGACGTGGAGCGGGTTTGCTGGATGGTGAAGATCGAGTTCGCGAAGATATTTCGGCTGGAAGTATTGTAAGAAGGTACGTGTAGGTTAGGGACTTTGAAGTGGATTCGCTCTGGGATTTTTATCCAATGAAGTGATATGAGGATGGGAGTGATTATGATGATCATGATGCTTGGACGTTCTGGTGACATGGCTTGTGAGTCTTGGAAAAGTTGCAGAATGCAGACGCTTGATTTGTGTGGTTTCGAGGTGGAGGAAAAGCACTATTAGGCCTACAGTAATCGAGCTTTGAGTGGACAATGGATCTCGAGGTAGCAATTAAGTTAGCAATTATGGAGACAGTTTTAAAGTCTAGCATGGAGGTCACGAAAGCGCATGAAGCAGTTACACAAGCGGTTGGATAGGTGGTGATACACGTCAAAGCTAGGCCTAGGCCGATCGAGCGCTCTATCGATCCATTCGGCTTAATCGGCTACCGTAGGCCTACCTAATTAAGATGCGCATAGCCTATATAGGTCTATCACATGCGGGTGGTGGCAGCAGCAGTCTCAGTTTAACGACACTGCGTGATAACAAAGACCATAAGACCATGAGCGTCGTCTGCCTCCTCCATTCAGGCTTGGGACTGGCACTGCCTGGCGCTAATTATTACAGGAACGGACGTGAAGGGGCGGGTTTGCACATTTCTAAAGCTCATTCAGGAAAAGTCCCAAAGGAATTTTGAATATCTCCTTCCGTTTAAAATTTATGGCTGAAAAACCGCTCTGGGGTAAAATTACCCGAGATTGCGGTAAGATGGTTGAATTATATAATATACGGCCCTATAAAATTAACATTGTGTTGGAAAAGTTAGCAATAGATAACAAAGCAGGCCATAAGCATGCATATTATTCTATGAGCCCTTAGAGAGAGATATATAGAGCGTGTATACGTGCGTGTGTGTGTGTGCGCGTGCGAGCGTGTGTGCGTGTGTGTGTGTGTGTGTGTGTGAGAGAGAGAGAGAGAGAGAGAGAGAGAGAGAGAGAGAGAGAGAGAGAGAGAGAGAGAGAGAGAGAGAGAGAGAGAGAGCCTCTGATGAATTCACTTAAAGTTTTTTGTTTCAATAGCCTCATGAAACCTTTCCTTCAATGACGTACTTGGAACATATGTTGCATCCGCTTATTTACTCACATCTATACTCCTCATCTGCATATTAACGCTACGATCGCCCAATTCATGGAAATTTACCGGTTGTTGTAGTCACCTCTTTCGTTGCGTCCGCGTGGTTCTCGTGTCTGGAAAGCAACCACACTGGCGCTTCTGGAAGAGAGAATTACTCGCCGGCCAGTAGACGAAAATTCTAGGCGTACTCGCGGTGTTTGCTTACGACCAGGAGATGAGTTTTCTGTCGGTCGTGCGCTAATCGTGGGATAGTAACTGAGGGGATCGATTGAGATTCGTGGCCTGCCTGCCTTGTTAGTGATCCGTACTGGTTTGATCCGTGTAACTGGAGTGATCCGTGTTAGTCCTCATCATGGTGAATACCAAGCTTGAAGTCTGGGACTTTGTGGCCGTCGGGTTGTACTTTGCCGCCGTTCTGGGAGCTGGCCTATACGTGAGTGCTTTTCTTAGTGAAATGTCGGCAATTTAGAAAAATCGAGATGTGTTTTTCAATTTGTGGTAATGTTTCGTACTGTGTTTTCTTTGTTAGCAACTTTTTGGCTTGGGAGTTAATCTGCCCAGAATTGAAAGAATGCCGATTCCGTAGTGCTGCGCTATATAAACGATTCAGGCTGCCCTACTTTACCTTTGAGATTGTTTGGATTGAGTAAATGTCGTGGTTTCGTTGGATTTATCTTATTTGCTGATAGTATCAAGGCATGATAAGTAGACATTAAACAAGCATGAACTGTAGAGTTTAATTTGAATCGTGTTTAAACTTGTCTGTAGGATTTGTGTTGCTTTATTTGGTTGCACAAGGCACTGGCAGAATTCCGGTAAGACAGAGGAGAGAGGGATACGTAGAAGGCAGATGGATACCAAGAGAGGAAGTCAGACAGTTGCATTTGTTTGTGTAGGCCTTTATATCTTGACATTGATTCATGCTTGTTTCATGCACTCACTTGCTGACTAGCTCCCTAGCAGCATGCCTTCAGCTTAGTCAGGCCCTAAGACAAAATGCATGGACAGAGCTATTGAAGTAAGGGAGTGGTGACTTTTTAATTGAAAAGCTAGTGACAGGCAAGCACACTCTATCTGCCAGTCCAAAAAGGTTAAGATACTGAGAAGTGAAGATAGAAGAGAGGCAGAAAGAATGGCAGACATACAGAGAGACAGACAGACAGAGAAACACGGACTAGGCCAAAACAAAATAATGGTGTGTTTCCGGTAACGCGACCGACTCACTTTTTTGCCGCGACTCGAAAAATTTTGTAAAAAAAATTTTTTTTTTACGGAAAATTTTTTTTCCGAAAATTTTTTTTCAGAAAATTTTTTAAAAAATTTTTTACTTCACATACATTAAGCCTTTGCATGCCGGAGATGCAGAATCGCGACATTATAGGTGCATTCACTAAAGCAGAGACGTTCGGAAACTAGCGGTCTTTCAATGGAAATAATGGTCCCGTAAATTACAGCAATAAAAGGGCTAAAGTGTGGAGTTTGGGAGAGGGAGGTAATAGACCCGAAAGTGGTGGTTTTTCTCACGGTAATTTGACAGGGTTATTTTACAAATCTGACCGCCATATTCATTGTATCAGAAATACCTTTTATCGTACGTGCCATTATAAAAGTAAAGCCTCCTTAGCAATCAGCCTACTTAACAACCTCCACATAGCATTCTACTTTCATAGCAACCAGCCTTCTTAGCAACCAAGCTTTGAAGCAAGCAGCCTCTATGTCAGCCTCATTAGCAACTAGTTTCAAAGTCAGACTTGGCCCCTTTAGCAACCGCCTTCCTTAGCAACAGTTAGCAACCCCTGCCCCTTCCATTTCACCTTGCAAGAAAAACGATGTCAACAAAAATGAAATAAATAAGATTGTTTTCTACAGCAGTTTGTAGGAACATTCTGCAAATAGGCATTTTTAATACTCACATAGAAAATACATACTTTGGTACAGCATGTACCGCTGTGCATAAATGGGCAGTGGCTTCATTTTCGGAAATCACTGCATAAAATTATTTTAACAAAATAAAATTATTTTCCTACCTACCTACCCAGTTTTTTAACTCTGTTACCGGAAACACACCATTATTTTTTTTGGCCCTAAGAGACTCGAGCTAATTATAGACGAGAGAGCTTTAGGTCTGCGGGTTAAAGTTATTTTTGTGCAGCAGGATGTAAACCAGCATAGTGGTTTACCGCCGTTTTGTGAAACAACTGAGTAATTTTTGTTATAATTGCTTGTGATTGAAACCATTAAAACATACAATGCTGCCTGATAATGTTGTAATGTAATGCCTCCAGAATTTATAACATATTTTAGGAGCCTCACAGCAGTTTCAAAATATCCATATTTCAGAAAAATTTGATCTAATTTGACCAAAACATTTGCAAAAATGTCCTAATTTTTTAGATGTATTATGCACTAGCAGAATAATAATTATGACAGTACTCAGCACTGTCAGCAGCAATAAATAGTACCAGGGTAATAACAATGGTGATCATTATGTCAGAACCTCATTAAAGTGCTATCTTTGGTAGCCATATTAAGAATGGTCTTTGAATGACGTTGCAGTGAATGACTGTCTGTTGGTGAATTAAATTTAGATCCATTTTTCCAAACAATGCTCCATTAGAATATGTGTTATATTCAAGCATGTGATAATGAGTCATCAATGTATAAATAATGCATTGTACTTGTTTTATTACTGCTGAAATTGCAAATTGCATCTCATCATTCCATATGCTTTAGAATGCTTGTTTGAAGTGTATGGAGATGATGAAGACCTTCTGTTTCTGTTTTAATGCTATTTCTAGGTTTCTTTCTCATTGTCATTAGCTGGTCATTTGTGTTTTGTCCTGGTTTGAAGCCTGCTTGTTCTTCTCCAAGTTCTCTTTCAAGTTATTGTTCGGTTCTGTTTTGTATCATTCTGGTGAAACTTTTCATGGAATTTTTCGTAAGCAAAATCTTGGTAACTTTTGCGGTATTGCAGATCTTCCTCTTTTATAAATTGAGATTGTTGCTTTTCCTAACTCTTCTGATATTTCCTGCTCTTGTTGAAACTTTGTAACATAAATTTGCCCTGTTGCTGTAACCATTGTTTCTTCTCCACCTTGAAGTAGCTCTGTAGTGTTTTCCGTCCGTGCATGGTGCTTAATCCTTTGTTCCTCGTCCTGTAGCAAGTGCAGCATCTGTTCATCTGTGCTGCTTACGTACATCTCTGCTGGAACTGTTGAGTTGTTGTGTGTGTGTCAACGTTTGGTAGTTGTCCAAAGTGTTTCTTCCTTCGTTTCTGTGTGCTTACATTGTATTCTAGCACTTCACCACTTGCATCTTTGATTGATAAAACTTTAAGTTCGAATTATCCACAAAATAGTTTCATCTTGTTGTACACTTCCTGCATTTTCTGTTCTTCTTGAAATCTTCTTCCGCCTCTCTGCTTTGCTGTTCTCTTCTTTGGCCTCGTCTTCAAGGTGGCTCTGACAAGACTGATTAGAACCAATTTATGCATTGAATGATTAACAATTAGTCACGTTTGAGTTCCATCCCAGTAGTATGTTTATTATTTGCTTATTTTAGTTGATCAAGTTATGTGTCTGTCCATTGGGTGATGTCCAAGGAATGTGTTCATTAGCTTTAGGTCATTGTAGCAAAGAACTGAAGGAGTTTCTGCCATCTGTCATTCATGGCTTTCATCCATATTTACAAATGATGTCTGTCCAGATATCATTCTATCTCTGCCGACCTTTGCATTGAAATCCCCTATAATGTGGTGTCTTCGAATATTGTGAATTATCCACTGAAGTTGTTTATAACATGTATACATCTTTTCATCTGTACCTGCTGATTGATTGTGGGAGTTAATTCTTGTTCACATCATCTTGTTTTCTCAAAGACCTTTGATGTCCCATCCCTATCCTATTAATTCTTTTTAATTCTTTTACTGCTAAGACCAACACTTCTCTTTATGAGAGTCCAGATGACCCATGTCCGTACTCCTATACTATAAAGTCTGAAATCTGTTTTTGTAGTGTTGTTTGCTTTGCTGGTAGTATAGAGGTAGTAGAAGTAGTAATAATAATAATAATAATATCTTTTCTTTAATAAGCGCCTGACAAACGCACTGCGCTGTACATTTACATGTTATGCAATTTAAATCTTAACTACTAACAGAACAGACAGCTTGCAATACAACGGCGCTAATAGCAGCCTACAAAGCATAATCCGCCCAACGGGGGCTCGAACTCGGTACCTCTCGGTCTCTGTACCAGATGTTATCCAATGCGCCACGGGCATAGTAGTGGTATTAGTACTGTGGTAGTTATCGAGCATTGTTAGTACTGTTGCTTTGTTACCTTTGCTGTAGCATTGTTATTGTTACTGTGGCATTGTTATTGTTGTTGCTGCTGCCTGCTGCTGTTGTTCTGAGAGTAAACTTGTCACTTCCAATCCCTGTATCGCAGCCGCTTATCATCCGGTGGCTTATGCAGCTTTGATAATGTAGGTGGCGTCCCAGCCAGTGTGATTTTTCATGTCTGTGTCTTTGTTTCATTCGCTTTCTCTATTGTCCTGGTGTTCATTTAGTTTTTGGCCATACATCATACATTTCTTTCTGACTTAGTCATTATTATGAATATTGTGATTTTTGCCTGTGCTCTATGGATTGACTGGAACTTGGTTACATCCTGCATTAAATAATGATCATAATAATAATAACTATAATTATTATTACTTCTACTGCTAATAATAATAATACTAGTAATTACTGTATTATTATTATTATTATTATTAATATTAATATTATTAACAGTGCAATTCTGTGGTGTGAATATATAGCTGTGTTTACCCAGTTGCTTGGTAACCCAGTTGTTAGAGTGCAGAATAGAGTATTAAGTCAACTGTTTGCTTAAGAATGCATGAGGACTGCTGGTTCTTTATAAGGACAGGCTTAGTGAATTGACTGTTGGTTACGTAATGTGAGGATTGGATAGTGTGTGAGTACTTTAAGTGCAGCATATGGTAATTGTGACTGTGGTGGTGTAAATATCAAAGGTAAGGTATGGTTGCTCTTAGAGGTTCCCGAAAGTCTGTATAAATGTTTGTACATACATACTTATGTAAATACCTACTTGCATACATACATACATACATACCGGTACATACTTACATACATACATACCTATATTCTTACATCATCATCATCATCATCAGGAACTGATGCCAGCCATTTGGCAGTGATGGGTACGAATAAATGACCTCCACTGTCCTTGGTCTTTTGCCAAGTCCATTGCTCCCCTTATATTCTTACGTACTGGGATTATATTAGTGTGGGGTGTATTATGCACTGTAATGAGCTGATCAGTTGTATGAAGAGGAAGTCTAAGAGTTGCTGGATCTTTTGACTCAAGAACAGTTAACAGAACCATCTATGAAACCGACCGTTTGTCATGGATCTTTAAGGGACTCTTACAGGCTCTGACACATTGTAGATGGTCCTTGATTCGATGGATCTTTGGGCTGAACTTGCTGAAGCACAGGTGAACGCAGTGCTCATCATTCACGGCTGCTGCTGTTGTGCTGCAAGAGCCAGGTTATCCTACAAGTGTCTGGTTGCAGTCTTTAATGACAAGTGTTGACAAGGGGAGTGGCAATAAAATGTTCCAGCACAGCTCAAGGAGTGTCACTGATGGACCGTATGATGCCGGCATGACAGAGCCAGCTGTAGCGTTCTAATAAGTGGACACTACAGACAATAATGCAGGCAGTAAAACGGAACGGATGCAGTGCTGTCCTAGAAGAGTGTCTGGTAGTGGCAGACATTAATATATCCACAAAACAGCGAGTTATAGTGCTGTCTTAAACATTATCTCTGATGACAGCAGGCATTTATGATGCCATTATTCTTACAAAAATTTTGTGGTGATGAAGCATACTCCTTGCCAGACATTAATGTTGCCATTATTCAGACAAAACTGACTTGTAGTAGGCAACACTGAATGTGATTTTACATCAGGCAGTTTGTGTGTGATTGTTCTAGAGACTTTCGTTCCAGCAGTTGCTAGACAGCATCATTAATGTTTTTGTTTGGGTCAAACTTTTGCAGAGAGTTCATTGTACGCTGTTGATTGTCAAGGGAAATTTCTGAAGTCCTTTAAACCCACTTGAGTAAGTCATGACCCGCAAAGACAAGGTTACCATATATATGGAATTCTTAGACAGTCCGAACTCCATCCAACTTCCATATGCTTCTGCAGCAGTTCTGTGGAAAGTTTTGGAAATTGGGAAAATGGAACTCTTGGATGGAGTTGATCCTAGAGCTGGAAAGTCCTCTCTAAATGTTATTACTTTTTAACTTTTGGCACTTGCGGTCTTGCGCTGACCATTGATGTTGGTTTTGATATTGTAAAGCACCCTTCAAGTAACTTGCCACTCAGGGTGCTATGTAAATGGTCATCGTTACAATTACAAATCCCTAAATCTGGTTGACATTTGTGTAACTCTGTTCTTTGATATAGGCAAAATTGTTTATATGTAACTGGCCAGGAACATGTGCCCTTTTGACTCTCAGTCGAATCTGTGGGGGCAGGCAGTTCGGCCGTGATCTTGACCCCAAACCAGAACTTTGGACCAGTCTGGCAATGACCCCAGTTGAATGGATGCTAAAGTTTAATGACATCTCGTGGCATCAAAGGCCGTCGACATCACCAGGAAAATAATTTTTTACGGTTTTAAATGGATCATTATATAAAAATACTCAAATTGAGTGTCTCTCCGCATAAGTTCTTTTTGTTTTAGACATTTACTGTAGACATTTTTATAATTCTTTTAGAAGTACCGTCAAATAAGAAATAAACATTTCTGTGTAGGAATTGTCAAGAGACAGCAAGTGAATGAGTGAATAAATAAACAATTGAATTTGTTAACTACTATGAGTGAAGGATCTAGTGTATTGTCAGTGGGTGGGTGGATGGATGAATACGTACAATAAGTGAATGAATTAAATGAATAAATTACATTATTTATGCTGCACATCTTGTATTCAGAACATGTCCAGAACATTAGGGAAATGTTTGAACAGGCATTTGTGCATGTGCTTGACTTGTATTTTACTAAACGTTAACCATTATGGCTTTTACGAGCGCCACCGTTCAATGGGCAGTTAAAAGCATCGACTGTGAAATCCCAAAACTAGTGTGGCCAGGGAGCTCACGGGCAGACATTGTCTCTTATGTAAAGAACGTGACTGTCAATCTAGAGGTCCGCGGTTCAGATCCCTGCCAGAGCGAAAGATGTGCTGTTCAGCATGTGTCCCTCGCAAACTTGAGATATTGAGCTGAGTATATCAACCAAACATTGTAAGGTGGAAGATCATGTGGTACAGATGATGTACTCTTTTAAATCTGAGGTTGCTAGGGGGTACTTGTAAAGTAGAATCTCTAAATATCTTTCAGGTGGGGATTTGAACCTCAATCTTTGTGTTGATAGTCTCACACTAACCACTTGACTAACTGTTGATATGCCTGAATTTACTGACTGTAAAAGCACTCTTCATTTTTTTCATTTAAGATATTTATATAGCGCCCCTTCAAGATTTCTACTCAGAGGCGCTCCCGACTACAGCGCTGACACTGAATCGGAGTTTCACGCCGAAGCGCATGAGCAATTGCAGTGAAGGACTTGCCCAGGGTCCCTACGCTGGCGGCTTGAGGTAGATTCGAACCCACAACCCTCCGGCTGCAAGGCACCAAATATACCCCCTTGAGGTGGATTCGAACCCGCAACCCTCCGGCTGCAAGGCACCGAACATACCCCCACACCACCGCGCCCCACACTCTTTGATGATGTATATGCGCTATATCATTTGTCTACATTACATTGTATTCTTTTAAATATTATGTGGCAGCTGTGAGCATTTGGGCCACACCATAGAATGAGAATGCGCATATTACGAATATTAAGATTATTATAAATTGACGAATATTGACGAATATTAAAACTGGCCAACGAATATTAAGAATATTAATTTTTTTAGTTCTTTTAATTCTTAATTATTCAAAATCCGGGATTAATTTTTTTTAAAGCATTGCCAAAAATATGCATAAGAACAGTCACATATTACAGTTACTCAGCCAAGTACAGACCTATATGGTGGGTAAAATCATATTTGATTATATTGAGCGGCGTAGCTAGGCCTACATGTAGGTATTTTGGCGCAAATACCAGCATTTTGAAATTATAATGTCGGCCAACGACTATGACTCAGGTTTCATCCCCTATCCGTCCAAGATTAATCCACTGAGTTGAAGGATCTTGCTACATGTATCCGCCAGCCGACCGGGCGAGCTCAATTAACGGCTTAACGCGTCATTGATATGCTGGCGTAAACAACATATATCTTCAAATAATATAGAATTACTGGTGGAGGGATTTCAGATTAAGAGAGAGAATGAGAACGAGAGAGAAAGAGAGAGAGAGAGCGAGAGAGACAGACAGACAGACAGACAGAGAGAGACAGACAGAGAGAGAGAGGGGCGGCAAGATTTGGGTAGTTGGGTAGGAACTGGGAAGCTTAAGCTTCTAAGTAGCTGAGCACTAAGTATAGCACCGCAAAACCACCGAACATGTTCTTAATTAGTAGTCTTAAACAAAGCAAAAACTGCGATATCAACGAATATTTACGAATATTTACGAATATTAAAAAAACCTAATATTCACGAATATTTACGAATATTAAAGCCTGAAGTCACGAATTCTCGTTCTATGGGCCACACTAGTGTCTGCTGGTACCAGACACTAGCTGTCCTGTAATGTTTTCGTTGGTTGCTAAACATGTTTATTTGACTTGGCTTCTGAAGTTTGCTTATTCGTCTTGTAAATTTAATGTGCTCACTAAGCCAAGGACTTGGAGTTACACAGTTAATTACCAAGGTTGTGACGTAGGATGATGGTTTATTAACTTTATTTCCTACGCGTCAGACAAGGCGTGATCTTGAGGTTAAAGGACATTTGACTGAATCACTGAAGCGTAATGTGAGGCAATTGCTCATTTATTAGATACCTGTGTCAACACAGAGTTGATATGCTAAACCACCCGAATTCATTTCAAACTAATATGAGAAAATTTAGAAAAACTGAGTGTCAACATTTTAGAAAAAATAAACAGTTTACCAAATTCTATAAATATCACAGGAAGCGTTGGTTAAAATACACCAATTTCTAAAAGTTTTGTAAGTGTTTGCAAAGTGGTTATTAAGGGTGAAAGTTTGAAATTACCTGGTTTGTATGCCATGATGCTTTTACGTTTTTCTGCCAATACTATCCTACTCTTCAGAAGCTATATTTAGTTTTATCTAAGATTCTGATATCTGAGTTTAATAGTTTAAACCTTAATTTTTTAAACCTTTCATTCTTTGTGACTACTCGAATGTGCATTAATTGGACTTTTACTTTTAAAGTCTTTTAATGTCTTCACGTGCAGTTACTCTTCTGCTGGCATATGTCACTATCATCCTGCATTGATGTACCAGTGTACCTGCAGAACGAAGTTTGTGTTATTCTGCTGTTGCTGGCAAGTATTTCCAGAATATGGTCCCATGTGTACGGCTATAAAGCTGCTCCGTAATCGTAATCGTAATCGTAAACTCGATATTTCTACAGCGCCCACAAAAGCGAAGTCGCGGGAACCAGCTTATTCACAGGCGCTTAACCAAAACAGAATCGATAGGCAGGGGGTCAAAATCCAGAGAGTCAGGCAGGCAGACAGTCAGACGGCTAAGGTGGATGATGCTTAGAGTTGAAATGGCGAGGAAGGTGAGGGGAAGAGAAGGAATCGGGATAGGATTTGTGAAAAAGCAGTGTTTTCAGTTTTGAGTGGAAGACCTGTGGAGAGATAGCAAGAGGTGAAGTTTTGGTGAGTTCATAGGATGGATCGGATATTTGTCGTAGCACAGGCGGGAGTTTGTTCCAAAGAGGCGGGACAGCTATGGCTATGGAGCGATTTGCAAATTTAAGCGATGAGGTGACGGAAGGGCGGAGCAGTGTGAGGGTGGAAGATGAACGGGTTGAACGAAGAGGTTGGACCGAGAACAACTGACGGAGATACGAGGGCTGAGAGGATTGAAGTGCATTGTAGGTGAGGGATAGGACTTTATATTCTATTCGTTCAGGAATTTTGAGCCAGTGGAGTGATTTCAAGACAGGTGTGATGTGGTGGTGTTTGGGGGTTTTGGTGACAGCACGGGCGAGGGCATTCTGAATGGCTTGGATGCGATTAATTTGAGTGGTATCTATGTTGAGAAAGAGAGCATTGCAGTAATCTAATTTAGCGTGAACTATTGATGTTGCGATTGTTGATGAGGTTTTGAAGTCAAGCATAGGGCGGATTCTACGCAGGTCACGGATGTGCATGAAACAAGAACGGGAAAGATGGGTGATGTGATCGGAAAAGCTAAGATTCTGGTCAAAAGTCACACCTAGGTTGCGGACAGGAGAATTTGCTATGAATGTGTGAGTGGATACAGAGTCAAGGCTGAGGGAAATAGAGGGATCTGGGATTTTCTTGAGTTGCTCACGGAGGCCTATAAGAATGAATTCAGTTTTAGAGGGGTTGAGGCACAACATGTTTGAAGTCATCCAGGAGGAGATTTGTTTTACCACACCAAGGAGATGATCTATGGAGTCGGCGAAGCTGCTGGGAGAGAATGAAATGAATAATTGGGTGTCGTCAGCGTATAGGTGATGGTCAACTGAGGATGCTTTGATGAGTGAGCTGAGTGGAGTAGTGTAAAGGATGAACAATAGGGGCCCAAGAACAGAACCTTGCGGAACACCACAGGTGAGAGGGCATGATTGCGATGAGGTTTCTGGTGTTTTAACAGAGAAAGAGCGGGAAGAGAGATAGGTCTGAATCCAGAGGAGAGCAGTGTCGGTAAAACCGAACCAGGTAGACAGTCTTTGGAGTAATATGTTGTGGTCAATGGTGTCGAAAGCTGCAGAAATATCAAGGAGGCACAGACAGGAGACTTGTTGATGAGAAATGGCAGAAACAAGTTTATTGTAGAGGCAAGTGAGAAGGGTTTCGGTTGAGTGCCGCTTGGTAAAACCAGACTGGTGTGGGTTAAGGAGTGAGTTTGAAGTCAGGTAATCATTTATCCGAGACAGGACTATGCGTTCGGTTAGTTTAGAGATGAATGACAGGTTGGAGACAGGTCGGTAGTTTGAAAGGATTTCTTTATCAAGTGATGGTTTCTTGAGAAGTGGAGTGACTAAAGAATGTTTGAAGAGGAGGGGAAAATTGCCAGTAGACAAGGAGAGGTTGATTATTTTGGTGATGATGGGAACGAGAATAGATGAGCAGTCTTTCAGTAAGGAGGTAGGTATAGGGTCAAGTTCACACTGCTTATTTGGAAGAGATTGTAACAGATGGGATATTTCAATCTCTGACGTTGGTTGGAAGACAGATAATGATGATCGAGGTGGGGAGGGTGGACGGTCGTGAGTGGTGGGAGGAGTATCTGGAGGTGAATCGATGGTGGTTTTTGAGAGTAGTGATTGAAGAGAGAGACGGAGGGTAGTAATTTTGCCAGAGAAGAAGGAACAAAACGACTCAGCTATTGAGGAAGGTGGAAGAGAGTTTGGAAGTGGGCTTGAGGAGTTCCGGTGGAGGAGTTGGTTAATAGTTTTCCAGAGAAGGCGAGGATTAGAAGAACGGGATTGAACTAGTGAGGAGTAAAACCTCTTTTTAGCCGTAGCCAGAAGGTGATGGTATTTATTTGTGGCTGATTTTAGGGTAGATAGAAGTTGAGGATCACGGGTTCGTTTGTAAGTGCGCTCAAGGCGTCGACGGAAAGCTTTGAAGGACTGGAGATAGGAATTATACCAAGGGTTCTTGGAGTGGGAGCCGGATTTGGTGATAATAGGAGCGTGCTTGTCAAGGAGCATGGAGAGAGTGGTGTTGTAGGAAGACAGTAGGTCATCGAGAGAGGATGGAGGATTTAGGACGAGGTCTGAAGAGGAAAGATCTTGTGTGAAGGCTTCAATGTTTATGGTATACTGGTCAATGTATACGTGTAGTTGTGCGTGTTCTTGTCACTGGTTTTGCATTTCAGAGCAAATTTTCCATAGGATTATGCGGAGAATTCGTTCGTTCTGCACAACCTAAACATTTTCTTAGATGTATAAGTATCAGCTAGCCAAGTACACCAGTGCCCTAAAGTTTCAATGTGAAAAAGCGGATTTATCTGATTTTTACATAGCAGCAGTTCCTCAGCAGTAGCATGTATGTATATGTGGGCATTTAAATATTTCTATAGCGCATTTACCAACCTTCCAGAGGCTCTGCAACAAGACTGTGTAACAGACCTAAACAGATGCATCAGGCTGAAAATGTTTCTTGTGCATGAGGCTGAACATTTCGTATGCTGAGTGGAATCCAGAACATTGAATCCAGACAAACGGTTCAATGCATGAAAAAGCGCCAACTTAAAATAAAGCACATGTTCAGTTTTTGTCAATGAATTGTCTGTCTGACGTGGAAGAACTGGCAAATGCAGGCAGGATCAGTTGAGTAGGAAAAGCAGACATCCAGTGTTGTGCTTTACCGGGGTACTTGTAACCTGTTACTGTAACCTGTTACTGTACAGTATGTTTTGTAACTATCACTGTAAAATTACTTTTAAAAAAACGCAAAGCAGTAGAGATTACTTTTATTAGGTAACACAACGAATTTGTTACTTTGTGTTTCTTTGATTAAGTAGTAGGAAATTTTTGAATTTGTTCACGTGACAAAGGTAAACAGGCAGCGCTTCAAGTATCCTTCATTGTGAAAGTTCAACTCGAAAAATGTTGTTGATAATTATTGGCACTTGAACAAATTCATGGAATTTCTGGCCAAAATTATTAATGTTCTTTTAATGCAAAGTTTGTTTGCTTTAGACAAAAGCTCTTTATACAGAAATGACAGCACGTCCGATTTTAATGTGCTTGTTGAGGCGGTGTTTATGCCTGACACTCACTAATCCTTTTAGGCATATTTATATTCTATGGGTTGTTTGAAATGTGCAGATTGCCTAGAATCAAGCGAGTCCTTGAGTCCAGACAATATGTACTGTAGGCAACATTTATAACTGCTTATAACTGTTACTGATTACTAGATCTCTGCCCATCCTAAGATGGAAAGAATTCCTTCTATGCGGATTTCATATGCTCGTGAAGCGAACAAAAGAAAGCGCTTCTCCCTCCATGGCCTTGTCTAGAATCTAGATGCACGTTAGACAGAGTGTTGGTGGCTTTTCCGGGTTTTGGCATGTAGGAAAAATGTGTCATTTGGTCGTGAAGGCAAAGAGTGAACTGAGCTGATGCCGTTCATGACTGCTTTTATTTCCAATGGAATCTTAGCTGTGTTTCCGCGAATTGTTCCATTGGATCCGTCCTCGTGGAATAACCTACAAATTCGGACTGAGATATTGGCTGGTATCCACTTCTGTCCGCTGCCTTAGGACCTTCTTGTTTCCTCGGGGTACTCATGCTGGGAGCACCGCTAAACAGTTACTACAGCTAGAGGCGCTTCATAAGTATCCAAATAGTCTGTCAGCCAACATTTCTTGAAGCAGAGGAATTAGTGCATTAATGGTCTGCTAGATGTTATCATGTTTCTGCTTGATTGACGCCATGATGACACCAATCCCGAAGAACTGTTACGTCTTGACCCACTTCTCTTTCCTCCAGCGTGCCTATTGCCTACCCAGATAGACATGCCGTATCATTGGGTACAAGGTAGCTACATCACAGTACCACCAAATCTTCAACCCTTATTTAGCTGGTTTCCAGGGGATATCTGAAACCGCACTAAAACCCTGACCTTCTATAGACATTAAGCATGACTAAAGGTTATAGGGAAAGAAAACCCCCAATAAACCAGGGTCCCACTAAACAGGGTCACCCTTTCGTAAAGCAACAGTAGAGCAACAGGTATGGTTCAAATACAAAGAAATTCAAAATTACTTAACTAGTTAACTAGACGAACAGTGCACACATGTTACTCTGACAACTGTGGCTATGATTAGTCATGCGCTATGATTAGTCATGCAGTTTACATTTAGCTGATGTATATTTGTTGTTTTGTGTGTAGGCGATGTGCAAGAGCAATCGTGGCACGGTCAGCGGATACTTCCTCGCAGGTCGTTACATCACGTGGCTTCCTGTAAGTCAGGGTTTACAGACATATCGCATAAAACGTAACCTCAACATTTATATAGTGTGTGTATGTATGAGTGTATTTATATATATGTGCGTGATTGCTTGTGTTTGTATATATCTATGTATGTATGTAACTGAGCATGTTTAAGTATTTACAAATGTCTGTGGAAGGCATTCCTTGCCAGCTGAGGAGATGTTTCAGTCGATTCAGAACATGTTCAGCTGTGAGGCATTAAGACATCTACGATGAGAACTGGAAGGTTGCCAATGACGAATTAGGCAAAGAGCATTGAGAAACTCTGTAACATTGTACCAGAGAGGCCACTTCAAAGGCTGAAAGCTATTCAAGACTTCACCGCAGTTTCTTAAAGAAATCGTTAAACTATTTGTTGAAGAATAACATTACTGTAGTTGAAGAGTATAATTGTCTTTGAAGAATATGATGACCATTATAAAACCGACTAATTAACAAAGAGCAATAATCATAAGAACCTTATATCATATCATTAGGAATATAATTACTTTCAAAGGATGATGATAATTATAGAGTAGTATAACCATTAAAAAATATATTTGGCATTCTCATCTATGTTCAAGTGCAGTTTCAAGGGTTTGAACTATCCAAACTTGTCGGTATGTGCCTGCTTCCATCGGCTGGTGAGCTGCAGCCTAACTGGCACTAACTGTAGCCATAAACTTGTAAATTACCGTTATGTATTTTGCTGGCGTGGCTGTATCACCTGGAACGCAGCCATATTCTTGGATAAGCTTTTCTTTTTGCAGTCCTGTTTCGATAAATCACTTTATAATTTGAACCAGCTTTTAGACTCACTCTGCCGGTTTTTTACATACAGTATAAAAACTTAGAGTAATGTAATCTATTTGGGTAATCACTTGTATAGGTCACATACCTAAATCTGGGATGTCTATAGCTTTCCTACTCGATTCTAATCAACATGAATCTACTCTAATCAACAGTTTCAGATTGTCTAAGTACTGTAATCAAATAAAAGTTAATCTTATCTAAGGAGTCCTTTAGCTTATATGTACTGTAGACAAAATGTTTGGGCTTATTCTAATCTAATGCGATCTATGTAATGCAAGAGCTTCTACGAACAATGTCTAGATTCTTTAATGTGTTGTAGTTAAATCTTAGCAGATTACTGTGTAATGTTATGTACACTTGTGAGGTATTGGAAGGTGGGTGCTTTCTTTATTAAGTGTCTAGATCAGAGATGCCCAATGTGGCATGCATACAAATTTTTGGTCACACAGAATTCAGAGCGTCCCTCAAAATTTCAAACTTCAAAATACTCAATCATTCTAGGATTCCGCATTTTCCTCTATGAAGGATTTGATTTAACAGAGGTCTTTCTATAACCAACTTTGAAATTATGTGTTTTATTTCATTTTTTTACACATTGTCAATTAACCATTTAATTATGAGGAAAATAATAATATACTGTGCAAAATTTCAAGGGGACATGAGGTTATTTTTCAAAACAATTTAACAGCACTTTTTGCACCCACCCTTAAAAAGCCCTGGCTAGGTACTGTAACGGACCCTTGCTATAGAGACCCGTGAGTTGGTCTTACGTTACTTTATTAATATCGCTGTTGTGAGGCTAGCAATGCTTGTAAGACCTATCATTAAAACAGATTTCAATGAACACAGTCTTGAGTTTTATGAACATTAATTAGATTTAGATCTGTAATTGTCTTATGAGTACAATTATATTATGAGGTCATAATTGTATATTAACATTCTCTTACAAGATCAGTAATTCATTAGTTTATAGACCAGTAACCTTAGGCCTAATACCTAGAACCAACAACTTTAAATGTATTAAAATTATGTTTTATTATAGATCTTAAGCTAACCGCCCCAACGACTCTTCGATGAAAACGTTTATATTCACTTGAATCAGTGCTCGTCTCTGACAGTTACTGTTGAGCGGCAATGACCTCCATCATGCATATACATACATACATACATACATACATACATACATACATACATACATACATAATAGATACATACATGCATACATACATACATACATACATACATACATACATACATACAATGTCATACATACGTACATACATACATACATACAATGTCATACATACGTACATACATACATGCATACGTACATACATACATACATACATAAATCACACACACACGACACATACACAGTTTGTCTGCACGAAACTCTCGCAACAGGTAGGGTTAGCTACATTGGGTAGCCTCTGTGCTTGGGCATTCCAGTTCCAGTTCTCATACCAATTTTGGTGTATTTTATGGGCCATATTTAAGGGTTGAAGGACTTAGTCCACTTTGTCCCCTTGAATGTCCACTGGTGCTATATAAATATGAAGGCAATCTCTGATGAGGTGTGGTTTTGTCATTTTAGATCGGGGCATCGCTTTTTGCCAGCAACATTGGAAGCGAGCATTTCATCGGTCTCGCTGGATCAGGTGCTGCTTCAGGCATTGCGGTTGGAGCCTTCGAACTAAACGTCAGTATAACTGGTTTCTTAGAAAGGAGCTACATAAATGCACAGATAAATGGACACATATATACATAAATGCCCAGACATACACTGTGGTTGGTCCATCTATCTGGAGTGAGTTGTGCTACAACCTGAGACACAAAACACTTGCTTTTTTGCCGCTTGTTTGCAAGCACTTGAAGATAATTCTGTTGTTGGATTAGGAGCGCTTATGATGAGTTTCTTTTGAAGTGGCGCTAGATATAATTCTCCAGTTATGATTTTCTTCACTACTGCTACTACTACTGTCAATGTTTTTAATTGTTATGCATTTTTTGTTATTAATTATAATTAGTATTTTATTATTACAATGCATTACAGTACAACTGTATTATTACAGTTCAGAACTGCACACAACCATAGACAGAACATTGATGACTCAGAGCAATTGTGAGTGAAACACTTGCTCGAGGCCCCTCAACATGTAACTTCCTCATGTCACTATTATTATTACTATTATTAATCATGCATGAAATGTGGATGTGTGGCAGGTGAAATAGTTCTGAAATAGTTTGTAATACAGGTGTTGTGGGTGGGTGGTGCGTTGGTCTGATATTTTAATCTTGTTGAAGACGATGGTGATCGTTAATGCTGTTACAATATGATCAACATCATTAACACAAACAGCTGCGTTCTCCTGGACATAGATAGCATCATCGTTACCATGTATAATTCTTGCTGTAAACACCTGTGGAATGAGAGACGATCTGCGTGAAGGGCAGGTATATGACCTTTTGACCTGAGCCTGCATAGGCCGTGACCTTTGTGCAGAACACCTGGGGGTTGCTTTTAATTAATTAATTGTAATTTTCCGGTTGATGTAACTGTCCAGTTGCACTTGACAAGTTCTAAAAGGTTTAAGCATTCTGAGGATCTGCCGAATAGAGATGCAAGGTTTAAAAAAAGGGTTACAGCATATATAGGTAAGGTAACATTTGAATAATGGAATGGCATCTGGAATTGAGAATGGAAGGTCAAGTAAGTAAGTAAGAACTTTCACACTGGTTATGCACTTTTATGAAGTACTTTAAATTATCTAATTATCTATTATCTAAATTATCTATTTAAATTTAAATTAGCTAAATTATCTAAATACCTGAAAGTAAGTAAGTAGAGTTTATTTGAATCTGACATGTGTACATGCTTTTCCTGGTACATGTATAGACAGTTCTTAGAGTATGCTAAGATCTTTGGTATACGTGAATTATAGAATAGACTGATTAATTATAGAATTTGTCAAAGTAGGTTTGCGCCTGCTATGTGGACAAGTTGGTCGAACACACTTGCAGCTCTGATTCAGATTTACTTGCCTTGCACGCATATTAAATAAGTAAAATGAATAAATTGAAACTTGCTCTTATAGACCATGGTTGTATCCTATGGCGCCCTTGTAACGGCATGGCCGTGTTACGGCGCCATAGAAATTGTCGTAATTATTATTAATACAATGCAGAAACTATCACTTCTCTACAAAGTCTAAAACTCTTGTGATGTAGAATTTCTCTATACTTATTACATCTCTTTCGAAAAAACAAAATTTATTGACCTGGGTGAATTGATAGCATTAGCAGGTAGATGAAACGCGCTTGAGATATTACGGAAGGCAATGGGTTAACTAGGTGAGCCTCCTGGAACAAGTGGAGCAAATTTGTAGCTGTTCTGCGGGGATCTGTTTCTCGTCTATTTGGAGTCAAGAACATTCGGTTGTAACCCTGTCTCACAATTGTTACGTCACGTGTCGCTTTTCTAAGGTCACTACAGCGCCCAGATTTAAGAGAGAGAAAATTTATAGAGAAAACAACCTGTGGCCAGATCTGTGATGAGGTCACATTCGAAATGGAATTAGTATAAACTGGTAATCGTAAAGAAATGACTGGTTCTAGTGGCCCTATTCGTAAATTGGTATGGCATTCTGCTGAAATTTGACATTCAGCTTCGCAGATTAGAATGTTAAGTTGCACGTGCAAAACACAGGGAGCATGTAGATGAGTGCCAAATGCAAATTTAGAAGACAATTATTTTGACACTTGTAGTCACACTTCTCTTCCAGTTAATCTGGCAAATACGTTTAGGATTACTTTTTCTCAAACATTCTGATATGTATTACAGAAACTTATCCTATTTCTTAAGTTGCAGATGCCATTAAAAGTATTTTGCAAAACTTTGTGTTACTCTGTTTTGTTGCTTGCATATAATAGTCTCTCTCACTCTCTTGTAGCTTTTAGCACTTTAAAAAGTAAGGATTTAAAGGGACATTTTGGAATTTTATGGCATTGGAATGGGCATGAATTTAATAGCAACATAATTGAAATATGGTTGGTAGCAGTTGAACTGAAATTAACTAAACTGATGACAATGAAAGTGAAGGTTATGTCAAGGAACCTTATTTGATCACTTTAAACAACTCACATTAATTGTCACTTTAATTGGGTAATGTTAATCAGGTCACTTTAATTGTTCAATTTAATCAGGTTACGTGAATTGGGATAAAATCATGTTAATTGGGTCACATCTTTGAGGTCATTTTAATTGTTTTACTCTAATCAGGCAACGTTATTTGGGTGAATTCAATCGGGTCACTGTCTGGAACAGTGCAGTGCGGCATATTTTGATGCACTCTGTCACCATGATGTACTGGTTGGTGTCTGGTGTTTATATGTGGTAGTGTCTGGTGTTTGGAGACTTTGATGGGGGCAGGGCAGATGACGACTGTGCCACTGACTCGTCTAGTTTAAAGTTCTGAAGTTACAATACCAAAGGGCAGAGGTCATGACGGGTGACTGATCAGGGGCCAAGGCATACATATTTCTAACAAGGGCATCTGTAGATACTCCATTTTCTACATTACTTTACATATGCACTGTTCTGCATTACATACATGCCGGTACATGTACTGTTTTACATTATGTGTATATATATATTATATATGCACATTTTTATATATATACATAAACACACATGCAAACACAGTCTGTACAGTCCTAAAAGAGCAATATTTAATGAGTCACTTTGAAGTGGGTTAAAACTGAATAGGAATGAGTGTTTTGTGAGACTATAAAACCTGCTTTTATAGTCTCACAAAGCACCCAATCCTAGTGATTCCTAGTGTAAGTAATGATTTACAAATCACTTATGTTTACCAAGTTGGGGGCAATTGTTGAACTTCTATTGCTTAACTTTAATAATAAACTTCTGTTAACAGGCTAATTTTGCAGATCAGATTTCATGACATCAGAGCAAGAATTTTGAAAGGTTTACTTTTTGCTTTTTGAACCTTTGCATAGGTTTGCATTGGGGGTCTACTCAGTGGCTTGGCAAAATAAAAGGCGGTACACATTGTAATAGCGTTACATTCTTTATTCTTGTTCTTTAGGCCTGCATGCTACTTCAGTTGTTGGGCTGGGTGTTTCTACCTGTCTACATTGCAAGTGGGGTAAGTTTCTGTTCAACAGTGTTACCGTTGCTTACTCTTGCTTATATTCAAGCTTTGACTACTCCTGGAATCTGAATTTGTCTGCTGAATTTATGAACAGAATTACTGAACTTAAAACTTAATCGAACGTGTTTACACATTGTATTCAGTGCTGGATTATATCTGATGTGGTATGCTATTGTCTAGTGCATTGTTTAGCAACCCGAGTGCCACAGCACCTACGGGTGCCATGAACCTGCTCTGAGTGTTCTGCACCTCAATAGCTGAATGGCAGGACCTTGAGCACCTCTGATTATTCCCCTTGAAGGGGCGCCATATAAATTCTCGTATTGAATAATATCTGTGCAGCTTTTTCTGTCAAAAAATAAACACTGCTGATTATCACTACTGACTATTTTTTTAAACTAAGGTAATGTAGAAATAGTTGCAACATTGAATACAAGAAACATTGCTCGTCATGAAAATAAGGAACTAACTGGAAGAAAAATGGCTGAAATTAGCTTTACATTAATGTCTGCTGTTTCCAGTCATTGCTGTGAAGCAAGATTGTGAGCGGCGGTGGTTCATTTTCGGCACTGTTAGATAATTTAAGTGAATCATTGGCTGCATTCTTAATGTAGGCACACCTCTATTTCTCCTCTCATTTAGCATACGTCTTTGCTCATTTACATAGCTATTGCATATGTTTATGCTCATATCTGTAGCTCCTGTTTTTGTTATTTCTGTAGCCTCTGCACTTGTTTATTCTAATTTATGTAGGTCCTATTTTGGTTTTTAGGTCTGTACTTTGCCGGAGTACATGAAGAAGCGTTTTGGTGGAAGACGAATTCGTGTCTACCTCGCGTTGTTGTCACTGTTGCTTTACGTCTTTACAAAGATATCGGTAATGTAACATGCTTTGTACCTTTACACAGGTTTTGGTTATAATTCATTGTGCATATATAGTCGATATATGTATGTGTGTATGAGAGCACTTGTATAGCACCCTTAAAGTATCTCACAAGGGCGCTCCAGCACGGTGCCTAGGAATCACCGAACAAATGTGTCTTAAGACAAGCAGGAAACGTTTCTTAAACTGTTAAAGATGCTACATGTAGTGTGTGTTCGTCTGGTGGCAGATTATTCCAGAGGAAAAGGCATGCCCAGCTTGCACGGACGTGCGAGAACGCAGGACCATGAGCTGGCTATTGGAAACCAAACACAGCTGGTGGTGGACAACATATGCAATCTGTACTTGATAATGTATAAATTTGTGTTTACATTATTATATAGATGTAAAGGTGACTTCTCTTACCTGTTGGAATTTGGCTGGGTTCCTTCAACAGATTGTGATTTTGAATATGTATTTCACTGATTATTGCATTATGATAATGGCGCTCTAGAGGTCATTAGATTTGGCACGCAAAACATTTATATTGCGGATGATTTACACAGGCGTTTAATGCCGAGGATAGATGGCGCACCAAAACTGTTATTATATGTTAGGTTTGCCCAACACGTAAATGTGATTCTCGTGTAAACCAAAATGCGGTTAGCAGTTGGTATAATAAAGGATATACGTCTTACTTACTTACTTTGATTAAGGATTCAAACATTTCTGTAAATAGCTTCTAAAGAAATCTGGTCCTGAGGTCAAAAAGATCATTTGTCTGAGTGCGGAACGTGATCTAAGCAATCCAAAAATCATGCCCAACACTTTTTAACATCCCATCATTCGAGGATACTCATTAATCAACCAATAAAGGATGGAGGATTGAGTGGGCACAGAGTGGCATAGTGTTCCATGCATCGAAGTACTAGCCCAGCTCGTGTTTGCTTAACTAGTATTTATGTATGTGCAGATATATATGTAAGTATGTATGTACAATGTACATATGTACATATGAATGTACTTGTGCATTATTGGGTACATATGTATGTATGTGTGTATGTATGGTGCTAGTTGTAATTATAGAACTATATTTGCATTATTTCCTTTCTCTAAAAGAGTGCTTGTTGTGAGAGACCATGTCTGTTGTAAACTAAGCATAGCTATTGATGACCGCGGCTTGTCTGTTGGAGGCTTAATTTGAAACAGTAAACCATCAAACTTGAGTGTTATGGGAATAGAAGCACCACTTTGAAATTGTTTTGCTACCTATTTGTGACGCCAGGGCTCAAAACCCGTCGCTTGTCGCTTCCCAGATATTGAGCTAGGAGCTGAAATAGGCGAGAGGGGTTAAAAATTTAGAATATTCTTCAATTCAGCAGTTGCCTGTGAATTTGCGATAATTTGCAAAGTAGTTATCCGATTTTTGTGCAGTTTGCTTTAATTGATACCGAATATAGCCCCTTATAGCTGAGCAAAATTGCAGCATAATCAAGTAATGGATGCTGAGGACTTTGATGGCACGAATATTCCGAAAACTTTTATTCGATTTTCTCACTCTATACTAATGAAAGAATCAAACGAGCATAACTTCAGTTAGAAAAATGATATTTTCATTCTGTAAAAAGTATTTTAAAGCAAATTAATTGTAGAATATAACTGAATAAAAAGGTCAGAAGCCGACATGTGACGGGTTTTGACCCCTGGCGTCACATTTATGAAACAGAACAAATGTGTGTGTAATAATGGTGCTTATTCCACTGATCTGTTTCTTAGTTGCAGAGTCCCATTAGGTTCTGTTTGGGAGCCCTGGCTGCTTTTTTGTACATAAATTATCTGCATACCTTAATGTTACACCGGACCCTTGCTGGAAAAAATGGGATTTGGGATTTATATCAAGTATCGCATCATGGCAAAGGTCTTGTTATACTGGAATATGTGACCATGTACAATTGTACATGTTTATATAGCTGTGTATGCATTATTGTTATTCATATTTTTGGTGTCATTGTTATTCTTGTCATTATTATGTTATTTAAGCTACACACAAAAATGAGTTACTGTTTATTAGAAATAGGAACCAAGTCTTGTGCAAGCATCTTGCAGCTGTTACCTGGTTCCTTTTTCCATGTTGCTATGACCTTAAAACTCTTGGTATTTATATTTTTGTAAGTGCAATTAAATATGTTTTATATGTGTTTACCTATGCATGTGATGTATGTATGTATATACCAATATTTATGCATGTCTGTCTTATATTTTTCAATTTTTATAGCACCTCGTACAGAACAAACTACTTCAGGACATTCCCAGCATAACAACCATATAGTTTTAGGGTAAAAAGTTGCAACAGTCTTACCTCCGACCATATGGTTATGCGCATATTTGTATGTATGTTTTATGTATGTATGTGTTTTTATATACATAGGTATTTACACAGCACCCTGCGTTACCTCGCTGTAGTCGGGAGCGCCTCTCAGTAGAAATCTTGAAGGCCTTGAAACATGGCTGTTGAACAGATGTAGAAGGAACTCCCTTTTTTTACTTTGAAAGCATTCCTGTGATTCGGTTGCTGAATTGTTCGAACCTATTCTGGTTGCCGTCAGCATTTTGGCAGTTGTTCTTTTTGGATGTGTTTACTTTTTTGGAGCAACAGCTGACTGGCAGGATGCAACTGGTTCACGTCATTCTGCAGTCATTGTGCTTTAAGGGTTAAAGTTGAATTTGAAGTTGAAGTTGATACAAAGACCATGTTTAAGTAAAGAAGAGTTTTTTTATTTGTTTGTCCTAGTGCTTACCACAGACACATGTACTGCTTTAAATAATGAATTTACCCAAATATCATTACTTCTCCTACTGCTAATTCCAATGCCCCATTTCAGATCCTAATAATAGTAAGAGTGGCAATTACCTTAGCAATTATCCGATGATGGTGATGATTATTATAATTTCAGTTAATGTGTATGAACAACTGTATCTATCTACTTATGCTTTTGAATATTTAAGGAACATGTCAAACGGTGCTGCATAACTTTCCCGATACATCAGACACTACACAATTCATGTCTGACCAAATTCTGGGCCAGGTCATCATTTTATGCCCATCTGTCTGTTTGTCTTTCAGGTGAACCTCTACTCTGGGGCACTTTTCATCCAGCAGGCGCTTCAGTGGAACCTCTACATCTCCGTTCTTCTGCTGCTCGTCGCTACAGCAATCACCACGGTAACAGGTGAGGAGGAATCTCAACATCTTGTCAATGGTTGCTTAGGCCAAAACAAAATAATGGTGTGTTTCCGGTAACGCGACCGAGTCAGTTTTTTGCCGCGACTCGGACAATTTTGTAAAAAAAAAAAAAATTTTACGGAAAATTTGCCGGAGATGCAGAATCGTGACATTATAGGTGCATTCACTAAAGCAGAGACGGTCGGAAACTAGCGGTCTTTCAATGGAAATAATGGTGCTGTAAATTACAGCAATACAAGGGCTAAAGTGTGGAGTTTGGGAGAGGGAGGTAATAGACCCGAAAGTGGTGGATTTTCTCACGGTAATTTGACAGGGTTATTTAACAAATCTGACCGCCATATTCATTGTATCAGATATACCTATTATCGTACGTGCCATTATAAAAGTAAAGCATCCTTAGCAATCAGCCTACTTAACAACCTCCATAGCATTCTACTTTCATAGCAACCAGCCTTTCTTTGTAGCAAGCAGCCTCTATGTCAGCCTCATTAGCAACCAGTTTCAAAGTCAGACTCGGCCCCTTTAGCAACCGCCTTCCTTAGCAACAGTTATCCTTAGAATCTGTCCTGCTTAGCAACTGCCTTCATTAGCAACTAGTCTCCTTAGCAACCACCCTACCAAACAACCATCCTCCTTAGCAACCATTCTCTTTAGCAACCGCTGTCCTTAGCAACCATTCTCTTTTGCAACTGTCTTCCCTAGCAACAGGTATCTTTTAGCAACAACACTCCAGCAACTCGTTTCCATAGCAACCATCCTCCTTAGCAACCATCCTCTCCTTAACCACCGCCCTCCTTAGCAAATGTTCTCCTAAGCAACCATCCACCTTAGCAATGGCACTCTAGCAACTAGTCTTTTTAGTGACTGCCCTCCTTAGCAACCGCCTTCCATAGCAACCATTCTCCTTAGCAATCACTCTCCTTAACAACCAATCTTCGTAGCAACCAATCTTCGTAGCAAGCAGTCTCCTTGGCAGACGACGTTCGGAAACCATATTTCTTTCTATGTAAATATGTGCAGCGTTAATAATATTAATATCAGATTCACATTTCGGTGTGACCTTGCGCGCATTATAAATTTATTTAATAATAATAATAATAACAATAAATGGGCTCAATGTTTCCCATGGACAATTTACACACATGTATGATGTTGAGTAGATAACAGACACAGAAAATTCAGCGATTTTCTCACGTTACCACCCATGCATATTTCCTAAACAGCCGTTATCTGCTACACGTTTATTGTTTAATAATCCATAATTCCTTCCCCACCCCTGCCCCTTCCATTTCACCTTGCAAGAAAAACGATGTCAACAAAAATGAAATAAATAAGATTGTTTTCTTCAGCAGTTTGTAGGTACATTCTGCAAATAGGCATTTTTAATACTCGCATAGAAAATACATACTTTGGTACAGCATGCACCGCTGTGCATAAATGGGCAGTGGCATAATTTTGGGAAATCACTGCATAAAATTATTTTACCAAAATAAAATTATTTTCCTACCTACCCAGTTTTTTTTAACTCTGTTACCGGAAACACACCATTATTTTTTTGGCCTTAGTACCCAGTTGATGTACAAAGATGCAGAACTTTGCAGTCAAGGTATCAAGCCTATTTATGCATTCTGCACTAAGGCTTTTAGGTAATAGTATGGTATTATGTACTCTTGTTTGGATGCCCAGTACCAGATTCTGAGACGCTTAAAGGTTAAGATAAGCTGGCTTATGTATGAAGCTGTGGCAAATGTAACACACTTGCTTGTGTGGCTCTATAGAAGCACCTTGGAAGCATAACGATAGAGGTAGCACACTTGTCTTCACAGCTCTGCAGAAACTAGTCCTAAGGTCAAAGAACCATTCAGACAAAGTGCAGACGTGAACTATGGAAATCGAGAGACTTCCTTTTAACCTTGCAACTTGTGCTGCTGCCCTGGTTAACTGCTGATAACTGTGGCACGAGGAGCCTTCATTTGGGGTAGAGTTTATGCTTTTTGTTTATTTCTGATGAGTTTGTTGGTCAATGTTATCAACGAGAAACTGGGCTAAAACTAGATGCTACAGTGCAAAGGGCATTGCCGATAAACTAATCCACAGCACTTTGTTTTCTATTTTATCAGATTTTGTTTCCTTTTAAAGAATTGTTTAAATTCAGCAACAGGACATCTTTTTAACCTTGCAACTTGCTTTGCTCTTCTGGTGAGCTGCTGATAGTGTGATAAAAATTGTGTTGTGAGAATTCGTAAGGGAAAGTTCATATGTAGTTATGTTAGACTGTAACCCATATAGGATTACTTGTTACATTAATGTTATATTGTAGCTTGAAAGGATTACATTAATGTCATGCATTAACCCTTTCGCTCCCATGACCGCCGGATATATCCGGCGACCAAAAATAATTATAATCCCTTGCACGCCGGATTAATCCGGCGGCATAACATTTTTATTTATTTATTTCAGAAAATTTATATAGCGCCCCTTCAAGGATGCCTACTCAGAAGCGCTCCCAGCCCAACCCCGGTCGAACAGGACAGTCTTAAGAGAACTGAGAAATGAGGCAGAGACTAGTCCTAAGGTCAAAGAAATGAGGCAAACATGGACTCTGTTATAACGTTGGTCTTTCGATTTTTCAATAGCAAGTACTGGGAATATTATATGTGAGATAGGCCTACTAGCGCGTGAGTTTACATCTATAATCTCCCGAAGGTGGCGCACTAGTAGTGAACAAATGATAACCTACTATGACCTATGAAAATATGTGTATTCTGAAACTGTGTGTTTATTTCTTGTCTGTGTAAAACTGAATGCGTTTAGAAATAATAATTTTATTAGAAAATTACATAAACATCGGAAACCATGTCACATAAGAGAAAAATGTACACTTTGAAAGAAGTGGTGGATCACTTTGCCAATTTAGAAAGCGACGATGGCGATGACAGTGGAGTGATAAAAACTTATTTTTTAATCACAAATTTTATGGAATTGTTCATAATAATACAAAATTTTTTGCACATTTCTCCCAAAACAATAGCTTTGAACTGCTCGTTTAATTTCGTTTACTTTACTTAGCAATTGCTCTTGATTTTTTAATCATAACTATGAAAGAAAGAAAAATTGTTTTTTCTTCCAATTTCATCCGGGATTTTAATTTTTTAATGAGTAGGACTGAAAGGGTTAACCCAATTCTTTTATGTATATGTCACTTTTGAGCTTCACTAATTTAAATAATTAATGGTTAGTGTAATGTTACTTCATCATCATCGTCTTTAATGTGCCTTCCTTAGAGTATTGCTCTTTCAATAACACATTGCCAGCCATTGCTATTCTGGGCTCATGTCCAGTCCTTATGTAGCCAGGGTGAAGGTTAAACTCCACGGCTCATATCATGTGCAGGTCAGACGCTGGCACGCAGTGTACTCCGTCCATATATTCCAGACTCGATCGCACAACAGGAAGTTGCTTTGGCCTCTGTGATGACATCAGGTAGGCCATCCCGGCCTACCAGATGTAATCACGTAGGTCAAAAAAGCAACTTGTGACAATATGCCCTCTAAACTTACAAATTCCATGGCAGAAATAAAGAATAAGTCCAGTTTACAATTACCTATTCTGGGCTCATGTCCAGTCCTTATGTAGCCAGGGTGCAGGTTAAACTCCATGGCTCATATCATGTGCAGGTCAGACACCTGTCACTCAGTGTACTCCGTCCATATATTCCAGACTCGATCGCTCATCAGGAGGGATGGGCCTACCTGATGCAATCACGTAGGCCAAAGCAACTTGTGACAAAATACCCTCTAAACTTAAATAAAGAATGAGTCCAGTTTGCAATTCCTGAGCAAATTCTGTATTAGACGAAATAATCTGTTGAAAGGAAGCAGAAGTCGATTATTATTGACCGACATGGCTGGTGACATGCGCAGAACTATCAAGGACATGTATAGCGAGACATTTAGGCCTAATTCAAAGTCAGGCACTCTACCCATAAGGCCTACAAAAGCATAAATCTAATTCTGATGAACCCTAGAGACTAAATCAATTTGTCATTCAATACGCTTCACTGATTAGCCTGTAGTATCTGTCAAGCTACAACTGATTCCTCCAACCCCCATAGCTTCACTGGCTACAGACACCTGCACATTGCTAAGCAGTGAACCCGTGGCTAATAAATACAGCAGTTGGCTTTAAAATAATCATTGTGCTTCTTTAACCGATTTTGGATATGCACATTCCCGACCACTGGACTGTTTCATGAATAGTCACCAGCTTGGACGTTGCCTCATTTAACAAGGTCCGTACATCCGGTCGCGGAACTGGGCCGGACGTAATAAGTTGGCTATGAGGACAGAACAATGCCAACAACTATGATGATAACAGAAACAATTACCCCTCTAGTATAACCACAGCAGATAACACTAAGAAACCGATTAGCAGTTTTAATACCTGAAAACATTGGAATTGGAGACTTTGAATGTCAGGACTCTATCATAAACAGAAGCTCTGGCTTTAGCAGATGAAGAATTAAGAAACATACAGATGGAATATCATAGGGCTAGCTATAGAAGACATTGAAATATACTGACTTCACTTGGGTAGAAAGTGCTGTAAATGATTAAATAAATGAGTAAATTGTATTTCATTACTGTTGATTGTTGATTGTCTTTGTAGGAGGCTTAGCTGCCGTCATTTATACGGACACTCTCCAGGCGTTTGTTATGCTCATTGGTGCTCTTATCTTAACTGTACTCAGTAAGTTGCTGCTTTGATATCCATTCGTTTTCATGATCTATATTCTGTAGTATCCACCCTGCCTTTTGTACAGCCTTGTCACAGTTAGGGTAACACCATTGTGCAATTTTTGTCACTGTCTCGGTTGAGCATGAAATAGTCTTGCAACGGTCGATTAAGCATGAAATAGTCTCGCCATGGTTGATTTAAAACAAAACAGCCTCGTCACGGTTGTTTTGATCACAAAACATTTTTATGATGGTTGGTTGGGCAAGAAGTAATTGTCTCATCACAGTTCCAAGAAAATGAAGTACCTGGTAGAGTAAAGCTTCAGTATTTTAAACTTTTGTATTTAGAGCATGGATATATCAAATAACAGTCATCGGCTGGCCAACATCAATGCAAACACAAGCATTCCTTTCATTGGGAATGTGTCAGAGTTTGCTTTAAAGTTATAAATTAAATACATGTATTATCTTGGAAACTATTGTATTTTTAATAGGGCTGTGGATTTTAACAATTAATTAATCGATTAATCGTTAAAAATTTTAATCGATTAATTTCGGCTTGTTCGATTAATTTTCGATTAATTTTCTGACTTATTTTATGACGTCAACCGACCTATTTCCGGAAAAAACACTATGGCAAACAGTAATAATGTGAAAAATTTGAGTGGAAAATTAAGTGATCATTTTGCATTTAAGGTATAATGCTGAGGGAAAAGTCGAAGATGTCGAAATTAGTTAAGATTTTTGTAGATAGAAAGTAGTTACTACTGACTTCATTTCTCAGTTTGACAATTTGAACTTTAGCACGTCAAATGATGGAAGGATTTTTGCAGTGTATACAGTCTAAACAGTTTTTCACACTTAATGTAATATGGACCAATTAAGCTCGATTAAATATTTGAGATTAATCGATTAAAATTATTTTAATCAGTACCAGCCCTAATTTTTAACAGTCAGTGTCTCGTAATAACACACTTGCAGTTCATGTATTGAAAGTTTGTGACAGGTTCACTTCACATAGCGTCGGATAGAGCTTCACATCTGTATTATTTTGAACCTCAGATATATTGAACTGTTGATGGTTGTCCCTTGAACTTTAATGTAACAGAGTTTTTCTGTAATCTGTAGTTTTTTCAATTTTTTCTAGGTTTTATCAAAGTAGGCGGTTACTCTGCCCTGTATCATCGGTACCTAGAGGCGATTCCAAATACGACGCTAATCAACGCCAACGATACATGTGGCTACCCGCGTCAGGACTCGTGGTTCATGCTGCGCAATGCGGCCGGATCGGACATGCCATGGCCAGGGTTTCTTTTTGGCCAGACTCCTGCGTCCATTTGGTATTGGTGCGCTGATCAGGTGGGTTTAATTGTGCAGTTGCATGGCCACTCACAAGTTGTGTGGCTGTAGATTGCTGAAATAACATGGTCAACAATATCATTTATCTAGAAAAATCCACATAACAAGTTCAGAAACCCATGCTCTGTATTTTACTTAGAGCGAATGATAGTTGGTGGATTCGTATGCCTTATTCGCGTGTAGTTTCCAGTGATTGACAATTAACGAAAGAAGAATTTGCAGAGCAGCGAAAAAGGCTCAAAAGACATTCGCAAAATTCTGTTAAGAAAACATAGTTAATTGCGTCTTGAGCAGTCATCAGTTCCTTTTGTCTTTGCATTTATGTACGTATACATATATGTACAGATAAAACTCAGATATACTTAGATATGGGGATATATATAGTATACAAAATGTACAAAGAGAAATATTTTTAAATGATTACTAGACTGTTTTTAGTAGTTTGTTACTTAAAAGTTCTTCTTCTGTTTGTGATCTTCATCATTATTGTTGTTGTTGTCATCACCACTACAACAGTGTTGTTGAGTTAGGTATTTTTGATCTTTCTGTTAATTATGGTATGTATTTTTTGGTACTTTCCAGATGATGGTCCAAAGAACGTTGGCTGCCCGAAGTTTGTCCCATGCGCAGGGTGGAACCTTGTTTGCTGGCTATCTGAAGATTTTTCCAGTATTTCTTCTTGTTCTTCCAGGGATGATAAGCCGAGTTCTTTTTACCGGTAAGATGGCAAGAGATAACAATTTTTCCCAAATAAGTTTGAAATAAACACAATTTTTGCCGTAATAGTTTCATGAATGGGAAGCATGTTTTTGCTCAAGAAATTCTTGGCGTTCCTCTGTCGTGAGCTTGTTTTTGCCAAATGATGTATGTATGTATGTATGTGCACTTGTTATAGCGCCCCTTCAAGATTTCTACTCAGAGGCGCTCCCGACTACAGCGCGGACACTGAATCGGAGTTTCACGCCGAAGTGCATGAGCAATTGCGAGTGAAGGACTTGCCCAAGGTCCCTACGCGGCGGCTTGAGGTGGATTCGAACCCGCAACCTTCCGGCTGCAAGGCACCGAACATACCCCTACACCACCACGCCCAATTATGAATTAATTTAGCACTGTACTTTTCTTTGAAGGGTCAAGTAGAAGTTTTTAGCAGTTATATGCAGTGTATTGTAATGTGCATATTGATTTTTGGAAGTGTTGGAATTACAAGCGGTAGGGAGGTTAGTTAGGGTATGGAAACAGAAGTCATATATGGTTAGGCTTGTGTTGGCATTAGAAGCGGTATGGAATGGGTGGGCAACCTATGGCCTGTGGGCCTGGTCCGGCCCCTGGTGGACCTTTGAACAGGCTCTTGACATGTCTTTTATATTAGCATTGTACCTGGCACTTGGAACCTTTTATCCAGCCCTTGGCCTACACTAATGTCTAGATTTCTGTATGCAGGCCAACATTAAAACATCTGTTTCTTATTTATTAAGAATCCGGCCTAGATCTAGTCTAGTCAACTACTCAGTTATCAATGTTGCAAGCACCTATATTTGTGAACAGTTACTCTCAAAGTTGAAACTAGCAAAGTGCAAAAACAGATGCAGACTAACAGAGGATCTCTCCAATGAACCTCGAATTGCCACTTTGAACATTAATGCAAACAATCCGTATTGTGCCATGAGAAGAAGTGTCAGATCTCACATTAAATATAGCACTCAAAGCAGATGGATTTATACTTTGTAGCAACAAACAGTTTTATGTATTTTTAAAACTGAATCAACTTAAAACATATTTTGTTTTTATTGTAGAGTAGGACTGTAGGTATTAGGATAATTAGGTTTTCATAAAAAAATTGTTATTCTGCAATATTTAGTTTGATTAAAATTATTATTGTCTCATTTTCTGGGGCAAATGAATCTGCAAAACTTAGCCTGCAATTGGCATACAGCCCCTGAGCTTCCCTTAAAATCTTAGGGCAACCCTCTGTTAAAAGAAGTTGCCCATGCCTGAGGTAGGGTATAGTAGGGCAGAATATGGCAAGTAAAGTAATAAAACATCTACATGTGTAAGAGAAGGCTAAGCTGTGTGTTTGTAAGTGCATTGATTTTGGAAATGTGTTTTGACTGGTTTGTTCTTTGCTTTTGCCTTGTAGATGAGGTTGGATGTAGTGATCCAGATGTCTGCTGGGAAGTTTGTCAGAATCGACATGGATGTAGCAATATCGCATATCCGAAGCTGGTCCTCGAGGTCATGCCCGCAGGTACATCGGAAAACTCTGTACAATTCTCGGGGTATAATTATCAGTGCAATTGACAGCTAGTTGCTGAAAGGGGATGCATTAAATAAACACTGATCTTTACTTAGCCACTCACAAATATTCTGTTTACCTAAGTTGAGCTTGTTTAGGTCAGTTTGATATCAGTGCAAGCAGAACTGTGGGAGCGGCTTAAAAGGTGTCACCATGTTGTATGCCAGCCCAGCATGGTGAGGTTTTGCTCGTCAACATGAGAAAAACAGGCTCCAATCCATAATAAGTAGGATGACCTGACTGGGATATCTACGCACTGATCAGCTCTGTTGGCAGACTGAGACCGGTCTCTTCACATCTGTTCTAAAAACCCAGACAGTTTTACATAAGTTGCTCCCACCAAGGAAATCTACTACATATGCCCTACTGTACATCTACGGTTTTGTGACAGGGTCTTGACTCTTATTGACAATAACACAAGGAAAACATTTATAGGAAGAATGCTTGCTCGTATTGATTTGGTATATGTCTTACAATGTCTGTACACCAGAGTGTGGCTGTTCTGCAACTGGTTTAATAAAGAATATACTTACTTACGTACTTAAAAATGTTTTTGCTGCACTACGTTCTAACGGAATTGTAATAAAGACGCTGTTATTCACCTACCTTACCATGCTTTGCCTTGCGTTAGCTTATCGTACCTTGCCTCAGTTCTGTGTTGTGTCGAGTTTTCCATAGACTCGTTAAAGGAGGCGCTGTGTGTAACTCGAGTGATATTATGTGACATTGTGTAGGTTTGAGAGGACTGCTGTTGTCGGTGATGTTGGCTGCTCTGATGAGCGATCTCACCTCAATATTCAACAGCGCCAGCACTCTCTTTACGATGGACATCTACCGCTACATCCGAACAAAAGCCCGCACTCGCGAACTCATGATAGTCGGAAGGTGGGAATGGATGAGGGTAGGAATGGATAGAAGCACGAATGTGTGTGTGTGTGAGTGGGTGGTTATGGTTGATGAATTGGTGAGTGGGTTTTGATGGGTGGATGGATGGGTGAATCTATGGAAAGGTGCTTTGGGTGGGTGGATGATTGACAGTTTGATGTAAGGCTGAGAGGTAAGAAAATTATTAGCATCTCCAAGAGACTTCTGTCAAGGCATGCTTTGAGGACTGTTGCTGAGGTACCCTAAATATAACTATTATCTTACCTGGCTATATGTTTCCATCTACGTGTATTACCTGGTTTGATGTTATCTTGCCATACCTTACCTGACCGTATCTCTGACCTGACTACCGTACCTTTGACTTGACCCTTGACTTGACCTGGATGTCTTGTGGTTGCAGGGCTTTCGTGCTTGTGATGATCGGCATTAGCATCGTCTGGATTCCCATCATCCAAGGCATGCAAGGAGGACAGCTGTATATCTACATCCAGGCCATCAGTGCTTACCTGGCGCCACCGATTGCTGCCGTCTACCTGATGGCAATCCTCTGGAAACGAGGAAACGAAAAGGTACGTACCTTGCCTCTAGAAATCTACAGGTGTGGCAAAAGGTATGTGTCTCAGCCAGTCAGTCCTTCAGCACAACAATCGATCAGCCAATCATTTAATCACCCAGCCAATCAAAACATCGAGCCATTCAATCCACAAATCAATCATCCAGTCTGTTGTTAATCAAGCAGTCAGTCAGGCAGTCAATTCAGTTGTCAGTCAACCAGTGAATGAGGCAACCGTTCAGTCAGTCAGTCAGCCAATGGATGAGCTAGTCATTCATTTGGCTTTTGGTCGTTTGTTGTATATCATAGGGTGCATTCTGGGGTCTGATGATTGGCCTTGTGGTAGGGGTAGTCCGCATGATCCTCGACTTCGCCTACCGAGAACCGGAGTGTGGTCAGGTGGATGAGAGACCGGCGATCGTCTCCAGCCTCCACTACATGTACTTTGCTGTGCTGCTCTTCCTGCTGACCGGAGTCCTCATGACCGTCATCAGCTTCTTGACGAAACCACCAACGGACGACCAGGTCTCTCTTCTTTCTTACTCATCTGCTAACGTCTGATTAATAATACCCATAATTGTGTGCACTTGTACATGCATAGTTGAACTGTGTTGCGATTGTTTATTTGATGCTAATCTGTCAATTAATAAAAATCAATCAATCAATGAAACTTGATATAGTGCTCCTTCAAGATATCTACTAAGAGGCACTCCCAGCCCAACCACAGATGAAAGAATAGCTTTCAGAGAGGAATAAAATGCAGGTGAAGAGTTCCTAGGTAGGAGACAGAGCTCTAGAGGAAGCCCATTCCAGATACTCAAGCGCTCCACCGAGAAGGCCCGATGTTGCATTATGGAAGTGCGTGCAAATGGGACAATACCACTGACAAGGCATTTTGTTTTTCATTTGATAACATTATTGTTTGATGATTGCTAGTAATCATTAATTAACTCCTTAGCTCTGTGACTGATTGACAGTGATGTATTGTTTATTTGCTAATAGCATAAAATAATTTCAATGCTGATAATATTTTTCTGTTTGTGTGCACGTACATGTGCTGTAATAAAACGTAAGCAAAGTGACGCTCAGGGACCTGGGTGAGACCCTCTGGTATCTTGCGGCTTTCTTGCCCTCCATTCCAGACACCCTGGGTGGCTGTTTGATACAAAAAGTAGGAGGCCAGCACATGTGAGCTCTGACATATGAAGTACATTATTGTTTTTATTATGTGAGGTATACATGATAAATACCTCAGGATTACAACGATTAAGAGACAGCATTTTTGCCTGGAATGACTCGTCTTCATTGATGTCGTTGTTGGTGGCTGTGGAAAGCAATTGTGTTGAAGCACTGCATGGCTGTAGTTGAGCACTATTAGAGAAATGCAGTTTCCCTGTTGTCTCCAGTTATCTGAGTAAGCATTGATGGCCAGGACCGTTGTGTTTGTATTGTTTAAAATATATTTCATATTATATAACCTTTGAGAAAGGCACTACATGAATATTCAGCTACATGCATACGATAGCCTAGAGTGAATAAGGAGTCTGCTTCTTGTTTCAGATAATTCGCACGACGTTTTGGACTCGCTACGACTCCAATCTGCGTGACGACGAGAAACATGAAGGCTATACTAGTGGAGAATTCTGTTCCATTTCGAAGGAGATCGGGGCAGTCGAAGAAGTCGTTGAGGAAAATGGAGATGCGAAGAACACTCCATTTGAGATTCCGATGGATAACTGTAACACTCGCCTGGAAATTATTTCAGCCGAGGGTCACACCATGTCACCAGGATACGTTAAGATTAGCCAGACTGGAGCTTCTTTGGCAAATGGCAAGTCTTGGCTGTCATACATCTTTGTCACCAGATAATAATAGTAAAACTACTATTAGTAATAGTAATATAAATGCCCATAATAATCACTTGACATTGCAGGTTCAAATGTTTAACTTATATAATTTTTCCAAAGTGCTGTGGTCTCCACAATAGTTGGGGTTGGAGTTATATGCCTTTTTCAGAGGCAATGACTCGTGACTCTCTGCAAACTTCCTTTGTCAAGTGACTCTTTTAGGACACAACATACTGGTTTGATAAATTTTTGTTCAGTCATCATTTAATTGTCATATGCATTTAAGAATTTCATGAAAAACCATGTTCTACGTTTAAGTTTAAATGGCCTATGACATTACAATTGGCAATAGCAGCATGTTGTTTTTTAAGCCTAGCTGCATTAGTAACAGAATTCAAACGGAAACAATTAAGAAGCCACTATCTTCTAGTTACCTGAGCAATGTTTGCTAGCTGACAAATGATCTGGTCTTAATGACATTTAACATCGTGAGGCTGGCGCAGAGTGCACCTCTAGGCCTTGTAAGGGACATTATCAAATTTCAGTTGTATCGTATTGTACAGCCATAGGTTATACAGCCATAGCTAACATTGTAAAGGAGAGACTGTTCACACTTTGTAATGGTAACGGTAATTGAACTTTTGCAGGTGACAAAGAAGACAGCATTGTGGATTCTAGTCAGACTACTACGTCAGCAACTCCGCAGAAAAGATCTCTGTTGAACCGCGGAATGGAATGGTTCTGCGGCTTGACCGACGAAACGCAAAGTCCGGGTCGCACGCTCAAAGAATTCACGGAGCACATGCGTAAAGTGACGTCCCTGCGCCAGGATCCGAGGGCTCGCATGGGCATCGGTGCTGGAATGATCATTCTCTTTGCTCTCGACATCTTCCTATATACTTTCTTTAGCACAGGCAGCGATTTTGGACTTTTGCGTTCATCGTCCATCTCCTCCGAGAAACTGATATACGAAAATTTTACTGGGGGGTCCTAGGGATGGTGAGCCTTTGCTTGGATCAGGTGTAACTCATTTCTGAGGAGCCGATCCAAGCAAAACCGGTTTGTTCATGTGTTGGAAACTTGGTGTCCAGATCTCTGCTCAAGCCGTGCTCAGCCTCTTGCAGCATATGTTGGCTGATTCAGTCGATTGTTTGATGAACATTTCGTGATTGGTTTGGATTGCACCCGGTTAGGAAACCCCGTGATTGATTTTAGTACGTGTGATTGGTTTCAGCTGACAGCGAGATTTGTAAGCAATGTCCAAGTTTCTGTTAGCTGATTGAGTGTTGCTTGTAGTCATTCAAGCAGAGGATTTGGATTTCTTTGGCTGGGTCAAAAAATTGTAACTTGACTGTTTGTGTCAGTTGAGGTAATTGAACTTTTTAAATGGATAGATTCAGACAACTATTTTCAAAACAAAATTTTGATAGTAGTTTTTTTTAGTCGTTTTAGCATTGATGTTTGATTTGTTTGGCCTGAGTTTAAAAATCATCTTTTCGTGTAACATGAGATACAGGTATTATGAAATTTTTTTATTCATTTTTGAATTACCATTCTGTCTCAAATAAAAAAATTTTCTACGTTATTTTCAGAATGCATTCGAGTAAGAACAATAAGAACCAAATGTCCAACTGCCTGGTCTACCCAAAGCCTATTAGTTAATGGAAATTAAGTGTTATTACCATTAATATTAATATTGTTATTTTTCATGTTAATGTTTTTTATTTTTGCCAAAGTAGAAATGATCTTTAAAAAGATGAGATCTTTGTTTACTAGATGTGGTATTGATCGATAAGAAAATATCCAGAAGTTCTGTTAACTAATGAGATCTATTTTTGTTTGCTTTGATTTATGTGTAAGTATAGTATTTTATTACATACTATATCTTTATTATTTTAAGCAGTTCTTAATTAGGAGAAAAGTTGGCCATTGTTAATAGCTTATTGCAAATAATTGAGTTATACGTTCTTCTGTGTTTATGTACAGATGAATGCATTCATTCATACATTTATGCATTAAACTGTTTTATTAATGCATGAATCTGTGCATTTGTGCATTCATTTGTATATTCCTTCAATAACGCATACACATTCATTTGTGCATTTGTAAATTCAAATGACATTCTTGTGTGCATCTGTGAGTGTATTCATTGCATATTTATTCAGTCAGTAACATGCACATTTATGTTAGCATTAGTACAGTCATATATCAGTTGTGATTGCATTCGTTATCACATTCTCTTGTGCTTTTTCTACTCATTTGTGTATTCTTGCATTAGATTGTACACTCCGTGATTAGTGCATTCCTTTGTACATTCATTCATTTGTCCATTTATGGTTGTGAAGCCTGTGGTGCATGAGAACTGGGCCAGCCATGAAGTAAACTTTGGAAAGCTCCACTACAATGCCATTGTGTTGCCTCGCAATTCCTGTTGTCTACTAAAACTGTACTGTCTAGGCCAAGGGTGTCAAAGATCCGGCCCGCTGGCCTGCCGACGATATTTTTCTGGCCCGCGGAGCCTTGCCTAAAGACCGCACAATATGAGAATAAAAATTTTATTTGTCACTTTTAAGGCGTAATGAGTTTTATGTGATGTTTGTCAACTGAAAATAAAGATCAAAATTAAGATTTTTCAAGCCTAACTTGACTGTTTGTATGCTAAAAATGCACCATGTATACTAAGATTTAGTTTTGCAAAAATTTCCTGCGGATGGGCTTACCGAGTCCCCTGCCAGACCCCTTCCCCCAGTTTCCTCAGGTGCCTTCAGCGCTCTGGCCTGACACTTGCTGGAAAATATTGCCACTGGCCCACCATTAAAACAGGTTTGACACCCCTGGTGTAGGCCCTGATCTGTTTAATGAATGTGGACATTTATATAGCAGCATTCTCAGGGTGAAGATAAATCTCATCCTGTATTTCATTCCTGCCCATGGGTCTTCCCCTGCTGCTACCAACAGTTACCCAAAAGACTGTGTTTCATGACAGTCAATGGCAAATAATATATGAACAATAATGGTCATTATGAAAAAAGGCTGTATGCTGGAATTAAGTTCTCAAAATTGGGACAGTTTATGGGAATTGCTTTCATGGCCTGTAGCTGACTGGAAGCAGCAGAGGATTTGACCCAGAAAAGACATTTTACCCAACTAACGCTTAGGTGCTGTGTGCAGTTGAGGCTTGTAATTAGTATTGCTAATGCTGTTTTAGAGCAGTGCAAGAGTTGAAGTCAGTGCAGTAACATTTATTCAGAGACAATTAAAATTGTTAGAAAAAGTGCTGGTTGTCACAGTGTTTCTGATGGAGACAAAGTGCAGGATGTCACAGAAGTTGAGATAGAGACAAAGTGTGGGATGTCACAGAAGTTGAGATGGAGACAAAGTGTGGGATGTCACCGAAGTTGAGATGGCCTGGGTTCAATCCTGACCAGGGCAGAAACTTAACTTTTCAAATGACTTATGCAGTCACTGAGGCTAATTAGTAATTGATGTGTAATAAAATATCTGGTTCATAAAAAAATCATAATTAACTTTAGTGTAGTTAATACACGACTTAAGCACTGATAAGGTTTGTATAACTTCGAGTAACTAATTACAATGTAATATTGTAAAAGAGTAAGTACCTCGTGGGTATTATTTTCAACGAGTACTTGCTCAGTACAATTTTAAACAACGAAGTACTTACTAGATACTAGTTTAAACATTTTTATTAATGAATAAGTACTCACTGGGTACTGTTTCGTATGAAATCCAACATATCGATCTGTGACATTATCATCAGAGATGTCTTTGCATGGACCTTGAATGTGCCTTTCTCATAAATTTCTTGATCTAGGCTGTTTTGTCTTTGTTTCATTTTCCTGTTTCATTTACTTTTGAGTTGAATTGACTTTTTACGTTCTTGGCTTGTGCTGGTGTGATTTCATTTTTTGTTGAGTGAATCTCGATATTCAGATTCGTCTTATGCAGTGGCTTTGATCTGACATTCGATCATTCCATGACATGTCACTGCATTATAATCGACTCAACTGTTCGCAATTTGTTGACGCTGATCTTGTTTAATCTGTTTTGATCTGTCGTTCAATCGTTTCATGATATCGGTCACTGAATGATTGCCTCAGTTCAATCATTCATTGATGAGAGTGATATTGTCATGATCTCTGTTAGTCAAGTTGCTGCCTTACCTTGCTGTAGCTTACTTTACTGTAACTTACTTTACTTTACCATAGTTCTCATGCATTACAGGCCAATGATGCATGAGAACTAAGCCAGTCATGTATGAAACTGAGGAAAGCTCTACTACAATTTGATTGTGTTGCGTTATGATTCCTCGATTCTGCATTACCACACCAAACTAGAAGTTATCTCTTCTGTGTGCGGGTGTTTTCATAGGGACCACTTATGTTTGTAATGGGGGCCTACGTACGGCTGCCAAGTAGAGACACATTATCTGGTATTCATTTAAAGATGTTGGAAAAATTCAACAGTAACCACATGTGAAGTCTACACAGTTTGTTTTGCGATTTATTTTTCGGTGCAGCTATGAAATTTACTGCTGATATGCGTGTATTCTGTAATTCAGGTATGAACTTAAGACTGATCTATTTGGTCTACGTTCAAAACCGCGATCACAGAACAGCGATCGTCAAAGCGTGACCACAATATAGCGATGCACAAAACAGCGACTGCATAAAATAGCGATCATCAAAACAGCGATTAAATTTAAAAAAGATTGACTTATGTAATGTGCGTTGATTGGTCCTGATTGCGAACCTAATTAGCGTTAATTATTTTACTAAATCATTTGAAGTTGTTGGAGTGAGAGCGGAAATGAAAGCATTGAGTGGTCCTGATTCCTAGCTTAATTGAACTTGAGATGTTGTAATTAAGTAAGCTTACATCGAAGGACAAATACCAAGTCCATCTCGAAGAATCTACAGAGAAATTGCAGACAAAATAAAAAGCATCGTCGGCGATTACACTAATCATGGGATTGGAGATAATTTCAATATTAATTCAATATTACATTTGTTATAATTATGCATAGGCCTACTTCGTGATACATTTAAAACTTTCTGCAATAAATCGGTGAAATCGCTGTTTTGATGATCGCTATTTTGTGCAGTCGCTGTTTTGTGCATCACGGTTTTGACGATCGCTGTTTTGTGATCGCGGTTTTGAACGTAAACCGTCTATTTGAACTTGCTTACCACCGTAGCATGACTTCTGGTTTTGTGGCCTTTCAGATTGCTACAGGGTTCTGCAAAGAATTACAGTTTTGACCATGGTTTAACCCATCAATTGTTGCCTTTTGCTTTACGATAACGGTGCTATGTCGTTAGATACGAAATGATCTTTGCTGCGATAAACAACTAGATGCTACTGCGGTTTCTTAATCCTCAGATTGAATCAAAAATTGGATCTCACTGGGTTCTTCTGTGCACTGTTCCCAATTAAGATATTCAGTTTTTATGAAGGGTAGCAACGTAAACTTTTGCAAAATAACCCGCTTTTATCTGAAGTTGTTTTCTCATGTGATTTGTTGTAATATATTTCAATAAATTCAGTTAAATGTAATTTAATTGGTGTGATTTGTAACTGGTGTAAAAGTAATTTCTTCAAAAGATTGTGGACTATTGCAGTTGGTATGTGGACTGTTGCAGTGGTATTGGGTGAGGGTTTGCTTGCATTAGCTTGCTGTAAAGGTGCTTCATCAATTTAATTTTTGTTTATTTTTGGTTATAGGTACCATTTGTGATTGTGATTCTAATTTAGTTTGTGTCTTGTGAAATAATTTTAGTCCCCATAGCTGTTGAATTGACTCCACTCAGATATTTAATTTGCCCTGCCATGTGTTTAAATTGCCCTCCCCAAAATGTTTTATTTACCAAACAGGATGTTTTACTTCATTGTCTAATTTGACCCATTTATTTGTTTAATTTGTCCCATCCAGTTATCTAATTAACCTCATCTAGGTGTTACCAGTAAATTTGTACAATCTTAGGTATTAAATTTGTCTCATCCTTGGTATTAAATTTGTCTATAAATCTAGGCATTCAGATTTTTTCCTTCCTAGCTATTAAATTTGTTCCTACAAGTTGTTAAATTTGTCCCATCCTAGGTGTAAAATGTGTCCCATCTAGTTGTTTAACTTGTTCTATCCTGGGTATTAAATTTACCCCAGCTAGGTGTGTAATCAGCCTGATCCTGATTAGTAGTCTAAATTGCCCCAGTTCACAAGAACTTGTATCATGTTAATCTTTCACCATTGGGGTGTTTTAATTTGTCCCATTCTGGTGTTTAATTTTCCACATATGGATGTTTATTTACATTTATTAATTCATCATGCCAATCATTTGATTAATCCCCGTCATCATCATCCATGGTCATACTACCATCTTACAATATCTTGTATTAAAATAATCATCATCTATCGTAGCCTTACACAGACAACAGATGCTGTGTAGTTGTTTCTGCAGAGAGTTACATCCTAGTGATTAGGGTAAATATATAGCCAAAGAGTTTTTAAAACCTGGATTATCGATTTGATGGCAGTCAAAACCCAGGTACCCGGTTTTGGAATATAAGTATTACTGAATTTATAGGTTGATGCACGACACGCATGCATGTGCGTTTGTGTTCTACTGTTAACGAATAATAACTGGCAATCTTAGCATGTTAGTAACCTGTATGCAGACAAACATTCAAGAAAAGGTACATCTATTTTGGTAAAATGCTCACATTTATGGCTTCTGCGATCAGAACAACGATGTATGCTGCCAGAAACAGATAATTATCAAGTACTTGCGTCAGGCAGAAAATTGAGTGAAAGGTGTGATAAAAGTTGTTTTGTGAATATAGAATTGTCACTTTTCTGTTCTGTTTATTTCGTCTTAATGACAGCCGTGGTTTATGCTCTTTACGATTATATGATATGACAAAGTATGATGTTCGTCATGGGTAAAGCGTTTTATAATATCACCAACAAACATGCCATGAATTGATACGTAAGCAGGTTTGTAATCCAACACAATGCTATTGTTATGGGGTGCTATATACAATGTATATTATACAATGTGTGCCATGTATGCAATGCATTCTCTTGAACTTCTGCTGATATGGTCAGTTTCATGGTCTGAACAGCGGTTAAAGTGACAGTTTTCAAACTCGTCAATCTGAGATTTCCAAGTATGTGTAAACCCAGGTTTTCGGATTCAAAGAACCAGTTTGCCTGGGTACCTGTAAACTCGGGTTTGCATTCCCCACTAATAAACAGTATTTATATCTTATACCTTTCCTCTACCCATGGGGCAAAGTGGTATCTTATACCTCTTATTTATCGAAAGGGCAAAGTTTTGAATACTGTATGTTTAGGATTCAAAACTAGGTAGTGAGTGCATTGTCAATTCAATCAACTCTTCCTGGAATTTCCATCAGACATTTCAATAATCCTAGAAATTCCCAGTCTTCATCTTAATAAAAATTCTTCCAGACATTTTCATTCCTGGAAACTTTGCTCTCCCCTGAAATTCTCCATGTATTTCCCTCTCCTGTTGGTGTTTAGTGTTTACTGTAGTCTTGCCAAACCTCTTACGGTACTTTGAATGCTTACCTCATAGCTACACAAGAGCATGCCTCGTGGAAAGGAGGTATGACCAGTATTTAGGAGCTTCAAACTATGCAACATTTGTCACTTGTTTGTTCACTGCTCATGACAGGACTAATAAATAATCATGAATGTTCTGTTGGATATGCAAGACAGGGACTAATATTAATTGTGTTTAATATTCATGACGGGGATGTGTGAATATTCATTAATGTACAATCTTTCCGTCTCAGATGTTTACTTTCTGCATCATTTTCTGATGAATTATTGTCGTACTAAAAGGAGGAAAATGATAGACATTGTTATTATTAATATTATTACTATTTTGTAAGATACTATTTTATACCACTTATACTCCAAAGTACACTCAAAACTTCATGAATATTCTTTCTTGAAGAATGCTCAGTGTTAATATGAACTGCACCCAGGATTTCAGTGTCCTTACTGTATGGTTGGGCGCCTGTGACATCTCAAGAAAATGTGGTATATAAATGTAGCAGACAGTGATGATGGCACTATATAAATGCTTTGATTGTGATCAAGTTGCTGTTGGTAAATGTTTTTTCACAAGTGGGTGGGGTAGATTAGAGTAGGGTTGATATTGTAATTCAGACTTAGTGTACTCAGTCCAGTTAGGAATTTAGTTTGAAGTCTGAATTTAATTTGTTTAAATCCGTAAAAATTCTTGTGACGAATTTCAAGCCATTTACTGTTAGACCGATAGCGTAAAATTAATGCGATCTTGTTACTGTTAACCTGTTTTGTGTTAATTTTAACAAACTGATATTAATTTTGTATAGCTTTTAGCCAGTATAATTGCAAATGGTAACTGGAGCCATCGCCTTGTATTTTCGTTTTGGTTTAGTTGCACATTTTTTGTAAATTCTATTCAAAGCGAATATATTTAGTATACATGCTAACTAGAGCTGCACAAACTGCTATGGTAGTTATAATAATATTGACAGTGCACTGGAATCTCCTTATAGCACTACGGTTTGCTGTAGCTCTGTTAAGGATGATCATTCTTCAGTTTGCCTCCGATTCAAGTATTGACATTAAGTCACGTAATCTCATATTATATTCATACAAATCAGCATGGTCTGGAAAGTGTGTTCCTGGTACAGATCTTGCCATTGGTCAGTGCTCATTCACAGTTGCTGGTACTTCCATTTGGAACTCTCCAACTCGTCATGTTCAGCACGAGTGGTTAAATTGGTCATCCAGAGGTGGCGGATCTCCAAAGTTTTGCAAATGCTAAAACCGAAGTTTTCTGGCTAATAATAACTGATACTCGCTATTCACTATTCAGATCAAACAAATGACACAGATCATCGATTAGTGACAGGTCTCGTAGTTCAGGTGTTGGATCTCAAATCAGAGGTGCTGGGTCTCCGATACGGCTGAATGTCACCACTGTTCGGCACTCTTTTACCAAGGTCATGTTTCATGGAGAATTACCTCTTCCAGTCTGTTTATGGTTCTTCGCGTTTCCTGTTCCCCAGCTTCACTGTGCACTTCTGCACTTTGTAGGGACTCCTGATGAAATTTAAGTTGTATTACAGTACATTGGACAAGGATGGATCAAGGGATGCCAATCCGGTGATGCTTCATATGCGTTTGGGGCTCCATGCCATTGAGTTTACCCCCAAAGTGTCTAGGGTGATGGTTGCATATGTTGCTTACTAGATTTAAGTAAACTAGTTATGAAAAAATTGAGAAAGTAAAAGGCATAAAATTTTGGGGTGAGATTGTCTGCTAATCCTGAGAAGTCGGGGAAACTAAGAAGTCATTGAGAAATACTACTATGCCCCATTTAGCCTCCTTTATAAACCTTTGGATTTGCCTGTGCCATTGGGAGTCCTTTTATCAAATGCTGCAATAAGAGGTTGTTATATCTTACTGAGGTCATGCTCCAAAGCTAATATGACCATGTTATATCAGACCTTGCATGAAAAATGATGCATTTGAATAAGGAAATTCCAGTGTAACTAAAGTTCCAAGTACTCGTCGATGAGCAGCATGTCTATTGTTTGGAATAAATTACTTGAAAAAAGCAGTACTGTTTTGTTATTCTAATTTTTACTCGGTTTGTTTTCAAATGAGGTGCATGATAGTCTAGTCACTCTAGTGAATAGCATGCTAGACTCAACCTACAGATCAGGAGTTGAAATATGCTCCATGGCTGAAAGATTTCTCTAGACCTCTGCTCTAATTGGCGCCCTCTAGCAAACTTGACTATGATATGAACATTGCTGTACACTTTTGGTGTGTGGATCAGACGCCCGGTAATAGAATGACCGACTGTATGGAGTGTATGGTAATCCTAAAGCACGGTCACAGGTGCCTATAGCCAGCCATTCATTCATTAATGACATTAATCTAGTATCTAGATGCAATTGTCTGGCAGTAGCCAATTCCAGAATAGTTGGCTAACCAGAACCAAGCAGATTACCATATTATGCTTGTATCTGCTATTTTTATAAATGATTCCTCAACCGCAGACGTATACACTCTGGTCCGATTTCTTTTTTGCTGATATATACTGCAATCTTTATTACTTTACATCATTATCATCAAGAGGTGGCAATGCTACAGTGTCACTATACTCCAGGAAATCGTTTTTACTCTAGTTTGTCTTTAGTTCAGATCTGATCATTTTAGTTTAACTCCTAATTTTATTTTTCAAAATGCAGTCAATCTTATTTTCGTCATTGTGTAGTTTTAGTTTAAAAATTTTTTTGTTCTCCCTTTAGCTAATTGTTTTCGTTACGAAAATAACACTGCAATGCTACATAATAGGACACTGAATAGATTAAATGATTTATTACTAATGATTTGTTATGATTAATCACACAACTATCTTGCAATCATTTAAGATTGATCTAAAAGGTCAAGTGACAAAGAGTGAACTAAATCCGATCAGAATATAAATTTCTGCCCACTGCTGGGATTTGAATCCATGACTCGGCAGTCACGCACTGAGTTCTCTGTCACTGAGCTAAAGCACCTCAGAACGTAAGTGGCAACAGTGGCGACACCTGCAGTTCAATCAATCACATTCTAATGATCAGCTGGAGTTTAATAAATATTCATCACAAACAAATTAATCATAATCAAATATTAATCATTCACAAATGTATTGCCGTAAAGAAAATTAATCATAAACTGAAAACCAAAATGTTCAAATAAAAAGACAATGCAATTTCAAGTTTTTCGATTAATAAGGAAGTTTTCAGCTCTCGCGTGCAGCACTCTATAGTGGCACGCAGTCTTTGCCAATGAATCATTGAAAAATTATAATAAGTTAAAATAAATCTGCGAAAGTCACTGTTATTTATGAACTTACGTAGTAATATCAGTCAGCTACTACTCAGCTCTAATGAGCAGGTCAATTTAAACAGTCCACCTAAAAGGTCCACCAGCAGTAGGTGCTATATAAATATTCACTTACATCAGTAGGCATACCATAAAGGTTCTATCATAGGTTGCCACTGTAGTGCAGCAAAGTGTTAATGGGCCATGATAGGCAAAAGAAATAACATTTCTGTCCATCTGTCAATTCTGACCATATGACGGTGCTCATACAAGAACTACGAGTACATTCGATGTCTGTCTGCCATGGCACTTCATCCACAAAAGACGCCAAAGCCTTCAGAACAATCTTCATATGGACATATCAAATCTCTGAAATAAAATACATAAAATTTGCATGTGACATACTTTAGCCAGCAAAATCGATACAATCCAACAACGTGCATGCTCCGCTTACCGTAAGAATCGATAATTTGACATGGTTTGTTTTGGTGATGTGGAGATTTCAGTTAATAAACCTTGGAAATAAAACATGTAAAATTCGCCTGCACAGCTATATTGCAGGCAAACTTAACACGATCTTATGATAAGCATGTCCAGTGCAAAGCCGTCACATATTCCATTTGTCAAAACAAAACTTGGCAATAAACTGCGTGGACTTCACACCGTGCAGAGTAAGTCGCAGGTGAAAACTGACACGATCCTCCTGGAAACACGTCCGTAATCTCCATATCACCAAAACAAACCTAAGAACTAAAACTGAATAAAATTAGCGAGTAGTGGGCGATATTGATGCGATCCTACAGTAAGCATGTTCAGCATCACTGACAGTAAGTAAGTAAGCAAGTAGTAAAACTACGAATGATTACAGCTTGAGCAGCAGAAGAGTCTGACGACAAAATACTGACAACAAAGTAAGAGCAATGTTGACTGAACAACAGGCATAATACTATGGGCGTCGTTAACAGCTTCTACAGTTTAACTGGTCTAGCGTTAATTCATTACTTAATTAATTACATAATAGTTAGTAAATGTTTCTACACAGTTTGCAACGTCAAAACTTTTGATTACACAAGCTATAATTCTGCAAACCGTAATCTCACTGCAGCTGACGTGGGTCAGTCAACTTCTTCTAGATGGCAACAAGTCAAGCAACTTCTAACAGGATCATAAGTTTTGTGACCTCTGACAGCTGACAAATAATTTTTACAGTCAAAAAATAAGTCATGAGCGTTCAATTCAGAAGAAGTAAAGTCGTTGGTAAGTCGCATGACTTTTTATAGTAGATCTTACATCAAGTTACTCAATCTCAACAACTATCTAGCAAAATTCAATCTGATATACGCGTCAAGCAAACTCGGCACATGACAAGTGTCAAGTGAAGTTGCTTTCAACAGACTCATCCATCAACCAGTGTTAGTATTCTCTTTTCCTCTTGACGAATGTCAAGTGACTCCTCTTGGTAAGCGCCAATCGACCCAGACTCCTGACACATGTCAAGCAACTCCGAAAAAATGTCACGTGACTTCCTTTGACACATGCCGAGGTACTTTCATGCTCAACAACATAAACAGACTTGGCTTTTTATCATCAACAATTACCAACGCATGGCACACAACAAGCAAAAATTTCGTTTGACGATGACTAGTCAGGTCAACCATCTTCAAAAACGGTTGACACGTTTTTTTCAATGACGACATTGGAATCGCTGGAGCGAAAAGAAAAGCATCGAAAACCTTATCATACTCACAACACATTTCTGTGATATATAAACTGACGTACGTCTTAGGTACATCGAGAAAAGAGTTTCCTAGAATTCTGTACAATATCAATTACGCCAAAACAATAGTAAAACCAAGGTTAAGTCACCGACACCAGAATATCATCGTCCGGCGACGCAGCACATCGTCTAGACTGACACTGCAAGCAGGAGCGAAAACAACGATTCAAGATTTGCGACTTGCGCGAAAGCACGGCGATCGAACCGAGGAGCACCATTAAAATGTGTCCGTGTCATCGTCGTCGTGCGCCGTCGTGACGAGTCACTAACTGCCGTCGTTGCTGCCATGCTCGGCGAACGAAGATGGCAGGAGCGGGTTTTCGTATCCGGCGAGCACGTCATTGGTTAGGTTTGCACCGTAGTATCTCTGCACTTTCTTGTTCATGTTGGCAAGGATCTGGGCCCACTTCTTGACACTGGCATAGATCTCGTCCTTCCATTGCTGGATAGAGACACGATCCTGTTCAGATATACAACAAAACCAGCGTTAAGACATTGTTGCACTGTCGTTGCTGCACTACTGTCTTTTTCTATGTACATCTGTATGTTAATATTTATACAAGCATGTATCTATGCAGAAAGAGACTTATAGCATCGTTACCTTTCAAAAGCTTGCACTTCTTAGCACCGTATTTATAATCACTTGGTTAACATTTATTATTTTTATATCAAGGTAGCATCATAGGCGTAGCTACATGGAGGCACGAGGAGGCATTTGCCTCCTCTTGCTTTTGTTATATAGTGGAGCTTCAATTGACCAATGACGCAAATGACCAAGATTTTGCTAATGGTCTGTGAAGTTGCCTCCTCTTGAATTTAAGTCTGGCTACGCTCCTGGGTAGCATCATTTATGTTGGTTGGAAGATTGGTCCATCCCACGATGGTGAATCTGAGGATTTTTCTCGATGGGGCACATTATAAATGAGTTATCCTTTACATTACCTTAATTTCCCTTACCTAAGCTTACTTTACCTAACTTTACCTTGCCTCATCTTATCAAGTGTGTCTTGTCACTCTGAACTCTGAAAGCATCTCACTGATTCCGGAGTAAGCCAAATCAGACGATGCAGCAGATTACAGGTAACATTCAGAATGCAGTTATTTTGGCCAAATGACTGCAACAAGGCACTTTAGTTGGAGATGGTCTGAGGGAGGCATTTCCCCTTTACCCCTACAATTTCACCACTGGTATGAGCCTGCCATGTCAACATCAAAGCACCCTTAAGCAATACACTAAAGCTTAACCCCTAAAATTTTCACCCTGGGTTTAGCCAGCTACACGAAGACCGAAAAGACCCCTGAGACTTTAGAGGATGGCAGATTTCAACATACTTGTGATGTAATGACTACTTTGGAATCATTCTTCATATAGATGACGATGCAGTTTTCGGTTTTGTTCAGTTTCTGGAAATCCGGACAGACTTCCTTGATATCGGTCATCGGAATCAACTACAGACAATGAAAGACAACAACATACTTAATGTACAGAGGCACAGCACCTAAAATTCTAAGAAGCTGATTTTGAAAGGTTCTCATCAAAACGAATAACTGTGACAATTATCATCTAAATCGGAGATCGTCATATCAGGTGCTATGTTGATTTGACATGGAATGCCTTTAGAAGCAAATAAGAATAATGTCTGATAGAAACAGGACTCATTACAGTTTCATTGTTAGTAATAGTGGACCGAGTCTTGCGCTCTGCAGCGCGTCTTATTGGGCAAATCCCCAAATTTGGTCATGTCTCCAGCTATATGCTGGAGACCTTACATTGGCTCCCTACCCGGCAGCGCATCGAGTACAGGATTGCTGCCTTGGTACGACGATGTCAGCTGGGTCTAGCACCAGTCTACCTGCGGGAGCTTTGCTGCCCCTCGGGTATTCAAGGTCGCCGCCCCTCCGCTCTGCAGAGAAGGGGGTGCTCTTAGTCCCATTTGCACGAACTGCAACTATGCAGAATCGAGCCTTTTCCGTGGTGGGCCCAGTGGTCTGGAACGGGCTCCCCAGGAGATACGCCTGCTCCCTGGGACTTTTACTGAAGCTTTTTTTACTAAGCTCAAAACTGTACTTTTTGGCCGTGCTGGAGTCGGGAGCGCCTCTGAGTAGCCCTCTTGAAGGGGCGCTATATAAATTTATGAATGAATGAATGAATGAATGAATGAATAATAGTAGTAATATTACAGTGTTCATTATAATTAGTAGTATTACAGTTTTCATTATCATTGTTAGTAGTAGTATTACTTTTTTTATTATTACTAGTAGTAATATCAGCTTTCATCATTATTATTATTAGTAATAGTATTACAGATTTCATTATTATTAGTAGCACTAGTATTACAGTTAGTTCATTGTACCATTTAGTGCTGCTAAGTATCAGGATATTTGGAGTAAATATTGTCTCTTTGGAACCTGAGAGTGCTAAGATACAGAAGTTTGACCAACATGTGCTGATGCATTTCAGTCAAATCTCAATGACCATATCTCATATAATAATAATAACAATAATAATAATAACAATAATATGAGGAAGAGAAGGAGGAGTAGGAAAAAGAGGAGGAGGAGAAGAAAAAGGATAGAACCAGATGAATACTCAAATTGAACTTACCTGGTACTGAGAATGATGGTAAAATGACTGAATAATAATAAATTGACTTAAAACAATAAAAAAAATTAAAATTATAGAAACTGAAATAATATATTGCAAAAATTATTGTAAACTACCTTAACACAATAAATAGAAATAATAATAAATAATAATAATAAATTGAGTGGAAAACACGGTTTCTTGCCTCGACGCCTTTTGATCGCATGACCTGTCCGTCCTTGGTCTTCGGGTAGAATTCGAGGCGGTTGGGGTAGAGCTTCAGGTGTTTCCTCTGCCATGTCTGTAGGAATGGAACACCCAGTTTGTGCACCTCGCCCTCAATTATGCAGTCTGTCGGGCCAACTGAAAAACATGACCAAAGGCCAAGGCTAAGCATGGCAAAGTATGGTGCAATAGCATTATACATGTACATATACATACATAAATCTATATCACATACATATCCATTATTGTATATGTAAGATCATTTGTACTTATGTGTATATCAATGAAAGTCCAACCTTATGTAGGCATTAGGTTTACCATTTATGTCTGGACGTTAACATTTAAATCGTAGTTTTTTATTTATTACAGATTTAGGAGATTATAACGTGGGTTGAGGCATTTAACAGATGCCCTTAGAAAGCATCCTCGGAATAAAGTTCTTGGGTCCCTAGGAGGGAGAGAGAATTGGTGTGGCCTAGGACGGAGGGCGTATGGGATTGCCTGAAGATGAGGGCACAGCCAGCGAAGGACATGATAATTAGTTAGACTGCCACGAAGCACCTTTGCAAGGTACTCAGAATTAGGCACTTGTAATACAAGTATTAGTTACATTACATTAAGAGCACAACTTCATTACAACGTAACATCATTAGACTGCAGTACTTCACCCAGGCGCATGATAAGGTCTTCCAGTTTTCCGGACGGATTCTCACCATACTTCTCCAGAGGACTATGACTTCTAACTGCACAGTAACTTGAAGCAACCATCGACCGACACCTTGCATACTATGATGACTGCGCCATGGAAGTCATTACAGTACATGAAATCAGATTAAATCACGGAAGTATCAGGGAATAAGTTGGCACTTACAGTTCTCTTCGAGGTCGTCAATCTTTGCTTTTTGCTTTCGTTTCGTCTCAATTTTTTTCGTGTCCTCGTTGACGGCATCGAATATAGTTTCGGCAATCTCCTGCTGCCATCTCTCGGAAACAACCAGAGGGAAGTTCTTGTACAGCTCCTGATCAGCCTCCGTTAACTGGAAGATCAACCGATAGATACATTGTCATGAAAAAAGAACATTCACATCCATCACTTAACTAATGTCCTGGATATATATCATTGTTGACCCAGTTTTGCTTCTGCTGACCTTATAACCTTTGTTGACCTGAATTCCTAGCTGCTCACCTTGATCCCTTTTGTGTCTTCCTCATCGAATGATCCAATGTCAAATGCATCGGCCGCATTGACCTCTCCGCGAGGGGGAATCAGTGGAGGCGGATACTTCTGGAGATAGACCTGACCCCAGTCGATGCCCTTGAAGAACGGATGGTCCTTCACTTCAGACGCACTGGAAAACAACAATCAAGGTCAATTGAAGACGTAAAACTACTTAAGATAACATAAGATAACAAAAGGGTAATTAAAAGTTATGTAAGACAAGGTATGGTAAGTTAAAGTATGATGAAGTACTGTAAGGTAAGCTAAAGCAAGGCCAGGTAAAACAAGATAAGGTATACGGTTAGAAAAAACAAGGAAAGATATTGGAAAGTAAGCACAAAGTAAGGAAAGGTAAGATATTAAGGTAAGGTAATGTAAGTTAATGTAAGTTATGATAAGGTATGACGAGGAAAGACAGGCATGATAAGGTGAAGTAAGGCAATACGGTACGATCAGAAAAAGATAGGTAAGATCCTGTAAAGCAAGGTAAGATAAAGCTAGTTTACGCAAGGTAAGATAATGTAAGATAGAGACAATTCATGCAGGTTACAGCATAATGCAACTGGCAAGGAATAGTAATTTAAGGTAAGGTAGAATTCGTACTCACCTTTTTCCTCTGCAGCCGAGTCTCTCATCAACATCTCGCTTCAGCAAACCTTCCAGCAGCGATCTCATCTCAGTCGACATGGAGTCCGGAAATTCGATATTCTATCAGAGAATAACAGTCAACCAACCTAAGCTATGAATCATTTCAGTAATCTTGCATTCAACAAAGAAATGGCTAAACCAAAGAATTATTTTAAAACAAAGAACTAATTAAACCAAGAACTGATCAAAATTAAAAGCACCATTTCAACCTAAAAAACCACTTAAACCAAAGAACCATCTGAAATCAAATAAAAATTGTTCTGAAATCAATTGGTGCCCTAGTTATGAGTTGCTTTGTGACATCATTGAACTGATCAATTTATCTACAGCAAACTCCATTTAATAACTGATATCTAAGTTTGATAACTGTGTCTTTCAAAATCTACTTTACGACGACACAACCACAAACACTCCACTTATCTTCAACCACTGGTCTTTGCTTGCATTCTACCTGCAAACTGTGATCTTGGGGTATAGAACTTGTGGCCCCAAAGGAATGAAATGACTACCAATGTTTCTCCGATGCTCGAACTTTCTCTTCCTTCAAGAAAGCCTCAAAACTCATGACTTCTCACTGGCTTTCAAACATCCGTATTTAACTGCTCTTCACCTGGCAACTGACTAACCATGCCTCATATTGGCATTTCTGTGTGACTTTGAACATGTTAAAAACTTTCGTCAGCATCATCATCATTCATCATAATAATAATAATAAAAATAACAATAAAAAATAACATTAATAGGTCAAACAAGCCATCTGTGAATTGAACACAACATCGTCAATCCATGAACCTACCCACCCATCAACCTACCCACCCACCCATCAACCCTTTATCTCACACGTGAATAGTAAACGTTAATACAGACCTGAGTCTGGAGCATCAGAAGCATCAGAAAAAACACAAATTTTGAAAGATCAGTCGACGACAACTTCACAACAAGTTAACTTCTAAGTCAGCCTAAGTCTAAGTCTGTCTTCATCTCTGCATTAGATTAGATTAGATCTGGAGTCTCAAACACACAATCAATGGGACAAGTCATATCTTGCGACCAAACAATGGTCCTTGGAAAATATCAAATTTTTAAATCTGACTTACTTTCTGCCATCCTACAAGCAATGCTGCTGCTTTTACCTTCTTACACTTTGTTTTTCTAACAACAAAGTTTACCTGTCTTTCCAATGTTACTGCCAGTTTTGATCAAAACTAAATTACTGAGCATGCGCACTCTTAACTGTATATATATATATTTATAGTAAATTAAAACCCATCAAACGTGACCTGAGAGTCAGTGTATAAAATCTGTGGAAGAAACGTTTCCTACACAAAATCGAGAAGCTAATAAATTAAAGTTAGTGCGTCATTTGAGCAACATGGTGCGCTCAATCAGTGCGCAGGGTCTATAATCCAAGATTAGACGTTCAAGTTTATTGAGCAGACTCCGTGTAACAACACTAGGTAAGTTGTTTTTACATTACTTATTAATTCTTCAGCTAACAGTTACTGTTTTCAATCATGTAACATACATTGACACTATGACATGATGCCTTGTGAAAGTATGAAGCAATCTCGGGCAATGTATGAGAGGTCAGAGTTCACAACTTGAAGGAGCAGTCCTAAAAACTGGTTGATGCAAATGCTGCCAATAAAGTGAATACAGAACCCAATAGCCATGTTCATTCGACCTATAACCAGCAGGTTACCAGCTGTCACTGATGGCAACTGGTAGCAAGATATAAGCCTAGTGTGGGCCTCAAGCAGGTGACAACCATGGAAAGTACTAAAGGTTTGAGAGGGTAATTATATGATTTGCAAAAGCACAGCGTTGCTCATAATATCTCCATTTCTGACTAACAATTGTATTGTTTAAGTAATGCGGCCCACAGAGCTAACACACAGGATATCAATTCGGCCCTCTGGGTGATTTGAAGTCGAGACTCTAAAACTAGATTATGGTTTCCCCATCATGATTTTTGTATTACGGTAAATTAGATTGGATTAGATTAGAATATGGTCAGAAATTCTAAACCTTTCACTTAAATATATTATCATTATTATTAAGTATATAATTATTATTATTACTATTTTTATTATCATTATTATTACTAGTATTATTTTTTTCGAGATGACAAAGCAAACTGACCATGGTCATCGTCATGCGATCAATCTCGTGCTTGTCCTTAGTCTTGTGCTGGCGAAATGGACTGTGCCTGCAAAAGAAAATCAACAGGAAATAAACAAAAAAACTCACCACAACAAACTAAAAAATTTGCAACGAAATAAAGAACAATAAATTTTGCAAAGAAATGCACTAGAAATTCACCACAAAATAAGAATAAACCTCACATGTAAAATTCCCCAGAGAACTGTTTTAGAGAAAGACACATGCATAAATTGTGTGGATAACTTACCTTACCCGATATCATGTGCATGATAAAACTTTTTTCCATTTAAAGTTGCCAAAATAAACTCTTTCTCGGATTATTATTGTAGAAATTGTAGAAACTGTACCCCTTCAGGAGTTTGTAGAGCATGCATCCGAGGGAAAACCAGTCCGCGCTGGAATCATAAGCCGTTCCTTTAGCCAGAACCTCTGGAGCCATGTAGCCATGTGTACCTCTGCAAAAGATTTACACCATCACCAGTTAGTTATCTAATCTAATAACTTCTATAGCACAATTATCACAATATACAAGTCACCAATTAGTGAATGCTGCACTTTAAAAAAAACCTTAATCAAAAATCAAAATCCATTGAAGATAAAAGTCAGATTAGGACAAGCGGGTCAAAGGTGAGGCAAGACAAACTGTTGTTAGGTTAGGTAACACAAGGTAAAGTAAGGTACTGGTAATCTAATGACTTCAAGTAGCACCATTACAATGCACAAAGCATCAAGGGGTGCTCCAAGAGATGCCGTAGCAAAAATTCGGAATCATCAGAAAAGACAAGGCAAAATTTTTATGCAAGTCATTGACAAACAGTTGGTTAGCATCATCCGTATATGTTTCGTCATTTGATATATGATATGTACAAGTGTATCAGGGTAGTTGTATACGCTCTAAATCAAGGTAGGTTGAGTGAAGGAAACATTAGGACTGGTAAGCAAAGGAAAACCTAACCCCACCTTGTTAAACAAGGTAACACAAGGTCAATCAAGGGTAGGTTAAAGTAAAGTTATGCATGGTAAGTTAAGGGAAAACCTCATCATAGCCCATTCAAAAACCAAAGTAAGGTAACGCAAATCAAGGCACGTGAAAATAAAAAGGGCAATTGCATCGCCAGTGGCAATTTGGAAGCTTTACCTGTAATCACCCCTTCTCAAACATTTCCCACAGGTAACAAATCAACTAAGAACTGTTTATATAAATTGGGGAAGAAAAAGCCTAAACCTCCTGCTTCACTTACACGCTGGCATGTGGCTTTTTTCGAGAGAAGTCACAGGCCAATCCCAGATCCGAGATACGCACATGACCGTTTTCATCCAGCAGTATATTTGCAGGCTAACAGAGATACAAAGAAACCGTTATGTCATCAGTCTCCGTGGTCAAGAAAGACCTGTGCATGATGAAGATGTCACAATGCACAGCAAAATAGTGGGTAGGTAAGGTAGATTAAGGTAAGGTAAGGTATTAGCAATAACTCATTTCTTTGTCATGGTTCTTGAGTTAAGGATATTTTGACTGAAGCGCAAACATGAAACGTGCAATCCCATAACCTGACAACTTTGCTTTTCATGTAACATGGCTTGACAATGAATTCTTGATTTCACTTTACGTCACCTCATCTCCCTCCAACCCATCAAACCCTACACAACTGACTCAACCTACCTCACCCAACACCACCCTATTAAGCCAACTACACCGTACCTAACTCACAACCCCCACTCAAACCAACCCCAACTCAACCTCACCTAATGCTATCCAACCCCACCTGATCCCACTTCTGCACTATCCCACCCCACTGCACCCCACTTTAACCAACCCAATCCCACATCTGCTCTACCCCACCCAAACCCATTCAATCATACCCAAACCATCCTCGACTGCCATCCAACCCAATATGATCCCACTCCAACTCTACCCCAATCCATAATCCATACCACCCAAACCCATCCACACAACCCCACTTTGCCCCAACTCCTGCCATCCAATCCAATCCCACTTAAACCTACAAAACCGATCCCACTCCACACAACTCCATTCACCTCCCCCTGCTCAACCCTTATTCAATCCCACCTCTCTTAACCCCACCCCGTGTAACCTTAAGATCGCGGTAGACGATGCATCGGCTGTGCATGTGTTCGAGGCCAAGGATGACTTCGAGTGCATAGAAGCGGACTTCCTTTTCACTGAAGACGCCGTGCTGTGAGAGATGGTAGTGAAGGTCACCGCCATTCATCAGGTCAAGGATGAAGCAGAGCTTCTCTGGCGTCTGAAACGCGTACGTCATGCACACGATGAAAGGACAGCCCTCCTACAACAACAACAAGAAAACCAATGCCATTGCACTGACAAGCACAATGAAATTCTATAATATATCGTCTTATATTCGGTTTAAGAAACTGAAAGCGTTCAAAACTTAATTAATGGACTGGGCATACTGAAGTTTACTTTTCTGGTGAAACTGCATCGTTGTAAATTGCATCTCCATTTGTAGTTTTCCATAAACGTCGCTATTCATAATCTATTGTGGACACACTTATTAGACAATTACCATAATTATCAATTGCCTTGCATTGGCATTCATGAACAAACACGATGCCATTACCCAACTGTATAGCAAGTCTGAAGACAAGTGTACAGTCAGCTGAACTGCTGCTGAATCCAGCTTACACTCTGGGCTTTTTCTTTTCCATATCGCTTTGGTTGTTTCTGCCTTTTTGGCACAATAAAGGTGCTCATAATGTAGGAATATATCTACCTATACATGCATGTATACCTGTGTATGTATATGCATCGGGATACACGTTTTTGAAGCTATAGACTCATGTATGTACATATACCAATGTATCTATGTATGCATGTATGTACATATACCAATGTATCTATGTTGGTTTCTATGTAAGTACATGGTACAATTGTACATGTTTGCAAAACTGCACACATCTACCTATTTATATATGTATGCATGCTTACAAATTAGTATGTAAGAATTTATGCATGTGTTTAAGTATGCAAGAACCAGTATGTGTGTAATGCATTTGTGAATGTACCAAGTGTGTATATACGAATGTCTTGCGCATACACATACAAGTATGTAAGTATGCAAGTATTAAATTCTATTTGACTTATTTAGCAATTGCTGACTTACCGGTATGTATTATTAATGACACACATTTCATTAGCACTTGCCTTAGTATGATCAACTTAATCGTAGACAGAGTTCTGTTAACTCTTTTCATTATTATTTTATTTGTCTGGTTTATGCTTCGACATGTAACTGGGTGCGGTGCCACCCAGATTTGTCTCTTTTTCAAATAAACGAATATATATATATAGAAGATTAACAATTACTAAGTCCAATTAATTCAGGATTGATTGATCAACGAGTTAATTCGATAAAGACACTATTTGTTCAGATGTACTGATGGAACTATAAAGTGGTACAATTAATTAACGAACATTGATTAATGAGTTAATTGGCTAACCTCAGTGCTGACTAGCGATAACATTATGCGTTCATTGAGGGCAAGCGTTTCTCCACCTTTCATCTTGATCCTCTTCTTGTCGAGGCATTTCATTGCATACCTGAATGCAAAGGTATCCTCACATCATCACTCAGGTGTTAAAATATTGTCTTCATTGTCACTCAGGTGTTAAAATAGTATGGTCTTCATCAGTCATGTTAAAATGGTATCCTCACTATTATTCAACGATCTGACCATCTCAAATAATGGAAACTGGTTTCACTAAAAGCCAGATCAACCAAGGCTCAATCAATCAAAGCTTTATCAAAACTCAATTGATCAGTGAATAATCATGAAGGAAGGTACACCAATCCAGGTTCAATCAAGGCTCAATCAATCAGTGAATCAAGTTTCAACCAATCAAGAATCAACCAAGGCTCAATCAATCAAAGCTTAATCAAAGCTCGATTGATCAGTGAACAATCAATAGAGACAAACCAATCCAGGTTCAATCAAGGCTCAATCAATCAATTAATCAATCTGACAGTCAATCGGTGAATCATGTTTCAACCAATCAAGAATCAATCAATCAAGGCTCAACCAAGGCCCAGTCAGTAGAAGCTCAGTCAGTGTACACCAGAAAAAGAGACAACTCACATTTTTCCAGTGTCTGCCTTTCGACATCCGTAGACTTCACCGAATCCACCTCGACCGATTATCCTGTGAACGCTGAAGTCGTTCATTGTGAGCTGCAAAGTAAAAGATAATCCATCCATTCGCTCTTCATATTTGCTTAAATATTTTCCATTCATTCGTCCCTTTAATTAACTTACTTAATTTGCTAAGTCCGAAATATTATTGACCTCGACTGAACTTCCAAGAGATTAGTTTCTATTACAGTTTCATTTGAAACAACCACTGACTAGTGCCTCACACAAAAGCATCATGATAATGGAGCTATCGTTAGGTTAGATCCCCAGTAGACTGGATTGGATAGAGTTAACTGGATTAACATACTTACAAACACATATACAGACTGGGTTTGATCAGTTTAGATCGGATTAGATCAGGTCCGATTGGATTAGAATTGACCAGAATAAGTAAATGTTCTGTGCATTTGAAACCAGGGCCAACAATGATCAGATTAGATTAGATTTGAATGCAAACAGCCATTTTAGACAGACCTGAATGTTCAATTCCAAGTTCTTCCACTGACAAAATCGTGTGAATTTCTCACTGCAATTAATATTCATACTGCATCACTTAATATTCATACATTCATACTGCATCAATAAACATTCATATATACATATACATACCATACTGGCATACATGTCATATACATATACATACTTACATACATTACTTGGTATATGTATACATATTACATACATATTTACTTACACACGCACAAATATAAACACATACAAATTTACATACTATAAATATTTATATATTCAAACAGAAGATATACACAGAGTATATATTAATATTCATAATGTATACATTAGGACATTGGGCTTAATTATTTATGAAACATAAATAAGCCACAATACTCTGATCCATGAAGTACAAACAGAACAGGCAACTGAAATCCCTAACCACATTATATCAGAATTCTTCTTACAAATTATTAAGTCTCTTATAAGGAAACTACATTGTCCTCTAGTGATGAATAAACTGAAATATAATTTACCTTTCTAGAAATTTCTCGAACAGTTCGCCCCTAAGGGTGCTCTTAATTTCTTCGATGTATGGCTAAGAAAACAAAAAATCTCTAAAACATGTGTTTAATTAAAATATACTGCATATGCAATCACAACTAATCTGAGAAAAATTCTGGTCTCTGAAATCTCTTAAACTTGTGTTTCATTGGAACATGACAGAAATCTGTCATAACTAATAGTAGATAAAATGAAAACTGTGGAAACTAAATGCTAATAAAATATTATTCTTGTTATCAATGCAAGTTCCTTTCAAGGCAGCATCACAGATTTAGACAACATGGAAGCTTGGTCATTCTGGAACAATGCTTCATAAACTTTTTGTTATTACCATTATCATTATTTTTTACCCAAAGTAGATTGGTTCCATAGAAAATATCCAGAGAGAACACAAAACCATTATTTCATCAGATATTAATATAATAATTATTATAAGCAATTATCTAATTAATTTATTGGCAATATGAGTAAAACCTCAAAGATATTCTGGGCTAGGACACGTGACTTCTGAGCCTGCGTCAGGGCTTCTTGCACCTTGTCGACAGCTGCTTTCGTATAAGCCTAGTTCAATAAACAAAACAAACTCACAGATCCATGGACAAATTTAACATCTACATATTAATACCCTGATACATGAAGTACAAATAGAACAGGCAACATAGAACAGTGCTGTCTATATCAGGCGAATAAAACGAACACAGTAATTTCTCCACACTCTGCAGAGAAGGGGAGGGAAAATGAGGACACTGCTCAGTCAGAGGGGAGGAGAAATGGACAAGGACACAATAATGTGATTTTCTCCATAAGGAACATTACGTTGAACTAACAGACGCTGTGAGCAGGATAGGCTAATTTGTTCAAAATTCTTTCCAAGGTATTTTGTCAGTTACTGATATAATTGTTAAAATTATAAGCCAATGCAATAATTGAATTATTGATCACTGAAATGCCTCTGAGAAAGGTGCAATATAAATTACTGAATGGCTTAGTGATGTACATGGGACCCTCAACAGTCTAGTGATTTAGCATGTTGGACTGTTGACCCAGAGGTTGGATTCCGAATCCCTACCAGAGTAGAAAGATGTTTCAAGATTTCTTTCATTAGTGCCATCTAGCAAACTGCCATAAAGCACATAGACTGGGTCTAGCAGGGAGAGGAATGACCAAATGCCCTCATGTGTCAAGACTAAGAAAATGAAATCATTAAAATTCACTAATTTAAATGGCTGCCAAGTGAAGGTTGGTTCAAAGACTGATCTTCAAACAATCTACTTCTTACAATTATTCCAAATTTTTATTTTATTTTATCACTTCTTATAATTATTACTTTATTTTGCTTGTTTCAAGCTAAGCCTTCGAACAACAACAGCAACAACAACAACAACAAGAAAAATAACACCAATTGATGTTGTAACTCCTACATGTGATTGAGACAGCAGTTCTCTCATGATGTACTGGTCATAGATTGCTCGTCCGGTTTTAATTCTCTCTTCATCACTCTCCAACTTCTCAAACTTTTTTATCTGCAAAGAATTTCCAAGAACCTATCATTGAACATGAATAAGAACTTGTGTGCGTGCCTAAAGATAACCAAACGCCCGCAGAAAAAACTGTATTTACATGTTTTTTATGCTAGTAACAAAAACAACTCATAAATATTGCACACAGTCTTTATCCACACAAAAAAGACTCAAGATAATTCAGAGCACTCATAAATCCATCCAAAAACACTGCAGCACCCAGAAATATGCGTGCACGTAGGGAACCACAAGAATCTGAATTTAGCCGTGGATATCACTGCGCAGCGGCAAATGAATATGCGAGATAAGGCTAGGTGCGATTAGGTAAGCTCACATGAGGTAAGATAGGTACTGTCAGATGAAATGACCTAAGGGAAGGTCATCTAATGTAAGGTAAAATAAGGTAAGATAATAAGGCAAGGCAACACATTGAACAGTAAGGTAGGATAAGGTAAGGTTTACAAGGAAAGGTAAAGTTAGGCTTAGTAAGATAAGGTATTAGGTAAGGTAGGATATGGTACGATAGGGTAAGGTCACTAAGGTGAGATATGGTAATCATTCACTTATGACATGCTTCTTTTAACACTTACCCCTTCCACAGTTGATTTACAAGGATTACGTCCCTCTCTGACCCCTGCAAGATGGATTAGCATGAAACCATGCTGTTTCAAACTTAATGCACCATTCACCACACTGAAGTTTAATAATACGTTGAACCCCGATTAAATGAATACCAAGCACCCCTGGCTGGTTCTCCATGAGTATGATCTTTGGAAGGCTAGTGATCGCACTCAATTACCTCGTCGAAGAAGGACAGCTGCGGCACCTGCTCATCACTGACATTCTCACAGAAGTCTTTGAACAGCAGATAACCTAACAAATGCCAACAAGTATCCGGAATCACATCACGTTATGCTGGAGGAGGCAGAAGGAGAAGGAGGAGGATCAGGAGAATATGAAGTAGGAGGAAAGAGGTGAAAGATAAGGAGCGAGGAGGAGGAGGAAAAGGAGGAGGAGAAAGAGGTCTGTGCACAACTATCACCAGCATCTAAGGCAACATACCACTATGGTAATGTATGGCAAGGTTAGGCAAGGCAGGTATACAAGGGGTGTATGGTAGGTAAGCAAGGTAAGATAACAATGTATGGTAAGGCCAGTTATGGCATGACTGCTATAAAACAAGTAAAGGTATGGTACACTATGATAACGCAATGCAACGTAAGGTTCGCTAATTTTTCACTCGCTCTCAACCAGAGATGCCTTGGGCAAATTGACAGATAACAGAAGATATGCCAGTGCACAAGACCATTGTTGTTTCTGCTGCTGCTGCTGCTGCTGCTGCTTATGATGATGATGCTGATGCTTATGATGATGATGATAATAACATTGCTGATGAGGAGGAGGAGGAAAACAGAACTGTATTGAACAACTATTATGATGATGACGATTATAAGGATTATGACAAGATGATGATGACAATGATGATGATCCTGAGAAAGATGATAGTCATGCTGCCGGGGTGGTCCTGGTCATGATGATTATCCATAACTGAAAGATTACAGCACATATAACACTGGACAATCTAGGTAGATGACCATGCTTAACACAACAATAATAATATTAATTTATTGAAGAAACACTGGGTTGGCACACCGCAACCCATTACAGAAACAGTAATGCCAGTTATAAATTAGCAAAATTAATCAATTTGAATCACTGTTCAAGCAGGGGGCAACATAGTCATCAAGGCAACTATTGTTTCTAGACATCATACGCATCAAGGACTAGTTTGCCTCTTGGTTATAGTATCCGGTGTTTAACAACATCTTGGGGCTGCCTGGGCCATTGGCATAGAATTACCTTCATTTGTATGCGCTCCAAAAGAAGATGACCATTGGAAAGTCCTATGAGCCGCCAGGAACAAGCCCTGGACGGATTGGAGAAGACCTTGTGGTTGATATACGATAAGGACTGGAGTCATGGAGAATGATCTAGCGGAGATAAACTTCGGTCCTCATACAGGCCCAGGATAGAACAGTGTGGCATTAGACCCAGCTGAGTTTCCCACCCTTCGTAAACCATATCTGTGTCTTAAATCAACAGGAAACCTTCGAATTAGGAGACGAAAACCACAACCTCTAGGGGCTGTGACAAAGTCTTAATTCTGCCAGCGTAGCAACCTCAGCAACAAATTAGACTGATGGAACTCCTACCAAGTTTCTGGTTGAATATCTTCTCGAAGGTCATCTCTTTCATTTTCTCCAAGTGCTTGATCATGACACTGCGTACGCTGAAATTACGAGCAATGCCAGTGGTAAAATCAGCAACAAGATCAATTAAGATTATCAAAAGAGTGGAAACAGCTGGATAAGATTGTTATAAGATATGGCAATACTAAGGTGCAATTAAGGTAAGATTTGGGTCAGATTATTGTACGATTGTAGGCAGATTATTGTAAGACGTTGATAAGATTATACCAGGCATGGGCAACTTCTTTTAACAGAGGGCCACCCTCAGATTTTAAGGGCAGATCAAAGCAGATTTAAGGGCTGTATGCCAGTTGCGGGCTAATTTTTGCAGATACATTTGCCCCAGAAAATGAGCCAACATTAATTTTATTCAAACAAAATATTGCAGAATAACATTAAAGTAAATGAAGATAATTTGTTGATGAAAACCTAATTTTCCTAATACCTACAGTCCTACACTACAATGAAAAACAAAATATGTTTTAAGTCAGTTTTAAAAATACATAAAACAGACAAGAGGTTCCCAAGCGCCAGGCACAATGTTAATAATTATAAAACACATGTCAAGGGCCGGTTCAAAAGTGCCCAGGGGCCAGACCTGACCCAAGGGCCGTATGCTGCCTACCTTTGGATGATACAATTATGGTATGATTGTGGCAAGACTGTTGTCATATCAGGTAATGTAATGGCATAATGTGATAAAATTAACTGTAAGATTTTGAAAAGATTAATTGTAAGATTATGAAAAGCTTAACTGTAATATTAAGACAAAATTAAATTAAGATTATGAGAAGATTAATTGCAATATAATGAAAAGATTAATTGAGGGATTATGAAGAGATTAACTGTAAGATTGTGGTTCAAATGCTGTAAGATTATGGCATGATTACATTAAAATGTTGATATGATTGTAGTAAGATTATGGTAAGATAGTGGTGGGATCGGGTAAGATTATGGCAGATTGTGTTAAGATTACGATAAGCTTAAACTGTGGTAAGATAGTGGTAAGATCTGACAAGATTATGATAAGACTGTGGTCAGATCATGATGAGACACAGAGACAGACAGATATTGACACATTCAGACAGAGTTTTACAGAGACAGACAGATTCACAGACATAGAGACACAGACATACCAACAGCCACATACAGAGAGACACAGAGACAGACACAGAGACAGACAGAGATTGGTCAGAGAGGCTCAAGTGCTAAGTCACTCAGTAACACCCATCCAAAGTGAGCCTAGTAAATAAATATTGACATTGCATACACGGAATGACAGCGTTGTTAGGGTACATATCCAATGAACAACATACAAGTGCCTTCATGCACTGACAACGTAGTCAACATTTACATACATACAAAATGCATGTATGCCTTAAATAAAGTGTACAAACACATTCATCTACATATACATAGCATATAACATAAATTATGCAGGCATATATTTTATATATAGAAATGACAATGTTTATTTACAGTAAAGTACATATATATATATATATATATATATATACATGTACTGTAAATAAACATATACATTATATATATGGCAGTGCTTACAAACTGTATTTATTGGTACATGGAATGCATACATTCACATATATATATATACTCAGTTATACTGGTATATATATATATATATATATATATCAAAAGTGCTAAGAACAGGGTTGTATTCTCAAATATGTATGAGAAAAAGTAAGCGCAAACAAATGTTTATATATATATATATATATATATATATACATGTATACACTATGCCATGCTGTACCTGTGCTGGTAATTTGAATGGGCTGATCTTACCAAAGATAACTGATAATACTTTGACAGTTAAGATAATCCCCACATTTTTATGATAATTATCATATGTCCGCTTTTCATATACACAGGCTGAAGCCTGTGCACATTCTCATATCATATATATATATAAACATAGAGAGAGAGAGGCTGACAGACAGACACAGACATAGACACAAACAGACAGATAGACAGACAGATAAGGCAAAGGTATGGGTCTATGTTAGAGCAAAACGTAAACATGATATAATCTGCACACACACTATATATATATATATATATATATATATATATATATATATATATATATATATATATACATAGTTACATACATACATACACACACATATATACACACATAGTTACTAACATACACATACATACACACATACATGCATGCATACATACCCCAGATATACATACACACAAATACATGTAGCTACATATATACACACACATATATACACACATAGTTACTAACATACACATACATACACACATACATGCATACATACATACCCCAGATATACATACACACAAATACATGTAGCTACATACATACACACACAGATACAAATGCACAAACATGTACATATAAACACACACACAGAAGGATTATTTAGATTAAGTCCTGAGTGAAGAGGGGAGGGATTTTCCCATGAGGGAAAGGGCAGAGCCAGAGGGAATGGGAAGGGGTAAAGAACTGCAGTTTTCCACAGAGCAACAGGATTTCAACATTAGGAAGAGGTCAGAGGGTTAATAAGAGCGGGTAAAGCCCTGAAAGGGTTAATTACTGATCCTCTGCCAAAACCCAATGCCCAACATTGGCCTCTCTGCATCCTGGTCAGAATGACTCAAACATGCTAGACAAGAAAACAGAAGAATCTACTGGTTCCCTACCAGATAATATACACCGGTGGTGGAACCACAAGCCAGTTGTGCCACCCTTAGGCAATTTAGTGGAACCATCACCCATGCAAGTTCCATCCATGCCACCCTCTACAGTCAACACAGTAGAACCACCAGCTATGCAAGGGCCATTTGTGCCATCCTAGTCATTATATGGAACCAACACTAAATACAAGATCCATTCATGACACGGCTAGTTAACTAATTGGAACCAACACTCAAGCAAATTCCATTCATGCTAAACCAGAATTTCAAAAAGAATTGCCTCAGCCAAAACCTAGTGGAACAGACACCTGGAAATGCCATGGCATGTTCCACACATGCTGCCCTGATTGGAATAACCAGCTATGCAGTCTTCACTCACGTTAACCTTATTGCAACCACCAACTATACATGTTCAGCTCATGTAACTTAGTGGAACTGCCACCTATAGATGTTCCACCAAGGCAACAGCATGCCCCATCAGGCATTTCAGTCACACAGAGGCAGACTGGAACCAAAGTGGGTACAAGTCCCTCAACTAAGAACTTAGCCTCCTATCTGTAGACTATAATGACCATGGTCTCAATCGCAGTGCCACCTTAAGCATCTAGTACACCATTTATATGCCATGTTTTGGATGGCAAATCATTGCTTATGCATTTGCCTCTCACCACTAGGCTCATTTAGAATATACCGGTAGTACCACATAAAAAAACAGACAACTCATTGTCAAGCTGTGCAACCGTTAAGAACAGGTTGTCCAGTCCAGTCCAGTCATTGTAATGGTTACCCTTTGGCTGAAACATCATCCAACCTCAAGCAGCATACCTACAATGACTTTGGCTCTACCATAGGCCTACTGTTAATTGAGTGATATATTCATTTCCTTTTCTGACAGGTTGACAGACCGCAACCAGTACAATAAATTAGTAACTTCCATCATGTCGGCGTCTGATGAGCAAGGCATCAACCAGTGGTACACCAAAACCTAGCCATAATCACGTCAATATCTAGAAGATCAGTCTATAACAAAGAAAGGCAGCCAATGGTGGATAAGCAATCAGAGGGAAGTCTTGGTGTACTGCGACGTAGAAAACAAAATGATGTAAGCGACTAAGCAGAATGGACAGACACGTGCAAAGAGTTCCAAAATCTCGGTCCAGCCACAGAAAAAGCCTGTTCACCAAGAACAGTTTTTTAGTCCTAGGTAACACCAGAGATAGATAATGTTCTGACACAAACATACATACAAATACACTGGATATTTTTTTAATATTCGTGTTTGTTAATTCAAACTGACAAACCACAGTAAGATTACATGCTATAGTAGTTACAGATGATAACAAGTTTAAAAGGAGTCGAATTTAATTGTATGACAGCCATGCAAGGCGCCCATCATCAGGAGATGTCAGCAACCACATTAGCTCTCTTGCACTCTGTGCCATTCTGACTCGAGTGATAAGGTTTAACATGTTTGGACATTTGCTGCTGCTAAGTTTGTGTTGGAATTATTCATGGTTGCTTTGCCATGGATTTTTAACGTTTTCGAGAGTATTTCTTTCTTTGCATAACACTGATGCATATACAACTGCATGAGGGTGGTTGGGCTTTCAGGTGCATGGTCAAGCCCCACATCTATGGACATAGGTATGCCATCTGGAGCAAGGTAATTTTCATCTTGGTAAAAGAGGAGCGAGGTAGGTCTTAGGTGTGACCTTGACCCATCAGTCACAAGTGGCCCTCTGACCATCATTTACAACCAATGAGGATCCACTGGGTGGCGGAGCATTATAGTGTATGGTGGAATCTGTCGATTGCCATCACTATCAACCCAACTTAGTCCAGGAACTCTGAACATGGTGTCATCTTTCATCTTTGGATTGGAATCCGTTCATTAGGCTCCATGCATGTGCGTGTGTCACCCACTAATTCAAGGATTCTATATTACAGGATTGGTTACTCGTGAAAATATCGTGTACTTCCGGTTTGAGGCAACGAGCCTGGCGCCACCTGGCGATGCGGGTGTAAGAAGGGTTTATGGACATAAAAATGCATGGTGAACCCGATGTGTTGTTCAGCGATTAATTGCACGATTTTGAGGAAAATCAAATCAGAATTATTTTTTCTTTCAGTTTCTAAGGAACAAAGAAAGGTAAATAACACTGGGCAACAAAATAATATTTTTTGTTTGCTACTCAGAACTTTAGAACTGTTCTTAGCTAAATTTGGGGCTCTGATTTCAAATATGAAATCGAAATTTGGCTAGCACGTCAGGTTTTTTAGGTACGCATAAGTGAGGTTCTACACAATTGCGAACTCTCAACTCATACGATCAGAGAAAGTAAAGTATTAAAAATGTATCGGACATTGCTTTTGCGCTTGTTCTTAGCTATATTTTGGGTGCTGATTTCAAATATGAAATCGAAATTTGGCTATCACGTCAGGTTTTTCAGGTAACCATCGGTGAGGTTCTACGGAATTGCGAAATCTCAACTCATATTAACAGCAAATGAAAAGTATATTAAAAATGTATGAAGAATTGGATTTTTTGCTTGTTCTTAGCTAAATTGTGGACGCTGATTTCAAATATGAAATCGAAATTTGGATGGCACGTCTAGTTTTTCAGCTACGCTTCAGTGAAGTTCTACACAATTGCGAATTCTAAGCTGTAAGCGAAAGCAAAGTATCAAAACTGTATCACACAATGTCAGGCATATGCTTTCGCATTTGTTCTTAGTTACGCAGGACGCTGATTTCAAATATGAAATCAAAATTTGGCTAGCTTGTCAGGTTTTTTAGATACGCATCAGTGAGGTTCTACATAACCGCAAATTAATGCGGTACATTTGCGGTATGAACTATGCGATGCGTACCTCAAAAACCCTGACGTGCTAGCCAAATTTCAATTTCATATTTGAAATCAGCATCCAAAATTTAGTTGAGATCAAGCACAAAAGCAAATGCCTCATACATTTTTAATACTGTGTTTTCACTGATAGTATGAGTTGAGAATCCGCAATTGTGTAGAACCTCACTTATGCGTACCTAAAAAACCTGACGTGCTAGACAAATTTCGATTTCATATTTGAAATCAGCGCCCAAAATTTAGCCAAGAACAGTTCTAAAGTTCTGAGTAGCAAAAAAAATAGTTTTTTTGTTGCCCAGTGTATATGCCTACATTAATTAATGTAGGCATATACAACTGAAAGAATCCTAGAAACCGTATAACTTAAAAACTGGACGTGATAGGCAAAAACGGTTTCCGGATTTGGAATCAGCATATCAAATTTAGTTAGGAACAGGTGTTAGAATCCCAGTAGCAAAATGCTTGTTGACCAGTGTAATAATAAATATAAAGATATTTTTAATGACTTTCAGTTAAATAATCTAAACTACGGAGATAGGCGTTTAGCATGGTAAACACGAGGTTCTACACCTTTGTCGCTAGGTGGCCAGGCTCCATGGGCCACCATTTTCTATCGAACGCGCTTACATAAGGAGATTCCAGTCCTGTGTATATTGGTCCTTGCCACTAATTATGTCACCCACTAATTATTCTTCAAGTCATCTGTGCAATGGTTTTGTGAAGATGTAGCTTAAGCTTTTAATTACCTTTAACATCATTTACAGCTTTAGGCTTGTGCAGGCAGCACTTTGTGAGGTACTTAAGAGAAGTGATAATAAAGCTCTACATAAGTAGCTAACTATAAAAACTTGTCTTTATTCTCGAGGACTTTCGCACTGGCAGCGCCTCGGGTTGGTGTGCAATGTGAGAGGCACTTTATAAATGTTTAGATACAATACAATACAATACAATACAATACAATAATTGGTAAACTTGCGCTTTAGGGGTCCCGATTTTGAAGATTTTCTAATGACAACACAAACCCTAACCCTGACCCTAACCGACCCTCACGACGCTTAACCTGACCCTAACCGACCCTTACGACGCCATTAGTCCTAAACTTCTTCCATTGAAATAGGCTGATTATAATACATACTCCCCTCGAATATGGGTGTCATTATTCGGGACCCCTAAAGCGCAAGTTTACCCAATAATATACACATGCAAACACACACATACCTGGGATCTGGCAGCACAATCTTCTTGCTAGCTCTGGCTGCTGGGGTCGTCTTTGACTTCTCCATCGCCATTAGGTAGCTTACATCTGCCAGGACTGCCTCGAGATCCGCCATGGCTGAAGCACTACTGAACACTGGCCAGAAATTTAGTTCAAATCCTCACCCAGGAGCTTAACCCCTACAATATCCTGATTATAGTAGGCAAATTAGTCCTGTAATGCGCCACGAAAGCCCCCGTTGAATTACGTGTCCAATATCAGTGGTGTATTTGTGTAACAATTCACGAAAGTAATGTAGTCGAACATTTATACTGCGCCCTTTCTGTCCTCAGAATCCCAAGATAAGGTCTATAGATAGGAGACGAAACGCTGGCATCTCGTCGCAATTTCTTAACAAAATTTTACAATTTAGATTAAATAATGTTAATAAATCCGTTTCAAAGCGTCCGATTTATAAAAGTGAGTAGATTTCTTTGGCTGAGGGATCCATTTCAAAACATTTATTTCATTTTATACAACCGCATCTGCGATTTGTTACAGCACATACTACATACGTTGACGGAGATTCCACATCGGATGACGTAGCCAATGCCTCCTTGACTGACGAAATTAACTCTCAAGATCGTAACAAAAATAGTGTTTGACTGTGACCTAAAATGCGGTTTTATATAACATATTTAATACAAAGTGTTTTCAGCTAAATAGGACGCAACTTTAGTATTTACTTGGTAGTATCTGACTCAATGAACTGCTAGATGACGCTCCACGTTAGTGACATCTTGAGAATATAGTGTTCTTTAAATGATACAAAATTAATGAACAATATTTATGGCGATATAAGATGGAAAATGTATGCGCTATATAAAAGAAGCTTCCTACACATTCTATTTCAGGAGTTTTCTTTGCATACTACAAATAAAACCCACATTCCGTCAATTTGTTATCCGCAAATGCATAGCAACTTAGCAAGCAGTGGTGAAGGATCTCGCCCGATTAATTCGTTGAAAATGAAACAGAGTCGAGGCCATACGGTCGCTATAGGCCTCTGTAAAAAAAGTGTAAATTTTTATTTAGTCTATAATAAATCCGTTTTAATAGTGCTGCATGAAAATGCTAAAGCTCCCATTGAAGGCTTGTATTTATAACGCCCCTTAATGAAACAGTCTTACTCAAAGGACGCGTTACAATGTAGACCTACTATAAGCAGTGTCGACAAGTATTTAGAGAAGAGATGAACACAATAGTATACGTTGTCATCTTTCACCTGTGCTAACTTACTTTAATTTAGGCTAGCTGTCGCCAAGTTTAACACCCACAAATCGCGATTCGCCAATTATTATAGGCCTGTGCTCACAGAGCCATCAAGTACTCAACATAATTAGGCCTATTTTCAAAGGAAAACCAGTATTAAAATCTGTTAAAGAACGACTTTCAAATTACGCGACAATCACCGCGGGCCCATAGCCGCACAATCCCTCCGGCAGATGGCATGATGAGGACATATAAATTCAGAATAACATGTGGGATTTGAAAGTAAGTAAGTAAGTAAGTACGTGCTTTATTGAACCGCCTGCAAACGCACTGCGGGAACATCACATAGAGTATTAAATCACAAATCACAAAAATCACAAGTGTTGCAATTGGACTGTCTTGATCAGCTCAGTGGGTGCTATATGTTTATTTCCATGTCTGTAGGCCTACACCAAAATGCGGATAGCAATTGCATGGTCAATTAAAGAATATTCTTATATTTTAAATATCTATAATGTAAACAAACAGAAATGTCATGAAGTCAACGTTTCTGTTACGCTATGCTCATTTCCTTTCGGTAGGTGGCGCTGCTAAAATCCGATACGTTATGAAGGTCGTAATAAACTGGACTCATTTCATTTCAGTAGGTGGCACTGCTATCGCACTGCGCATTCAGAACATGTCCGCCATGGATGTTCATTCATTTCATTTCAGCAGGTGGCACTGCTATAGCACTTCGCGTTAAGAACACGGCCGCCCGTCGATGCTCACAGAGCCATCAACTAAATGTTTTAAATCGTCGCTATTGGCGTCCTGTTCAACACCATGAGACCCGCCGGCAACGTTTCTCAAATTCGTTTCAACCATCTTAGGACGGGCAAACATTTACTGTTAAATAAGTAGTGCTTTCGAATTCTTTGTGGCACAGCCTGATACGGAATTCCATCCCAAGTAATTTTCTGGCATCACCCAAAATTAGCCAACGTCAGCCCATTCACTGCGCCCTCCGCCCCATAGCTACGCCGCTAAGCCCTTAAGTCGAAACCAGTCGCTAAGCTAGAGACTTCGTTCACGTTTTTTTTTTGCTTAGCTTTTAATTGCGGTCTCCTAGTTTCGGTTTTTGACGAAGGAAGCAGCAACAGGACAGGCGCAAACACTTGATTATAAGGTGCGAGTCACAATGGAATTTACTAACAGTTTAACAGCCAGTCGATGTAAGATCACTAGTTCTTTATTTACTACCATTTAGGTATATCATAATATACCTTAATGCCTACTACCTGCCCGAGTGGTGCCTGTAACGCTGTATGACGTCACGCCATGCCTCCACTCCTTGGGATTTTTCCACAAGATCTCTTGGAATTAACTTGGGATATGGGAATTTTGCATAGCAATCTGGGGTTTCTTTACCAAAACTCATTAGCCAGAGCCGTCACCAGAACGCCCAAGCATCATCACATCACTCCAATCCTCAAATCACTCCATTGGTTAAAAATCCCAGAGCGAATTCACTTCAAAGTCCTATCACTAACCTACAACTCCCTACAACACTCCCAGCCCAGATATCTCCGCGAACTCTTCACCATCCAGCCAACCCGTTCTACCCGATCATCCTCCGTTCTCACTCTTTCTAGACCCCCGGTCACTACTCATCTCAAGTTCTCCAACCGAGCAATATCCAACACTGCGCCGCGTCTCTGGAACGATATCTACCTCCTGAATTCCGCACTTTTTCGGTCCTTCACCATCATCGCCAATCATCCACCATCATCTGCCTCAGGCTCCTCTATCCATCACCCCCAAGGCTTTCCACTCGAAACTAAAGTCTCTGCTTTTCAAGAACTCTTATCCTGACTCATCTGATTCTGTACCTTCCAATCCTCGACCTAAAAGACACCCGCCTTAACATCTGCTGTGCCCTCTCTGATCCCCTGGAAACCGGACTCGGACCTCCCTCGGACTACTCTTTTGGACAACCCCTCTGATTAGACGCAGCGCTCGTGAATAAGCTGGTGCCCTGCGCTTGGCTTTCGAGTGGCGCTTTAGAAGTTTGGAGATTACGATTACTGGTGTCTACCGACTATAGTCATAAATATGGAATGATAACAATAATCACTTGTTGTCATTGAGTGACTCGTTGGCCATTTGTCTACGGCTACTGGTCGTTTACTTCTTTACCTTACTTACACTTATCTGGCGAATAACATGACGTCATTCTTCATTCCACCAAGTCGCTTGAAGATGGTGCTTCAGACCACCTTGACTACATAATATACTTAGTGAGGTGGTGCAGGAGAAAAGTTGCCGTTTTTATTCATCCTCTCCGTTCTTTAGCATCACTTGGCGCTAAACTTCAAACTCAATTGTTCAGCTTGCTTTGCTTCTGTGACGGTTTTTTGGTGGGCTGCTCTGTGTCTGTTTTGCTCCTGCTCTGCTCTGTACTGCTCTGCTTAGTCTGCTCAGTGTCCCCCTCTGCTCAGTCTTCTACAGGTCTTGCTCAGTTCTGCTCAGCCTCCCCCTCTGCTCAGGTCTTTGCTCAGTTCTTGCTCAGTTTGCTCAGCCCCCCCTTTGCTCAGGTCTTGCTCAGCCTCCCCCTCTGCTCAGGTCTTTGCTCAGTTCTTGCTCAGCCCCCCTCTGCTCAGTCTTTGCTCAGTCTGCTCAGCCTCCCCCTCTGCTCAGGTCTTTGCTCAGTTCTGCTCAGCCTCCCCCTCTGCTCAGGTCTTTGCTCAGTTCTGCTCAGCCTTCCCCTCTGCTCAGCCTCCCCTCTGCTCAGGTCTTTGCTCAGTCCTTGCTCAGTCTGCTCAGCCTCCCCCTCTGCTCAGTTCTTGCTCAGTTTGCTCAGCCTCCCCCTCTGCTCAGTCTTTTCTCAGGTATAAATAGAGGGTCCCTGACACACTCGTGGCCGACTTGATCTTGTCACTGGACCGAACAGGTGTTCGAGGTGTTGCCGAGCAGTGTGACATTTCAAGATTAAATCGTGAAGAAACCAGGACGTGTTGGTGATTTTTGACTAGAGCGATTGATTGGCTAGTGCTGCTAGACGTTCGCAATACTCCGAACCCCGAATTTACGCTTTCATAGCGACACGCGGACTGCTGCTCCGTGCAAGCCCAACCTCTTCCCTGCCGCCTGGAGAGCTCAGAGACGATGACCGGGGTTTTCGCTACACTTCCATAGCTCAACTGCTGGTGTATCTGACATCAGATTTAAACTTTGCTTCTCTAATGTGATATGACTTTGACAACGGTCTCAATTCAAGTGACCATCGACTGATGCCTTGTGATAAAGGCGCTATAGAAGTCATTACATGTACAAAGAGACTTTCACGAGACTTTTCACCTGGTAATGCAACTGGAAATCTAGGAAATTCTCAACAGCCAGCAAGCAACAGCGACCCAGTCTATTATTTAAATACACTTTAATCTACACAAGTAAAAATATCACATCCTCGACTGTCCACTAAAGAAGTACAAAATTACAAGTGACCTAACACAAGCTGACATAATAAAAAAATACACTGCAACTCCCTTACTAATTTTTTTGGGAAAAGTTTGGAAGCATATGAAGCATGGCATTATCACAAAGTTAGCAATCTTTTAACAAGGCACATAACATGAAAAATCACAATTGTAAGTGAAATAAAAATTTGTGTTCCATGACCATGTTAAATCACACTGTGTTGTAATGCTGCATGTTATTAGAAGGGTCTCGTGTAATACACTTGTAAATTGTCATTAACAAACTAGTGAAGATTTGGCCTTCTACATTGCTTGATGTTAAAGTTTTAGAAAATTTACGTACATATCACAGAAAATTTTCAATCAAGAATCAGCAGGTAATACCGTAAAGCACAAGTTTCATCACATAAAATTGTAAACAGCTATGACAAGAATCTATGCAAGCAATTTTTCGGAATTAACTCAAACCCTAACAAACAATTGTTGGTATTGAGAATTAGTTAAAACCATGAAAGAAAAATGCTCAAAATTAGCTAAAACCATAAAAAGAAACTTTCAGTCAGTAACAACTAAACCATAAAAAAGTGCATGAAACTGTAACACACAATTCTGAACAACCTGAGAATCCAGGTTTACAACTGTAATGGCATTATAACCATTATAATTATATAGCGTAATGAGGTAATGCAGGCGTAGCCAACCTTTTTTGGCCTACGGGCCACTATGATTGTTGGTAAGCACGCGGCGGGCCACAAAATATTTGTCCTCACAGCCTCCAAAGAAATACATAATGTTTATTTTATATTTTACAAGATGTATAAAAACAGGTACAACTACATTAGGTCACTAGAACTTACAACACTAAATCTTTTAGTGTTTTACACATCATTATTATGCAGATTGTAGTAGTCAGACAAGTAAGTAGGTGCAAAATGAGACAAAAAATTATTTAGAAAGGGGCCGTGCGGGCCGCCAGTTAGCAGCCCGCGGGCCACATTTGGCCCACGGGTTGGCCATCCCTGAGGTAATGTAACAGAATAAAGATCATCTCAATTTTCAACCTAACAAAAACTCAAACTTAGTCATGCTGTTCGAAAATAAAAATATGCTGCAAAGGTAAATAAGGTAGTATAGCAGTCCCTCAACACCTTAACGACAAGCTGTAGGCCTATTGGTTTCCCAGTCGCTTTTAGTACACTCTCGTCGTTAAAGTGTTAAGTCAACCGAATAAGGCAGCCATGGTTATAAATGCTAGCAACTTTATTTTCTTAGCTGTGCTATGCAACGACGAGTAGCTAATCCTCTCGCTATATGATACCCTGAATGTGCACCATAGACATGTATGTAACTGTAAGAATACGTGTACTCATAACCAAGTTCACTAGCTGGCACTAGTGAAACAGAAATCCTAAATATATTTAAGTTCTGATGGGTTTGAATCCCACAATCAGTGTTCAGTGACAGTCCAGCAAGTTGACCAATAGACTGGCACACTATGCAGTGTCAGAGCTCAATTATTACAGAGGCAGACCACACCTCCTCAAAGGCATAGTCGTGAACATTTAAGAATCATTTTCATTCATTCATTCATTCATTCATTCAGAGCATTTATATAGCGCCTCTTCAAGAAGCTACTCAGAAGCGCGCCCGGCCCAGCCACAACTAAAGAAATAAGACTTGAGGGACTTGTAGAACCCTGTCGGTTGGCTCACAAGTAAAGAGCAGAGCTTAAGCGGGAGGTCATTCCACATGGAAGGTCCCACAACCAAAAAAGCACGGCGCTGCTTAATAGCCAAGCATGCCCGTGGAACTATAGGAGCTCACCCCTCGTCGTAGAACGAAGTGCCCGACGCGCTGCAACGTCGGACACTGGGCGGCAAAGATCACGCAAGTAAGATGGAGCACAGCCAAGGACGCAGCGAGAAACTACAGCAGCAGTGCGGTATGAGATCTGCTGAGAGATAGGCAGCCAGTATGTACGCAGCACAAACATGACAACCACACAACCACACCGTGCATGTTACATGGCAAGTCATGCTACCATGTACCAGTAGCCTACTAGTAATCATAATTATAACTAACAAGTGTTTATGGGATGAAGATTACAGTAAAACAGCAAAAAGCAGAAGTATAACAACAAGCTTGATACTTATGTTAAATAACCAAATGACTAACTCATTATAAAACCGGCCTAAGAATAATGAAAAAGTACATTCTCTGCATACAAACCTGAATTAGACCTGGAGGTGACACTGAATCTTAACAGTTGACTCTGTTAAACATAAGCTGGTCTCTGACAATGCTTTCAAGTGGCTTGGACAATTTCCAGCAACTTACATTATACTGCATCTGCTGGTGTCCGAAGCCTGCGATTTTGGCACGATGTTAGTGATGCCTTCTTTTCCTGCTTCCACGTAGTAATCTAAAACTGTCGCATTAGGAGTACACGCCATCGCTGCATTAGAAAAGAGGATTCCATCTTTCCAAACTCTGCCATTGGGTTCATGGGCATGGCCGAAGAGATGAGCCTTTGGCCTGTGAAAAGTAACAAGATTATACTCTTCAAAAGTTATCAACCCAGTTATCATAACGTTTAAAAAACTTCACCTTATGACTACTGTTAAATCTCTGCACAGCGTAATATAACTAGATATTCATAAACCAGTAGTGTTTTTTGAACTTTCATTTATTCAAGTATTTCATTCGAGTATTTATATAGTGCCTCTTCAAGGAAACTACTCAGAGGTGCTCCAGACTCTAGCACAATCAACCTACTCCTGTCGTCCTTCTGAGTTGGCCTTATTCTTGGAACAGAAATCCATTGCATATGTACTGTTGCATCCATACTGCAGCATAATTTTCAAAACTGTTTTAAAATGCACTTGTTTAACTCAGTTAAATTGCCACATGTGCAGTTATTTTGTGCATTACTGTAACAGGTGCTACATCAAGCATCTTGATGCTTGATGTAGCATACATATATACATATTTGGGGGGCCCGATAGCGCACTGGATAACATCTGGCGTAGAGAGCGAGAGGTACCGAGTTCAAGCCCGTAGGCGGACGTGCTTTGTGTTTGCAGGCTGTCTGTTCTGTTAGTAGTTAAGATTTATGTCTTCTGTCATTTGCGTTCTTGTGAATTGTTTCAATTGCATAACTGTAAACTGTACCGGTTACGATGTGTCAACCGGATTGTTTCAATAAAGGAAGAATTATTATTAATTATTATTATGTCTCACTGTACCTAAAGTTTATAAACGATTAAACGTTACACATTTCTTTGCTGTACTTTTGAATAAAGCTGAAGTGCAGAACACCACATTAAACAGTTACCATGCTACATAGCCATTGCTGTGGATTTGTAATCTGCAATGATAACAGCAAATACCAGAGGCTATAACCTAAGTGAGCTTACCTAACTCTATGTAGTATTTCATCCCTTAGCACAGGACAACCGAAGTGTCGAAACTCTTTGTGATGTTCTTTGCAAAGCTCGCAGTACACAGCAACATTTAGGGCGTGTTTATTGGATCCCAAATCTAGAATACTGAACGGTGGATTGTGAGTGATCAAAATGTTTGTATCATCAGGTATCAACCTCCAGTAGTTGGGCAGGCTCGAGTAGAGAATACCAAATCCTCGAGCGAACGAATTGTGTCGGATGCCATTCCATGGAGATCCGTAAAACTTAATGCCCTCAATGGTCACCGAGGAATCCTGCAAGTATATACCATTGGTCAGAAGGCATGAGGTTCGCTTGGTAGGCTCACGAAGAAAATTAGTTTCATGGTTGCCTGAGACGAAGATTTTGTATCTGTGTGGAAGAGAGGCAAAGAAGTTGTTGAGTTCGTTAATTTCGTTGAGGTAATCTTCTTCCCTGGAATAAAGCCGTGAGAAGTCAAACTTTGCAAAGTCACCAGAATGGACAAGAATGTCTCCATCTGGAATATTCTTATTTTCAATGTACTTTTTGTGTTGAAGATGTGTGTCCGAAATGTGTACAATACGTACAACATGTGCATCTGGATTATCGACTGCACCAACGTTGATGCTATTGGATGAGGACATCCTGAGCACTGCTGAAAATTCTGGAGAAAATGTCAAACCCAAACCTGCGAAAATCTTAACGAGAAACTGGCTAAATATGTTATACACTATGCAATCATCAGCTGTATATCTCCAACACCGATAATGAAAATCGCTATTGTTACTCACAATCAAGCAAAGATGTAACAACTATTTACTAATAATCCGCTATTAAACCTACGTTCAAACTAATTTACCTAATGAGATTTTCTGAATCAGCCTCATATTATGGCTGTATAGTAGCACCCACACACACGTAACTCCCCAAAGCAATCATTGGCGGAAGGTGCGTAGGTTTCACCCTCATTTTCGTATGCTACAATTAATGGCCATTAGAGGTCTCCACAACATACGATATCCGTCAAGTTTCATACAAACTTTACACTATTACACTTCTTAAAATGTTAATTTACCACATTTAAACGATTTTGTTTAAAACCAGCATGATAATTATGTTGACCCCAGTGTTTATCAGGATAGCAACCATAGATATTGGGAGAGGAGAGGTTACGTTTAAAATATCCACATCCGGTTGCATCCTTAATAAATAATTTTTTTACGCATGCCCTACTTAGGCTACAAGTCAACCACACATGATATAATTATTATTGGCCTAATAAGAGGCCTATCTGAAATTTCACTTACTAGGTCAGTTACAGTTTGAAAGTTTGAAGAAGACTGAGTGCGATTGAAATTCATGAGTGATTTAGGTATACATGTAGCATGATGTAGAGTTGTAGACCTAGGTTACAAGAATGCACAGTCGTCAGGAATTTTGGCCAGGAGACGTACTACACTACAGTAACTGTTCCAGTCGGCAAAAGTCGACCAAATCGATTGCTTATTTGCCAAGTCGATCGAGTCGACGAGATGTCGACTAGCTGACGAAGTCGACCTCTCGTCGGCCGAGCCAAGTCGATCGTAGCACTCGACTCGATCGATCATGTGGTAGGCCTATATACGGTGGAAGTCACGGTTCGAATGTGAAGCAGGATCGCACACGTGATTTTGGAGATGTGTTTAGAGGAGCAATCATGTTGGTCGAAGGTATGGTGGTAGGCCTATACCAGTGCTGTCCAACCCGCGGCCCGCGGGCTAATTCTAAGTGGCCCGCCCCAGCTCCCTAAATATTTGCAATTTCTGTAAAAATGAAGTAAAAGACAAAGTCACTGCCTTAATAATTGCATAGCTATTCGTGCTTGAGCATTTTTTTTTTACTGAACTGTTGTAAAGCATGATACACATTTCATACATAGGCCTACACTATTTATTATTATTATTCCACAATTAATTTTAATACAGTTAATATTTTCAATAAATTTTAGTCGTTGCTTTTGAGTTTAATGGTGCGTCCCTCGGCTTCAAGAATCACTTCTTCAGTGGCCCGCGGGGTCAAAAAGGTTGGACAGCACTGGCCTATACAATACCAAAATTGCGCACAAAGGAGTTGGAGGTGAAAATGAGAGATCAAAGTTAGTAGATCGATGTATCGAAGGATCATGGATTTTCTTGATTTGATCAGAAAGGCTTAGGATGATGATTTCTCTTTCGGAAAGGTTAACGCAGAGCAGGTTGGACCGTTGGAGGAGCCTATAAAATTATTATGCCTGAGTATAAAACTTAACATAGATAGCCTACTTTTAACTACCATACCTGCGATAATAACCAAGCGCTAGACTGCCTCTTACGGTTAGCCTACAGTTCTGGACCTGAAAGTCCAACGTTTAATTATCTCAACTATTATTATTAGCCCACCTAGTCAAGGACTTAAAAAACAACGACCAGCTTTAAAATCACTAAAATCACAAGGCCTTGTCACAGAAGCAGGACTGGTAAACTCCTTATTTAATGTTGTAGCGCTGCCCTCTAGCGGACAGGAACATATCGCGTCTTGATTACAGTGCAAATGCATTCAGTTTATTAAACTTAAGCAGGAAAATCGACGAATAATTACATTTGCAGAATAAAACATTGTCTGTGACGATTTGAAGCATCATATTTAAGATCAAGCATAAAAATTGAAGTGGTATGGGGCGACTTCTGTGATTAAGGATACAACCGGATATACAATTATTTTCATGAGTCCTTACCATCTGGGTTTTACGTCTGCGACATACTGTGAACTTTGACCCTACCATTTCATAGGCCTATAATAAAATAATATTGTGAATTTGTGTGGGTTTTAATAGTTTTAAAGGTGAAAAATGTTTGCTAGAAGACAGGTTTTAAGACGCTGTCGACTTGGTACAGCGCAGATTCGTTGGCAGTCTGGAATGATGGCCTCGTCAGCTGTTGCAAGTTCCCCATCGACGCAATCGAACCAAGAAGGGGCTCCACGCAACGAGACGCCCTTTGCCAGGGCCCGGGTTGGACCCTTCTTCCAGGCTGAACCCCAACTCGGCAACCAGTTTACGGAAGATGTTACTCTGCAGAAATATCTGAGGAGACACATGCCTGCAAAGGTGTCGATCGCGAGTTGCATGTTTTAATATAAAATAACATAACAGACATAGCCTAATAATAATAATAATCGTATTTTTTGACAAGTGCACTGACAAACCGCAGTAAGTAAGATTAAAACATGATGGTACACATTTCACGATCTTATTAAACACATGTATTGGCAACCTGATAAGCGCCCATTCATTTTACAGCTACCCATAGGGAGTGGAAGGCTGAGTCGACATAGAGGGCTACGGATATAATTTAACTATCCCCTCCCTCATAACATAACAGAGGTGATATTTACCAGGTAAGTAGGTCAGAAGACTTGCAATCTGTGGTAAAATGTTCCTTGGGTAACCTGGAATACTTGACAGCCCATCCTTCCTAACTTTTTAAACGCTGTGATAGTGTCAACTGAGTCACTACTATATTCCAAACCATTCAGCAAGTTTACAACTTTTAGGCAGAAGAACCACTGTTCCAGTCTTCCTTTGAGGTTCTTATATAATTTTTATATGTGGCCTCAATTAAGTTGCCTTGTCCTCTTGATCATATCAAAGATTGAGTGGACTTTTTTGTTACTTCTGCACATTGCCTTGAAGGTTTAGCAGTCTTTATGCATAATCACTCCCAAGTTCCTTCCTTCCTCTCTTACTTTCAATATCCTACCTCCATATCATATGAAACTGTTTTTCTGTTCTCAGTATGCATCACTGCCTGATTACTGATAACCAGCTTTGAATCTGTATTAGTAACTGCCGTTTCATCCCACTTACTTGCAACTTTTTGGCCAGCCCTACATGAGGCACTTTTCAGATGCCTTGGCAGACTGTAGGTAAACTACAGGCAAATTTCTGTGGCAAATTTAAAAACATTCTTCTTGCCGATTTCTTTTGTCAGTTTAAATTAGGCAACGTATTACAATAATACTATTACTTTACCTTGCATTGCATTATAATTATTACAATCGTGAAACAAACCACAAAAGCAAATAAGTAGCACAATGCTGACTATTTTTGATGGCATCACATTAAATGTTAAAGGTGTACGCTGAAATCTATCCAGACTTGGAAAGATTTGGTCACCGTGTTGCAACAGACATCTACGAGCTGCACAAAGAATGTGATAAAAATCCACCAAGACTTGAGAGTTTTAACTCGTGGGGGAAAAGAATCGATAACATCATCACATGTCCAGCTTGGAAGACACTTAAGAAAGTATCAGCCGAAGAAGGACTCATTGCAATCGCCTACGAACGCAAACAAGAACAATGGAGGTAATTGTTGGTAGCTATTTAGTACTTTATCTTCCTTCCCCAGTCACAGATTTTTCCACTGTGCAGTGCATGACAACTTGGTTGTTCCACTGGCCAGAACTTCCACGGTCTGGCAGAGACGGTTTGCTGTGGTCCATTCTCCTGGAACAAGCTGCCTAAGAACATGTGACCTTCCAATCTTTGGAATGAATGAATGAATGAATGTGACATGAGCTTCTCAGCCTTCCTTTGCCCAGTTGTCATGCCATTTGTTACTTGACAGAATTGTTTGTTTTGATTGAACTGTGTGTTAAATCACCAAAGAACTGCAAATTGGATACATCTGAATTTAAAAGCAGTAATTTTATATGCTACTGCTCACTGCTGGTCTTGCCCGTTACCTGACCCTACCTTTAATTATTTTTTAAAAGTAATTACTTCTGTGTTGCATCAACAAGCTCTTACCACCTTACTTTTTTAATGATCTTGTCATATCTTACCTTACCAAATCTTAATGACTTTCTCATTCCTTACTCTACCATTAATATTATTTTAGCTTGCTTCCATACCTTACCTAGCCTTACCTTGCCAATGCAGTGGAGCCTCCTTATGGCATTTTTTGGCCTAGTATTTTGGAGGCATATGGATTACTGTGTTATAATAAAGCAATGTCATAATTTGGTTTTGTGCTGCATGATGGTCCGTTTGGTAGCATACTAGATCTGCTATCCAATAATTATTGGTTTCAACCTTCTGATCAGACTGAATGTGACGGCTCAAGACATATTGTGCAAGCATCTCTGATTCAGAATAAGCACGTAATATGAATGCAATCTGATAAATAACGTAAATATCCTAACTGAACTTTTATCCATGTCCCACTCTTGTCGTACCAGAATGGTGTCAGTAGTGAAGTACGTTGTGACGAGGTTCTAGTGTACCTTACTGTGAAATTTGCATTTTCAGTCGACTGTACCAGATGACCAAGTTGTACCTCTTCCAGCCGTCCAGCGGCCTCTATGCATGTCCACTGGCAATGACCGATGGCGCGGCAAAGTCCATCGAGGTCAGCTATTCAGCAAGTTAAAAGACTTGCATAATGATTTTTATATCGTGCATTTGATGAAAGTTGCAATTTGCATAGAAACCAACTTAAGAGTAATGAACCTACCATCAGTTAGGTGGCAGCTGATTACTAAAACTCAGCTTTTGCTTTAACTTGGGTCAGTAGAAACCTTTGAGCTGTGTCTTTAATGACTGCTGTTGATAGAAACTAGTTAATAAACGAGCAGGTAACTTACCTGGCATTACCACTTACTATGTAGCATGGCAAGAGACAGTTCAACTGGTTCAGTGGGACTGAGTTGACTCCAGCTGTTAATGGCCCCATGCTTTATCAAAGAATTTTTTTAGCATTTAACCCTTTAACGACGAGTGTGTACTAAAATGTATGGGAAACCATAGGCAGCTCGTCGTTAAAGGGTTAACATGCATCCCTAATTTACCTTAAATTTCAGGTCTATACCAAATTTCTGCAAGATATATTAGACAAAGACAGCATTGAAATTATCACCTGTAGACTTGATTGGAATACCTGTTTATGTGATTGGACTTACTACGGTAGGTTTGATTACAATACCGTCAGATGTGATTGGATTTATGATGTCTGGCTTCATAGACATTGCTTATAATTTGAATGTCTCCAGGCCATCGGTCGAGAGGGTCCACTTGCCGCTGCGTACCAGAGACTGACCAGCCGAGATCCAAAGAAGTTCTGGACTTCTGGCCAGTGGATGACCGAGAGAAGAGGCGGTTCTGATGTCGGTTGGTAATAAATCAGTGTTCAGTTTTGACCGTTTCTTTTCAAAACCAAAGGATAAGGTCGAGCTATCAATCTTTAGTGTTGCTATGAAGAATCATTAAGAGAGTCATCTAGAAGCATAACTGTAAGACTAACTGCCAGGTGATATCCAAGTTTGGTATTCAAATGTTTTTAAGCTAATTTTAAAAGATGGTTTTGCGTTACAATGTCAACAGAATGTCTGCTAATGCGACATAATCTGATCTTTCAAGTCGTATTTATAATAGATTAGCTTTCTCGGTTGTAGGCCCCTCCATCTGGAATGACCTGTCATCGGAGCTGCGTTTGCTGCCTTTGACCAATCAAACTGGGTTTTATAAATCACTCAAGTCTTTTTTCTTTTGCTGTGGCTGGACTGGGAGCGCTTCTGAGTAGATTTCTTGAAGGGGCGCTATATAAATCTCCAGAATGAATGAATGAATGAATATCAATTGTTATCTAGTTGTTTTTGTTCTGTCTGGTCTTTAATGTCATTCAAATCTAAATGAAAAGTGGCTGTTTCAGCTTGCCTACCCACATAGTCTAGTTATCCTCTGGTTTCCCAGATCAGTCAGATTTCAGCTGGGTTACTTCTTATGGATTACCGTACTATTTTTGACTATTGAAATTGTTACCTGTAGATGTGATTGGAGTACCTGTTTATGTGATTGGACTTAACTAGATTTGATTAGAATACCTACAGACGTGATCTGATTTGATGGTGTGATTGAAGTGATGATCGATCATTACCTTTTGCATTGTGTTGCAGCTCGTGGAACAGAAACGTTAGCTCTGAAACAGCCTGATGGCACTTATAAACTCTATGGCTACAAATGGTTCTCATCAGCTACCGACTCCGACATGTCACTGACCTTGGCCCGACCTTGCACTGAAGATGGCAAGTACCAAGAGGTAATCTTAGCCCTAATCTAATCTTGTACCACCACAATAGTTTCAGAAACATTTTCAGACTATTGCAAGATGGACCTTCTTTGATTTGTCAAACAGCCGTGTTTTAGTGTGTTTATGAGGCTTTAAAAGGCACTATATAAATGTTTAAATACCTTTGATCTAATCTAATGAATTCTGAATCAATATTCGTTTATTGGAAATATTCGAGTTGACACTGCCGCAACTTAATAGCAGATAATGGGACAGTTTACAGCTATATTCATGGCGACAGGCCAGCCTGGGGCCAACCAGTCTACCTGCCCTAGACATCCGTAGCACTGATAAGCAATGGTCAATTGATGTTCGCTTTAAGTGAGACCTTGATAAGAAATTGTAATCAGTCGGAATCCAATCAAGTCAGAGACATCAGAAAGTCGAGCAACAGTGGGCAAGCAAGTGAACAATTCAGACCGAAGTCTAGACCTGAATGACACTTACGAAATGATAAAAAAAACACTTATACCCGGTTCAGTTACATATGCACAATTAATAATGTTGTATTGGTCCCTCTCTTTGGAATGCACTTTCTCCTTCTGTTTGCTCTACATTTCTATCTAACAGTCACTCTTCTTTCTTCGCTTTTCTCAAAACTTGCTTCTTTTCGTGGGGCCTTGCGCACTGGGAGTGCTTCTGAATGGTTCACCCTACTAGAGGCGCTTTACAAATGCTTGAATACAATACAGTACAATACAATAAGATGGAAAGGTAAATTTAACACTCTTGTTTGTGTGCCTTGTTTTGCATGGTACTGAGGTCAAAGTTTGTGTGGCTGAGGCACAGACACAGCTACAACAGTAATAACAGCGAGACATCAGTTTAATATGACTCTACATGATAGTCTAGTAGTTATTGAGCTGGACTGTCAAACCAGAGTTTCAGGATTCAAAACACCACCAGGGTAGAAAGATGTTTCAAAGTGTCTACTCCACTTATTTCTTCTAGCAAACTCGACTATAAAACGAATACACTTACTGTACACTGTTGGTGAGCAGATTAGTGGCAAGGTAAAGGAATGTTGCTTTCACCCGGAGTTAGCGTATGTACAGCGCCTTTTCCTTCGGCCTCAGCTGAGCTATGGCACTATACAAATCATCATTTTGTTGTTGTGGTTGTTGTTGTGGCTGTTGTTGCTGTTGCTGTTGTTGCATCTGCTGTTGTTGTTAGCTTAATGTATGACTCTTCTCTTCTGTTTGATGGTGTACATAAATTTATTGCCCTGATTTCAGGGAACTGGTGGTCTGTCCATGTTTTATTTGGAAGTGAGGGACTCTGAAGGCAACCTGAACAACATTGAGGTCCAACGGCTCAAAGATAAACTTGGAACAAGACAGGTTCCAACAGCTGAGCTGCTGCTCGATGGAACTAATGCCGTCAAGGTTAGAGCACTCAGTGCTTGGTCTTCTAGTTCTGGCGTGATATAAATGTTGAGTTACATCAGATTACTTTCAAAGAAATTTTAATTTTAGGAAATGCTAGTTAAATAAGCAGTAAGTGGGGCGCGGTGGTATAGGGGTATGTTCGGTGCCTTGCAGCCGAAGGGTTGCAGGTTCGAATCCACCTCAAGCCGCCGCGTAGGGACCCTGGGCAAGTCCTTCACTCGCAATTGCTCATGCGCTTCGGCGTGAAACTCCGATTCAGTGTCCGCGCTGTAGTCGGGAGCGCCTCTGAGTAGAAATCTTGAAGGGGCGCTAGAACAAGTGCTCATACATACATACATACATAAGTACTAAAAACATGTTAGAAAGTGCTAAATAAATTATTGGGAAGTTCTGTATAAATAAAATTTTGGAGTGCTGTACAGCTTATTAGGAATGACTGTGACAATTTCTACAGCGCCGTAACACGGCACATACCGTCACAAGGGTGCTTTAACAAGTTCAACACTGAGTCAGAGATACGCTTTTTTGAAGTAATATGTCTTCAGCCTGGACTTGAATGACTAGGAAGTGCCATATAAATTAGGAAGTGCTATATAAATTCCCACTGTGTGGGAAGGTTGAACAAGGTCTTAATTTAAGACAATTGTTTATCACCATCTGGTGCTTCTGACAGTTTTATTGTGGTGCCATGTAGGTAATCGATTGGTTGCTTTCAGGTTTCGGCTGATGGTCGAGGAGTGGCGAGCATTGCTAACATGCTCACACTGACTCGCCTTCACAATTCCATCAGTGCTGCCGGTGCCATGCGCAGGTAAACTGTTGAAATTAATAGGTAAATTACTAAATTGCCAAGTAGAGGTAATTTAAGATTGCCAGATGGATTATCAAATGCGGGTAATTTAAGATTAGCAGGTTGATTATCAAATGCGGGTAATTTAAGATTAGCAGGTAAATTGTTGAGCACACTTAAATTGAAATTGAGAGGTACATTTTAATCTGCACTGCCTGTTTAAGAGTATTGGGTAAACTGTCAAGAACAAATCATTTGAGATTAACAGATAAACTGATCAAGTACAGTGAGAGTGGGATTCACAGGTAAAATGTCACACACAGATAAATTAAGATCAACAGGCGAATTGTCAAATGCAGGTGAAGTGCAGTTGGCATGTAAAAGGTGATACATAAATTTGTGATTACATTACACTTGTTTGTGATTTACTGAAGATTCGCTGGAGATGTAAAGGAGATTTGTGTTTTTGGTAGAATTCTGAATTTCGCACGAGACTACAGCGTAAAGAGGTCGTGCTTTGGTCTTCCGATTAAGGACCATCCTCTTCACGTAAAGAACCTGGCAAACATGGAGGTCCAGACCATTTATTATACTGATCTAATAATTAATTAGCTGTTCATTAATTTGCATGTAATGTCAGCATAAAGCAAGAACTTCTCGTTGGTCTGAAACTGTAGGCACTATAAATAATATTATATTTAGTTGTTGATGGTATTTATATTGAACTATTGTGAATTAAACAAGTTTTCTGCTATACTATGAATGACGTAATCTGTATGATAATTCCCTAATAGGCATCAGTACGAGTGTGTGTACATACACGGCATAGCGGTAGCTTTATTTGTGCATAGGTTGACAGTGGGACTCTGTCGAATTTTATTATGCTAATCGATATAATGAAAGAATTAACATCTAAAACTCGGGACAAGTAACGGAGGTAAGACTCAAGAAAAGAAGATAGTGAGGTATAGGCAAAAGGAATGAAATGGACAAGTGTCATGATCGATGACAAGAGGGTTGAGTTAGTGGATTAGTTAGTGGATTACTTCGGCCATATCGATGACTTAATAAGATCAGTCTGCAGCTGCAACAGGGAGGTAAAGAGAGGAAACACAGGTGCTGTGTTAGGGAGACTTGCAAGGATACGGAAGAACAACGTATGCAACGCGAGGACAATGATTTGTCTATGTGATGTCGTGGTATGAGTGCACACTGTTATATGTATCTGATTCTGAGATCTGGTGAATGACGTCTGGCAAGCAAGAAGGACTGGAGGCAGCACATCGTAGATGGCTGAGGGAAATTCTGCACATTTCGTGGTGTGATAAAATACTGAGTAAAACTGATGTGCATTTTGCACAGGAAGGACTGAGTCCAAAGTATCTACATAACAATGCACTTAGAATATGCGGGAGGCTTGAGGGAAACAGGAGCTACAGAGAATTCTCCCCAGACCAAACCAGTGTACAGATACATCATGTGCATGGGGGGGGGCTGATTATAATAATAATGATTATGTATTTGAAATTATGTGCATTTGTGTAAAACTTAGAATGGCATTTTATTTAAATTCTCTTGTGACTTTTATGCAGATTGAGTTTCGTGCAGCCTTGCTGTTGACACTCGAAGTCAGTCGACTTCTTGGTTTGGACGACTGTCAGAAGTTGTCACCAATAGAGAAGGACATCTTTCGTCTTCTGACGCCTATAGCCAAGCTCTACACAGCCAAACAAGTATCTAATCCATTTCAATCTACCTACTGATAATCTCACCCATTCCAATCTCATCCAGTCAAGTCTAACACAATCAAATCTAATCCAATCAGATCTAATGTAATCATGGATTAACCAAATATATAATTCTAGTCCAATCATCTGATTGTTTGCCCAGTGCAGATGTCATTAATAATCAAATAGTTCTATTATCTTGGCCAATCAGAAGTTGTCCATTGAAGTGTAGATCCAATCAGATCTGTTCCACTGAAGGCTAATTTAAGTCAGAGATGGGTAACTAATCGATTAGATACAAATTGATTAGCTAATCAATTAGTGAAACAGCTAATTCTAATTCTTATCGATTAACTACAAGATTTTGCCAATTCTAATTCTAATCAAATGCAAATTTCAGTAGCTAATTCTAATTCTAATTGATTAGCAATTTAACTAATCAATTAGCTAATCAATTGGACATTTTTAGACAAACAGCTAATTCTAATTGTAATCGATTTTCTGCAAGATTTTGCTAAATCTAATTCTGATCAATTAGCAGATTTCAGCATCTAATTCTAATTCTAATCGATTAGCAATTTAACTAATCGTACCCATCTCGTTTTTTAAGCCTAACCTACTAAAAAGTCAGTGGTTCCACATATCATTAGTAATATTTTCTAATATTCTTGTAATCTTGTCTTCATGGAGACCATGTTATCACTATGACACTATGTTACCACTAGGTCGTCAACATGCCATCCTCCTTATTCACGTGTGTGTTTATGTTTTGCACAGGCCATGTCGGTGACATCGGAAGGTCTTGAATGTTTTGGCGGAATGGGTTACCTTGAAGACTCTGGACTGCCTCAGATACTTCGGGATGCTCAGGTCAGTCGTACAAATATCGTGATTCAAGAATGAAAGTGCACAGTATTTGCCTGTTAAATTGCATTACTGTTTATATCACATTAAACATCTGCTCTAGATAGAGGCAATACCTAGATCAGGATTAAGATGGAAAGAAAATTAAGGAAGGCAGTACATTCACTCACTGATTAATTAATTTTTTATTTACTCATTTATTCAGTAAATTTATCTAGTACCCCTTCTGCAATGCGTTACATTACTAAATACGAAAGCTGTTTTTAAGGTAAATTTAAGTTGCAATTTGTCTAAACTGCTTGTATGGAAATGTACGTATGAAATATTTGTAAAAATTGTGTTAAAATGTTCATTCATCCCTTCTGGCCCATTCCAGTGCAGTATTAAACTAATTTCAATTTGTTTTTACTTTGGCTGGGTGTTTTCTTTTACAGTTAAAAATAGATAAAAGTTAATGTGGCTGTACTTGTTCTAGGTCTTGCCGATCTGGGAAGGCACAACGAACGTCCTTTCCCTTGACGTCCTTCGAGCAATCGCTAAGTCAAAGGGAAGCATTATTCAGTCCCTCCAGACAGACGTCAATCTCCGTCTTGAGCCAATCATGCAAAACATTGCACTGCATCCGAGTGCTGAGAAAGTGCAGCATGGACTCCAGAAGGTTCTGGAGTCTGCCAAAACCCTGCCTGACAGATTGGAGGTTGCTTCTCGAGAGTTCGCTTTCAGCATCGCAAGGCTCTACATGGGTACGTGTAGTTCTTGTGTTGATTGAAAACTTGTGTAAGTACATAAATTGAATGAATCTGCTTAAATATGATCATATTACAATTGATATATTTCTTCTTTCTCAGGGCTGCTGTTACTGGAGCAAGCCAACTGGAACGAGGCCAATGCAGAAGATGTGCTCACAGCTGTTAGGTAAGTTCTCATTAGGTGCATGATTGTCTAGTGGTTAGTGTGCTTTACTGTCAACCCCGAGGTCAAGGGTTCAAATTTCCATCAGAACAGAAAGATTACAGGATTCTGTGAGCTAAACTATAATATGGAATACATTGACCATACACTGGCAGTGGGAAGATGAGGCAGCAAGGGAGAGGACTGACCGTGCACCCTTGTATGCTAAGTGTCAGTAAATGAAGTTAATAAACCAAGAATTTCTATTGCACACTACTATAATAAGCAGTCAGTTTGGATACCAAACCCCAAAGTTAAGTACAGTAAAAAAGCCGAGATGGATATCCAAAGACACAGTAACAGCCTACTGAGGAGAACAAGTCCAGGAATAGATGTGTGTTTGGTCAAACTCTAAAGGCCAAAACAGACTCAACAGAGCAAATGTCTGCCGGATGGGGAGTTCTGAGAGTATAGGACCAACAATGGAAAAGACACACCCACCAACAGTTGTCCATATCCTCATCTATAGTCAAAGTAAGACAGAGACTTGGTCAAACAGTTACAGGTCTTGGAGTGAGGTTGCCTGAATTTAGAATCTCAGACATAGAACATGGTCTTGAAAATCATTCTGTTTCTGCTGATAGCCATGGCACAGACTTTAGGACTGGAAATCTTTGTTGATACTTTGTGGAGTTTTAGTTGTGGCTGTGGTAAAGGCGTTTTGGAAAGTTTGCTTTTGAAATGCCAGTAAGAAGTAAGTTACAGTATAGTCAAGGTGACTACAGACCAGGGCATTTGCCAGACAAACTAGGGTACAGGTAGAAAAACAATGTGGTGCCTAGTCATTCAGAAGTCACAATTGTGCTATTGGTCCGAAACTACCTATTGAATTAATTTGTTCATTGAGGTTACTTGTGCTTCATACTTGCAACTGCTGCTTGTGATTGTTTTTCTTCATACTGCAGTTGTTTATGAAAGTAAGTGCAATAAACATATATAGTTAAGTTAATAATTGAAATGTCACGACAGATGGTGTCAGCGAGACCTAACGCCATTTGTTCACGAGGCGCTAAACAGCAACTTCACCAAAGATGTTTCATCAGCAGAGTTCCGGTTGGTCTACGATGGTTACCCATCACCAGTCGGCCAGAAGAGTAAACTGTGAAAACCCAGATGACATCCTCCAAGTAAACGGGCACTTGTTTCTATTCCATCACTTAAGTAGTAATACTTGAAGTGAACATTCTGACGTTCTTAACTCTTTAATGACGAGCATGTATTAAATGCATAACTAATCCCTCTCGTCATTAAAGAGTTAAATGTAATCTGCAGAAGTGCTAACATTGCTGCTTATAGTAATCAATCTAATGATGTATTGAACTGCAATGCTAAGTGGTTGTATAGTAATCAATCTAATGATGTATTGAACTGCAATGCTAAGTGGTTGTTTGTGGTGCACTTGATCCATGTGTTTATCACAGTGAACAGCTATGGGAAGGCTTGAACCCATACAAGGTGAAATCTTCCCGATGAGCCAATGTGCATTAAAATTACATGTGATACATTTAATACCGGTTTATGAGCAGTTATAAATATTCAGCTGGTATGGTTCTATTGTTGAGGTTGCAACACTTGATTTAAAGCCGCTTTAAACCCAGTTTTTGTTCTTTTCAGCTGGTGCATTTTGTTACATTAAATGTAAAAGTATGTTTAATGGAATATGGTTTATGTAATTCTGATATTTGAACATCATTTCCAGATTGCGTTTGTACAATGAATAATGTAAATTATTTGGTTTAAAATTGCTTTTACAGTAAATATTTTATGAAATGGCATTTATCTGGCACATTACACGTTTGTTGTTGTAAGAGTAGAGTAATTATGGTGGTTTCACTTCACCCTGTCGCTATAAAAATTACCTTCCAGCCAGTTTCTGGCTCGTCTGCGATTGTGAAGTGAAACCACCATAATTACTGTACTACAAGTCACCTTCGTTACTTTTGTAGTGGAGCTCCCTTTTTGTTAGTCAATTCTTTTACCTTTATCCTTTTTTTAAATCTGAAATCCCGCAGATTAATTCAGTTTAAGTTATTATAAAATTATAAACAAACGAATACCTTTAAAGTTGTAAATCCCGGTAAAACTATTCATGTACAGATGAATTGGATGTTTCCGCATTTGGAATTAAATGAAAAGAAATTGATGAAAACATGTTGGCTTTTTTCATATGCAGTTCATATCTGTAGGCACTGACAGCTATACTAAATTTCTAGAGTCCTAAGTAAATGGTAATCTGTAGTTTTTGGTTTCCGATAGCTATACTAGAATTTGAGTCCTAAATAACTAGCAGTCTTTAGAGGTTCTGGTTTAGGAATGGATTTATTTCTTTAGAATAGTTTTTAGTTTAGGAGAGTACTTTTATCTGTAGGTGAGATCTTTGCTTAGAAGAGGGCATGTATAGAGGCCTAGGTTTAGGAGACTGCTGTTTGATAGGTAGTTGAAGCAGGGGGCGATGGTTTCACGGGCGAAGTCTCGCCCTGTTCATTGATGGTGAGGCTCTTGGAGGTGGTACAGCGATTCACTGCAGATGAGAAATTGAGACCTTGATCCAGAGTGGTTGTCTGGAAAACAGAAAAGTCAAATTATAGAAATTATCCCTTGGAAATGAAACACAAATTAGGTTTAAGAAGAGGAAAATCAGACACTCTGTTACAATTAGATGAATTCTATTTTTACTATTACTATTATAAAGATCCACAAGATTACTCATTTATTTAGGAAATTTCTGAAGATTATGAACTACATACATCTAGAACAGAAGCTACTTGTCTAGTTCTGGCAGCTATATTTTTATTTATATTATTAGTATTATTATTATTTTAGTTATTATTGTTGTTTGCCGGTTGCCAAACAATACAGTAAATGCAAGATATGAAGGAAAGAGAAACAAACAAAGACCATGACTGCACTGGGTGGATAATATTGACAAAAAGCATTAGACTTGTATTTAAAGATTTGTAAAGCGCCTCTTACGTACACACCAATCAGAGGCAAAAATTTCATACAATAAACATGAAGAGCACTGGATCTGCCAAATGACTTACTTTTATTCATACCCATCGCCACTAAATGGCTGATGTTGAACAGATACAATGCAGATAGTATAGATTACAATTACTGATAGGTCATTTAATAAATGGGCAATTAAATTATTTTACCTTACACATCAGTTGACCTGAAATGCATTCACTGGAACCTCCATATAACAGTTTTTCATATTATGAAAGATTACACACTTTGTGGCAATAGGAAAGTTAGGTTCCAGTCCCTGACCATCTTAGTACAGAGTTTGTACTATAATGATACTATATGAATAGTATCTGGCTAATTATATAGCTCCTTTCAGGAAACTCAACACTACAGGACATTACTAAGGATAGACATTTATTTACCACCTTAAAAGAGCCTCTTAAAGGTCGTGACGTTTCCTGTAAAGGTGCGACTTAAAGTCTTGCATTTGGTTCCAGTGCCTTTTACAGCCTTGCATGATTTCCAGAGGCTAACACGTACCAGAAATCACATAATGAATCACGTTATAGGATAGTGGTTTCAGTGTTACTGTGAATTCGCTTACCGCTATGAGCGCAATGCAAGGGTCGATGTCTCTAACAAAAGTGTTGGACATCGCTTGAATGTTTTCTGTCACGCTCGGATGAATTGCTGAAGCTCCAATGGACCTTGGATCCTAGAAAAACAACGATGTATGTAGATAATTAATAAGGAGCTTGTTTGTAAGTATCTCTTATAACCGATTGTGCTCACTAGGCACATGTGTTGTTAGACTGTTAGGCAAGTGTTTACCAAGAATGCAACATCATCATTACACCATTATTACAGATATAGTTAAAGATTATATATCTTCATATACCACCCTTTGACAGGTAGTTGGCCTAAGAGTGGCTGACGAGTGTCTTGATAACATCAATAATAATTCTTCACGAGGATCACATATACTTTCTAATGACCTCGTATAATTAACTATTATCATTATCATTAGTAGTAGTAGTGGTAGTGGTAGAGGTAGTAGTAATAGTATCACATAAAGGCATATGTGTTATGAGAAAAGCAATATACATGTAGAAGCCATTTGATTAGGTCAAACATTTCTATTTTTACGTAAGCAAAATATACGCATTTTACATAAAACTGACCGAGAGCCATGAATGATCAAGCAGATCGGAGGCTGTAGGACGGATTGACATGTCCACCTCGAACAAGTACATGATCAAATCCTATAACAGCCAAAGCAGTAAGATAAGGTAGTGAAAGATTACTATGCACCCATCACAGTTAGAAGGTTATAGAAAATGTTCAGTTACATTAAATATTACATTACAGGCAAAGACACCGTAGCTGATCTGTTAGAGCGCTGGCCTTGTAATGCAGAGTACAGGTGTGAGCCTCCTGACAGTTACTGTGTACAGAACGATAGTAAGTCCTTCACTCCAATTGCTCAGCACCACTAATGACCACTGAACCAGGGCATAGCCAGGGCAGTCATACAAGTAACCAGTGCAGGGGCAGTTTATGCCCCAAATAAATTCTCAGCAGGGCAAAAATTCTGGCAGGGCAACGCTTTTTTTACCAGGGCATTTGCCCTGGTGTAGTGCCGCCACAGACACTATGGCACCACCTTCAAATCCTGGGTCCAACTCTGGTTGTATGCATCTGGGCATTCTTATAGCACATTTTAGGAACCTCTGAAAGCAGCTGTAAACTTGGCAAAGCCTTCAATGCGTTTAAACTCTGTTACCACTAAAGATATTTTAGCTTAAAGACTAGACCAGCCGTACTTTAGCTGAGTCCGAGATCGAGTTCCAGTAAGGAGCCGGAAAGCCAACGGGTCCAGAGCGGATCCTCTGCAAAACTTTCTCAGCACTTGCATCAACGCTAGATGAAAAAAAAAATAATCTCTGATACAATGTGTATACCAGCAGTTTATCTAAAGGTAGACATAAGGTACAGTAATTTCCTAAATAGCATCTCTCCACAGCAGTCCTTGGAAGACTGCAGTGGTCATGAAGTTGGGCAGCTGATGTAACTAGACATACCAATGTATACAGAGTGCCTTCTAAGTATCTCTCATAGGTGGTATATAATGGTATATAATAACGAAGAATCGGACCTGTTCTTGCAGCTAACCCTGAGAGGCAGCCATGAGTGAGAAGTAACTCATTGTTCTTTGCTTCAGCATATGGGGGTGGGTGACCAGTCAACTTAGTACACTGATGCTCGTAAATGGAGCGGAAATCTTGTAAAAACTTCCTGCCCTGATGAGGAGTTGAACCCCGACATCTGGGTTGACAGTTCTGCATGCTAACCACTGCGTACCCCTGCAGTATATTTATTGAGGTTTTAATAACTGAATGCTGACACCAGAGAAGTCGTTAATAGATTACATTATTGTGGGGCGCGGTGGTGTAGGGGTATGTTCGGTGCCTTGTAGCCGGAGGGTTGCGGGTTCGAATCCACCTCAAGCTGCCGCGTAGGGACCCTGGGCAAGTCCTTCACTCGCAATTGCTCATGCGGTTCGGCGTGAAACTCCGATTCAGTGTCCGCGCTGCAGTCAGGAGCGCCTCTGAGTAGAAATCTTGAAGGGGCGCTATAACAACTGCTCATACATACATCATACATACATTAATGCCATAAGATAGGAATGAATTGCATCGTTATAGACCATTAGGAACTGAATTAGACCAGAATGGTCAAGATTAGACTGATATGAAATAGACTAGATCAGACTACTGTCAGAACTTACTCGCCAAATGGAAGTTGGCCACTGAGAAGAAAGTACATGATAACCCCAAACGCCCAAACGTCCACTTTGACTTCATATCTGCAACACAACACAGTTTTTATGTCATTTGAACATGCAGCTGGCCAAAATAAAACTCCACAATGCTGCAGTGAGCTAACACTCCTAAAGAATGCAAAAGCAAAACTGTTTAAAATCTTCTACAGAAAATTGTTCAGCTACAAGCTGCATGTAAAGTAATGGCAAAATTTATTATCAGCCCATCTCACAGCCTGTTGCTTTAGTGCAAGGCATTCATAAATGCCCAGTTGCTATGTATAACAAATGTTACATTACATTATATCATAATGCTGAAGGATTTTTCAGCTGTAGCACACAAGACTCCCAACCACTTCTGCACGATTCAAACCGTCAATACAACTGTACTGTAACAAAGTTGTAACTAAACATTTATTTGGCACCTCTTGGCTAGCTAGTGAGACTACCTGATAAATGATTTTAAGCTCACTAAGAACAACTGCATCTGTAAGCAAAGAATGCTTTGAGCCCAACCAATGGAATCCCATTCAGGACAGACCATTAAAATCATCTTAACAGTTCCTGGCCAAGCAGACACGTTCATTGGGCCCTAAGCCGGTCTGCATTATGCCATTGGTGGCCAGCTAAGGACCAATATTGGCCAACAAACACGGCTGTCTGTGTGCCTAGACTTTGAACCCTGGACACAGCAGTGACATGCTACATCATGATCACTAGGCCAGAAACTGCCTACCCAGTTCGTGCGAGCATCTCTGGTGCAAGATAGGCTGCAGTTCCGCACAACTTGTACAGAAGTCCACTGACTTCGGTTGCCAGACCAAAATCGCCAAGTTTCACTGTACGATTGCCATCCAGATTCCTAAAGACCTGCACACAGAAATGAGGAAACTGAAATTTCTTTCTTCTAGGTAATCTAACCTCATTAACACTGCTATCATAATGTACATTGTACAAGGTCATGCTATGATGGATGTTTCAAGTCAAATCCATAGACAAAAATCATAATCTGTCGGAGAAGTCCATCAAATTCGGATAAGGAAACAGTGGGAAAGGGAAACAGAAGTCAGGGTCAGTTTAGGCACTTTAGAGCATAAGAGTTGCAAACACGAGGAGGCAGAGAGTTTCAAATGGTGGATCATCAGTTGTTATAAATGGACAATGGCGAAACACACCATATGCTTCAGGAACAACATACTTTATAGTTGCTGATCTTAAGAGAAGATTGTCCTCTAACAGAACTAAATGGTCCAAGTAGGGATCATGAATAGAATGGCAGATGATTTTAAATTCACAGCATTCTACAAAATGACACCGTGCACACTACATAAGACGCAATGCAACAAAATTAACAACAATACTATTCCGAAATACTGACGAAATAAATCACAGTACCACGATCTTGTCCGGTCTGATGTTGCGATGAACAATGCTAAGTGAGTGAAGATAGGCGAGTGCTCCACACAGCTGAACGAGAAGGATACTGGTTTCCATCTCGCTGTGATCGTGACTAACCACAGCATCAAGCAAATAACCACCCTGAAGAAAACGGAACAATTTGCTTGTTAGGTAAGCAATGTAAGGTTATTAAATAACGTTGAGAAAAGGTTGAGAAAATAAAACATTGAAAATGTTGAGAAAAGAAAGTTTTTCCTTTCTCAACGAGTTCTCAGGCTGTGGCCCTGGGGTGGAGGGATCTTTCAGCTGATATGCAAACATATGTTCTAGAATTTATCTCTAGGATTTATCTCCTCGTTTTTTCAACTAGACTCACCCCAGTGGCATTTGTCATGCACAGAGGTTGCTTAGCAATTAGGCTACCACTGACATTAATGACCACCTGAGCATCACTACAGTTGCACCACACAAGTTTCTGCATAATTATTATTATTAATGTTTAAATATTTTTTCCAGAGGTAGAAATATTATCCAAGATTTTAACATTTTCTCCAAAGAATAAATAATCTCTGTAGCAGCTAGAACCTTGCCAAGATCAAGCTGAGCCACAGTGTTGTGGAAATACTGAAATAATTGTTACAACAGCAATCCAGCAACTGGCAATCTCCCTTACTCACAGTGGTGAAACTAGGGGTTCGTGCGCCCGGGGGCAAGAATTTCAAGAAAATTTTCTTCCTTACTTCCGCCAAAATTTCTGATGACCTTTTTTTCATGTATAATAGTCACTTTAGTAACTATTCGTGCCTGATTTCTTTCACACAAACATTGTCAGAAGCCTAATTTTGCGCCCCCCAGTCCTGCGCCCGGGGGCGGCCGCCCCCTGCTCCCCCCTCGTTACGCCACTGCTTACTCATTAGACTTCTTGACATTGATTAGACGTTGAGACCTCATAAGGCACTATGTAAACGTAGTTATATTACAATAATCAGAGATGGATCAACGACAAAAAGTTAAATCCTGAACAAACTGCTGTTCACATCTCATCATGACTAGATTAGATTGATTAGAATAGCATTATTATAAAGGCACTGTAGCAGCTAATCATGTACGTATATATCTATACGCTTTCTCACTATACTAGCCTAAGTAGCATTATAAAAGATCAGTAAGAGCAGTAAGTTCCTCTGCAAGCAAACAAGGCTCAGATAACTGGGAAAGTCACTAATGGTGGCTTTGACACACATGTAGAGCCCAGACAACATAATAATTATTCCCATGAGGTTAGACTAGGAGCCAACCTGGCCAGGGCCATCGGTTTTGATGTATTCCATGATGAGGTAGAGTTCAGACGGAGTGTCGAGCTCATCCATCAGTTGGACGATGTTCCGATGCGAGATGCAACGGATGAGACTGACTTCGCAGTCGACGGCACTCTGCTCCTGCTGCGTCAGCTGGCTCTTGTCGATGATCTTGAGCACCAGCCGACTCTTTCGGCTTCTGAGTAAAACATCCAACAAAATGAAATTATCACCAGCAGAATTCAAATCTTCGATGCTAAATACATCCAAATATGCATGTTGACTACTGCTCATTGCTTAATATCATTGTTCTTTTTTGTTAGATTTTCCCAAAGCAGATTATTTTTTACTCAACCATTTAAGGATAATAAAACAGTGACAGAAGTTTTTCACTCTTCACTTCACTTCTCGCGTCCTGCTTCAATTTTCACGCTCTGCTTAACCTTCACTTACATTTGCCTGTCTTTTCACTCTTCACATCACTTTTTACTTCTCTCATCACTTTAGTTTCACTTCCCGCTTCACTTTTCAATTCCAGCTGCACTTTTCACTTCACTTTTATTATCATTACAATTATTATTATAATTATCATCATCACCATCATCCATCATTTAATGACATTTTTATTCATATTCAGCTGTGAACCTGTTTTACAAAAATCATTAAATTATTTCATTTTATTTTCTCTTCACTACATATTCATCAATGTTTTTATACACTGCATTTTTATTATACTTGCTTTTCGTAGCAGCGCTTGACTAGAACGAAGTCACCCTGGGCCAAAACTCTACCGATCCTGTACTTGGCCAGAATTGGAATGGGAATTCCAAAGTTTTCACCTGTAATCAGCACAAGACATACTGAATTGACATAGTGAATGACAAATTGAATTAAATGCAAACCCAAACAGAAGAGCAATTTAAAGTGACTTTAAAATGTTTCTTGAGCTGTCTCTGCCAGAAAAGTATGTATTTTAAGAGGAGGGTAATTCTGGAAGGAATGTCCACTGCACAAGAAAGCACAATGTCCTCACACTTTTGTATGGAAGCAAGGGACTAGCAGGTCCCCGTGGGCTGCAGAGCATAACGATGCCCGATCAAGCTGGTTGGAGACACAATGAACCCATAAGAGCCCCTTATGTATGCTGGACCTGCATCAACAAGTGAGGCTCGTCACATAAGGAAAATCTTGAAACCAATCCTGTAAGTTTTAAGAAAGAGAAACTGGTCTTAGAATACCTGAGCCCTCACCTGAGTGTCCACGGTTGACCACAGTGATCACCTGAAATAACAACCACCAATATGATGACAACAAAGCTCTAGAACATAAGTGAGGATGATCATGATGATATCAGGGTTTAGATAAACAACAAATATTGTTTGCCACAATGATTATGCCAGCGATGATGGCACCAATGTTTAGGACAGGCAACCAAGATTGCTTGATGTGTGAGTCAAGTGGTTAGCCTGCTGGACAGTCAACCCAGTGGTAAAGGTTCCGTTCCCTCGAGGACAGAAAAAAATTTCAAGCTTTCTTTTCATCTACCCTACCCCCCTCAGAAAACTCGGCTATAAAATGAATACACCGACTGTACACAGTTGGTAGGAAGGTAATCAGATAGCGCACTGGGAGAGGACTGCCACCAGTTCTACAATACAGAGGCTAAGCAAGTGAAGTCACTCACACTTCACACCCCTTTTGGGGTTGTCTCAAGAGACTGATCTTACTCTTCTAAATACCTTGTACAATATCATGAATTAAGTCAACCTTAGGTTTGAGTGCAGGACTTGAAGGTCTCACAGCACACATCTCCACCAGCGAAGTAAAATTCGGTGGCCTCGTTTCTGAAACAAGAAGAACAAACCACAAGTCAGGTTGAATACTCAATAGAATGTGCAGAATTGTAAGGTAAGAAAATGGAAGGTAAAGTCAGGTAAGTTGAAGAAAGATAAGTTAAGGCAGGGAATGGTAAATTAAGATAACTAACACAAGGTCAGGTAAGTTATGGTAGGGCAAGGAAGTTTCGTTAAGATATAATTTAATGTAGAAGAAGGTAAGATTAGGGTAAGGTATTTAAGGTAAGTCTGGTAAGATGAGGTAAAGCAATTAGGTAATTTAAGGAATATATAGGTAAGGTATCAGTAAGGTAATTCCTTCAAAATACAAAAATACAAAATTATTCACCTCAATTTTAAAAGATACATCTAATGTTCCAATGGTGAAATAACAAATACATGTATTGTCTAAAAATACAAACCTGGCTGGCTGGCTGTTGTCCTAACGGTGCGTGATGAGTAACTTGGGTCCGGTTTTCTGACTGGAGTGGCAGTTTCCGACGCTGCTGTGCGGCTATTGGCGCAGGCTGATTCAACGAACTTTGATTCTGAAAAACAATCATTAGAACATACTAAATTTTGTTTAGACTAACAAATTGCTAGTCTACAAAATCTGGTTTAAAAAATATCCGCATCAATCTAACATGCAAATTCTGATATATATATATACGGGTCTGAACTGTTTAATTAGCAGACCATTTATGTATCTGAGCATTTATATAGTTCCTCTTGCCAACCTCACAAAAACGCTTGAACACAGCTAACACATGTAAACATGAGTGTCTTAAGGTATCCTGAAATGTTTCTTGAGCAATATCTGGTCATAAAGTTCTAATATTAAGCGGAAGACTGCTTCTGAGATTTGGTCCAGTGCACAAGCACAAGTGTCTGCACTTGTGCTGCATGGGAGTGTGAGACCAACAGATTGCCATGGGATGCAGAGGAAGAGACATGATGCAACTTTGGTATGGGGCCGTTCACATATTATATAACGCAAAAATCTCAATTTTTTGCCTACCCCCCACCCATAATAACGTTACATAACAGCAGCTGTGACCCCCCCCACCCCTATATTATATAACAGATATGCTTCCTACCCCCTAACCCCCCAGTCTATAAGCACATTCAAAGACATACAGTGGACCTTATTGTATTACACAACTGGAAACTTTCATTATTATTATTATCATACTGTCAAGTTGATATTGTCGAGGATTTATAACAATACAATGTTAGTTAATAGCACTTTAACTTACAACACCACTATTCTAATTATCTTATTTTCAACTTGTAGCTGTCAGAACTGAGTCAATGGTATAATAACCAATTAATTCATGGCTAACTCTCAGAGCTATTAAAGACAATTTTGTTACCTTATACTTGTCACAAGTTGCGACCTGTCAGTGTGATACTTTGAATATTAAACAAAATTTCTTGATTTCTTGATTGAGAATGAGTCCTAAATGAACAATATGGCCACCCTCGAATAGTTTGAAATAGAGCGCTGCTACCTACCAGCTAGCCACATCCCATATTATGCAAAGCACTGAGTGAGTAAGTAACTAAAACACAATTAGTAATGAAGAATATTTATTAAAATATTACAGTGAAAGTTCAATGGTCAGACAAACAAGCAAAATAGCATAAGCTGAAAAAGTTTGTTATATAACGAAACCTTGAACCTACCCCACCCACCATAAACCTATAATGCTAACAAAACAGGAACCCACCCACCTACCCCTTGAGCGTTATATAATATGTGAACGGCCCCTATGACTTAATTTTCTTAGCCTTGCCATAAAAGGCTAAGATCCTTCCATCAATAGGGTGCAGTTGAGGCATTAATTTTAGAGACCGGGTCACCAGAACTTCCAGAAGACTAATCAAACCCGAAACCTTCAAATAAATACCTTATACCAGGCATTTGTTCCTTTGATTCTTCAATGAACAGTGGAGCATGCTAATCGCTAGACTATTCCTCTGCTTCTTTTCATTAATTCATTCATTCTGGAGATTTACATAGCGTCCCTTCAAAAAATCTACTCAGCAGCGATAATTTAGTAGTACTTATTTATATTACTGTAGAAGTAAAGCAGTCAGTTAAGCTAATCTTGAGGAGCGGTGATAATAAAAATTAATGTATTTCTTAGATGAGAGCAAATGGCCTGTCATCTCTCTCATGGTTAGAATCCACTCAAGAAACCAAGTGGAAATCCAACAGAAAAATCTATAAGTCAGGCTGTAATGGTTATTCCCATCAACCGTGTACTGTGTGTGTCTTCTTTTCATGGATGAGTTCACTATGGAATCTTGATGGAACAGAAATATCCAGATATCATTTTGTCTTGAGAGAGATTTATCTAGTGAAACTCAACCTCAGTGCTAACAGTCCAGCATACAAACCACTGGACTGTTGCACGTAGAAGCAAGAGAAAAACAAACCTTCCTCAGTCATCTGCAGGTCTTCCAAGGAGAACTTCTCCGACTCAAATGCTACAAAAACCCTATTGTCCAGAAAGAACCCAGACAGGTCCTGAACCTAAAGCATTCAACAAGAAACAATGTCTGTTTTAAAAACAAAACACACCTGATCTAATGAAATCAATCAATTTATCAGCCTAACAGGATGAGACAATCAATCATCTGCAGGTAAGAAAATGTACGATATATTATGTGCTTCTGTTCTATCCAATCTTCCAAGTCGTGTTTGTTCCTGGAAATGCAGAAATTAATTCAGACTAAATGAGAATTCACAATAAATGTATAAAATTTACAATAAAAGTATAAATTGACATGATATTTGTAAAGATACATTAAATCTGTACATTTTCTTTAGCTGTATAAATTTACATCACATGCATAAATTTACAATAAAATTTACTCTAGGTGTACAAATCCTGTATAAATTTATAAAAATAAAAGAATTTGCACTTGAAGAATTTCTACCTGTGGGCCAGTCATCATGTAGATTTTTCTAATTGTCCCAGTTTTCATGTTCAGAGCACCAGCCAAGTGGGTCAACACCTGATCGAAGGAGGTAGCAGTACGTCTGTTCAGTAGCATGCGAACCAAGTTACGCGGACGTGGTCCGGCTCGGATCACAACCACCATTTTCGGCTGAGTTGGTACATAGTCTGGCGTCTGGGGCCTTTCGCCGACATCCAATTTCTCAAAGGTTCGCGGAGCGATCTTTCGTAGACTTGTGTACCAGTTGAAACTGTTGATACTTTCATACTTGAGTTTCTTGAAGACCGGAGTCGAGGAACACACATAACTCTGTCCGTCTTTGAGTTGGTCAAGGTCGTAGATCGGCTCACCCTGTAAGGAGAAAATGTGTCTGACTCCTTTCTGCAAGATCGAAGGATCACACAGGGCACTTTTGTTGACCTCCGAGAGCAGCGAGTTGAACGTGCGGAATCGTTCCTGTGTGATGGCCATCGTTACGCCCTTGAAGAATGGGTCGCCGTTTCGGTACAGCTGGATTTTCCTTGCCTTCATTTTGGTCGAAAAGTCTTGCAAACTGACTCGGTTTGACAGCTGGGAGACGGAACGTGTGGCGGAACCAACCCGGGAATTCTTCGGGGAACGAAACGGGTTAACGTCGTTTCTTGACGAGGAATTGTTGGTAAAGTAGGCACTGATATTGCGTGCCATGTTTGCTTTCAGTCGAGTGTTTGCTGGAAATGTTAATCTACAAACACAATTAACACCACTAGTAAGTATTGGTATACAGTTTTGGGTATTCTATCGTTTTAGTGTCCCAAATAATTCCACCAACCTATATCGTGTCAGCGTCTAAAATTGATTTCAACGTTAACCTGTAAAAACTTCTAACATCAGAATATAATAGGATGTAAAATAAGCATAAAACAACCAGAAACAACATGAATTTGGAAGAAACATGAATAAATGAACGTGTACACATATCACAACCAATCATTTTACCACTACCCGAAACCTACCGCTGGTCTTCTGTAGCGATAAATATAAGATTTAAAATAACAATTTCTGTAGCGATGTTGTGATTTTAACGCATTATAAAACAGCTGGTACGCTCATTCCGTAAGGGTAGGCTACGTCTGTAGGCCTATTTAATTTCGGATGTGGAAAAGATATGCTATAATTTGGGATGCTAAAACGATACCTAGACTATGACAGCTTTCATTTGAAGCTAATGAAAAGTAGATCACACGGTATTATAATTTATAAATAAAGCTACAAATGCATTAATTTCTCGTTGATTTAATTGATTTCAACACTCACCGTTTATTACTTTGAAACCATCCCCGCGTCTAAGAAATCGTTATCCAGTGAGACGCAATGGATTATGGTATAATGTAATCTGGTACCAGGACATCCGATACGGATGTACCGATTGGCATATTTTGCCGATTTCAGATTCTGATTAGGCTAGTTGATCTTCTTTTTCGCCGATTCCGATTCCGATCCGATTAATGGGAAATATTCATTTTTATTTGGTTCTAGGCACTGTTTGTTACTAAAAACCTGACTGTCAGCCATTTTGATGAGCCGTCGACTCACAATTTTATTATTTTACACGGACTTTAATGTTTAAGCTAAGACGTATATTCGTCTTAGGTTTAAGCTTAAATATTACCTTAGGAGGTCGCCAAACAGGTTACTACTTTTGTATTAATAAAAAAGGATTTTTTGGTCGAAAATATTACATTTTTATCATTCGGATTTTAAGGCCTGTGATCGCCGACTCCGATTAATGTCGAGTAGAGCAAAATCCGGCCCGAACCGATTACCGAATGATTAATCGGCCATCCCTAATGCGATGGCATTTAGTCTGGCTGATAACTCCACCACTACGCGTACTTTATTAGTGTCAGTCCCTAGACTGGATAATAATAATAATAATAATAATAATAATAATAATAATAATAATAATAATAATAATAATAATAATAATAATAATAATAATAATAGGTCCTAAGAATAGCATCCGGCATCCGACTATAGGCACTGCGTTGTGTGAAAAACACACTTGCAAATGCGGTGTCACAGTGGAATCCAACGGCCATCATGGATTCTCTTGTATCAAAGGTCCAGAAAGACAACATCGACATGGCATGCTCAACGATGTTATTTGGCGAGCTTTCACCAGAGCCAAAATACCGGCAATCAAAGAGCCCAATGGCTCTCCAGATCAGACGGCAAAAGGCCTGACGGAGTCACCATCATATACCTTGGCACAGAGGTCGTTGCTTGGCATGGGATGTCACGGTGCCAGATACTTTCGCTGTATCCTAGAGAGTGACATGGGGAGACAATCTCGTCCCCATCCCCGCCCCGCAAGAAGTAAGTCTTCCCCATCCCCACCCCATCCCCGCAGGGTTTGTCCCCATCCCCGCCCCATCCCGCAAGTTTTCTCCCCATCCCCACCCCATCCCCGCAGTACGACATCACATTCCCCGCAAAAGTTTACACCAATTAAAATTTAAAAATAACATATTTTAGCTTACAAAGCTATTTGTATTGCTGACTGCATTAGTCTATCTATCTATCTATCTATGGAATTTATATAGCGCCCCTTCAAGATAACTACTCAGAGGCGCTCCCGACCCAGGCCCGGTCAAAGAGGAAGGTCTTAAGTAGTCTATAGAAAGAATCAGAGAGGTCTCGCGGAGAGAACGAAGGTCTGAGGGGAGGCTATTCCAAAAAGAAGGACCAACGATCGAGAAAGCCCGACGCTGTCTAGTAGCATGCTAACTGTTATTATCTTATCGACAGTTTGCATTAACCAAGTCTTGACCATTTCTGACTAGAAGGCTTCAGGAAATAAGAAAATCTCCTTATCAGTTCTCGAGTTCTTAACATCGCCCGGGTTTCTTGCCGGCTCATTCCCCATTACCGCGGTATTACCGCGAGAGTAAACCCCATTACCGCGGTATTACCGCAATTGTTGTCCCCATTACCGCGGTATTACCGCGCGATTGTTGTCCCCATTACCGCGGGATTTACCGCGGTTACCGCGGTTTCCCCGCGGGGAAATTCCCCATGTCACTCTCTACTGTATCCTACGAACATATAACATCGCAAATCGCAGGTGCGGCAGCGGAAAAGGCAGCTCGCAACAAGGAAACCAAGTATGCTGCTATCACACAATCACATCATTTCGTCCCTGTTGCAGTCGAAACTGCAGGAAGCTGGCACACAGAATCACTACTGTTTGTCCAAGAACTAGGACGCAAGATCTCAGCAGCGACAGGCGACCAGCGTGAGACCAGTCATCTTCTACAACGCCTAGGCTAGCTATCAGTCGCCCTACAAATTGGAAACTCTCTATCTGTTTAGGCACCACAGATTGCAACAACAGTTACTGTAGCCCAGGACTGATCGAAGGCTTATAAAATTATTGAAAACAGTTACTTTTAATCAGTCTGTACATAAGTTTGTTGGCTTTATGAAGAAATAAATTTGCCCATAATAATAATAACAATAATAATAATAACAATAATAATAATAATAATAATAATAATAATAATAATAATAATAATAATAATAATAATAATAATAATAATAATAATAATAATAATAATAATAATAGAGATTTGAGTGCCGTACAATTAGCGGGATCCATGGGTCCCCGACTCCCCCGTGTAGCCAGTACATGTTAAATCATTGTCTTATTGCTTCATTACGATTCATCAGCCCGATAGCGCATTGGATAACATCTGGCGTAGAGTGCGAGAGGTACCGAGTTCGAGCCCCGTAGGCGGATATTATGCTTTGTAGGCTGTTGTCTGTTCTGTTATAGTAGTTATAAGATTTATGTCTTCTGTCATTTGCGTTCTTGTGAATTGTTTCAATTGCATAACTGTAAAACTGTACCGGTTGCGTTGTGTCAACCGGATTGTTTCAATAAAGGAAGAATTATTATTATTATTATTTTCCTTTTCAGTGACTTGGGATTTTGTGGTAGCCTACACTTTGGCCAATCTTGGGATTTTCTGGAAAGATCTTGGGATTTAAAAAAATGGCGAGTGGTCGCACTGCAATGGATCGATATTATAGTAGTAGCGTTCATTAGGAAGCGTTTAGCGATAAACAAACATGTCTGAATGCGTGATTTTCTAAATAATTTGTCTCGTGTATGTTCTTTTGTGTCTTTTTTCTGCTACTTTATTTATTTAGATTTTCATTCGTCTATAACCACACGATTACGTAAGATACTGCCGCTGCTGCAGTTACAGTTCTGTATCTGGTGAGTAAGTTGGTCGGTCTGCCCAACGACGACTTTCACATTAGTACGCTAAATTTATAAAAATGTCTATTTACATGCAGCGGAGAAATTTCGCAGATTCACTTATACATTTATATATTATCATGTGATAGGCATGCCGTTTTAGTGCCTTAACGTTCGCGTTAATTTATTATCTAGGGGCTTAACTCCCGAGGTACTTTGGTGGCTCAGATGGTAAATAATTATGTTGAACTGTAAAGTGTCTTTATTTTTAAACCTTTTGCTTTGCCAGTTAATTCTGAGCCAGTCATCATTTCGCACGAATGAAGAGTAATATACAATGTTATACATGACTTGCTAAAATTTCTTAGCATTACATCTGGCATCTGAACCACTTCAAACTAAAATTCATGTGAAATTATGATGCTGTCTTTAGTCATAAACTTGCCATCAGAACTGCTGTGAATTCGGTTTATGCTTGTTTTAGTGGAACAGTCCAGCATGTCGAAATGCATGGGAATTTACTGTGGTAGGACGACAGACCAGTATGGCAACTACAGTGACTGTGGGGTAAGTACTGATTTGCCAACTGGTCAACGCAGACTCTGACACTATACCAGTTGACACAGGCATATGTACATACTACATACATGCACTCATGCATATGAACATTCATGCATATATACAGACACATACCGGCTTCCAAGTGATGACACGGCAATCTTCAGTTCATGACAATGTTTGCGTGTCAACATATAAAGAAGTCATACACATGGCTGTATTTTGAAGGCATTTGAGGAAAGGCCAGGGGAACTTGGCCCGTGGCCTCAATTGTAGTGCTGCCACTGCTAAAACAGATCCTGAAGCTATATAAATTGTAGTTGGTTGCTAGGGCCAGATCCATCTTAGAATAGGTTCGGGCATCCTCATCCAAGTGCCTATGATTGGTTCGTGAAAAAGCACTTCATAAATGTCTGGATGCATTGCATTATACTTTCATCTGTGAAAAGTTCTTGAAAGGCTCTTTGTAAATGTGGTGATACATGCTGTGTGGATTCATCAACATAAAGTTGTCTGGGGACCTGCCTTATGATACACCATGTAAGCCAGGCCATGCATTAAAAGAGATGATGAAAAAGTCAATATTTAGCTGTATACTACAGTTTGTGTATGGCGCATCAACCAGTGCAGTGTGTTAAGTTTATAGGTTTGGGGAACATAACACCGCTTTGTGTTAAGCAGAATGGCACATAAACAAGCAGTGTGTCAATGAGTCCACATGTACTTATACTGGCAAACTACTGATGGTACAGTAGATCCTGCAACAGACAACGTTGTGCTTGGTTACTCTGCAGGCATGTGCAAGCGGTTATCGAGCAGATGACAATGGTATTTGCCAGCGTTGCACCGGAGAGCCTGCGTTCTACGACTGGATGTACCTCGTCTTTATGGCGGTCGTGTCGCTAGCGCTAAACTGGTTCTTCATTGATGTTAGCAACAAAAGAAAAAGGTAGCAACTTACGGCACTTGCTGACTGGTCAGGTGGCTGACTGCTTTGCTGTATGTAAAAAATAAGGCTTGTTAATTAGATGAGCCATAGAGGGCTTTGCATAATAGAAAAACCACATGGCATTGGTTATCAGATGAGTTGTATGACTTTGTTTATAAGGTGCGCTATGTGACTGTTCATTTGACAAGCTACCTAACTTTGTTGAACATTTGTGCTGTATGGCTTTATTTATTTGACAAGCCATATATTGTTGTTAATTAACTAAGTCATGTGGTTCTATTAGATGATTTTATATTTATTTTATTAATGCGATCATATTTGTTAGGTTATTTGTTTATTAGGTGAGCCATATGGCTTTGTTTATCTGACAAACCACATGTAGTCTTGTTTACAAGATGAGCTATTTGTATTCATTTATTAGATCAGCTATATATCCTTGTTTATTAGATGACCTATTAGATGACCATGTTTATTAGATGACCTATTAGATGGCCATGTTTATTAGATAACGTATTAGATGGCTATGTTTATTAGATGACCTATTAGATAGATGACCTATTAGATGTCTATGTTTATTAGATGAGCAACAGTGACTTTATTATGTGTTATTTGCAGTCGTCAGCTGCTCGTCTTGCATGTGTCCGCTCTCATAGAGACGGTCGTCTCTGGCATATGCGCCCTTCTTGTTGTTAGTCCTGTTGGCAGTCTGCGTGTGACGTCATGCCCCGTCATCCAACTATCAGACTGGTACACCCTTGTCTACAACCCAACCCCCGACTATGTCAATGTCATCCACTGCACACAGGAAGCGGTCTACCCACTGTAAGAGCTCTTCTTTCATTCGTTCATCACTCACTTGTCATGCTATCAGTCATTTGCTTGCAGTTTTTATTCATTCTTTTGTGTGCGCTGTCATTCATCAGTCACTCATCCATTCACAATCATTGTTTAATTTCCTTATTCACATTTGCACTAAATTATTCATGTAATTATTCATCTATTCAGTCATTTGCACATTCATTTTTCTACTTGTTCATTTATTCAGTGCTTAGCACTGTAACAACGAGCATGTACTAAAAGTGACTGGGAAACCAATACAGTTCATCGTTAAAGTGTTAACAGTGTTTATGTAATGTATTAAACTGTAATCTGAGCAATGCGATATAGCATCACAAAAGTTTATGTATATTAATGCTGATATGTCTTTTTACAGGTATACTTTGGTCTTCGTATACTACGCTTTCAGTCTTGCATCGATGGTTTTGGTCAGACCATTATTATCGGCGAAATTTGTTCCGCATCACGGCACAAAATCCATCTACGCAGCTCTCTTCTTCTATCCAGTTCTCATTTGCCTGCATGCTGTTTTGGCCGGCCTCATCTGTAAGCATTATCTCTTATTGTCTGTTTCTAGCTGTGTCTGTCGTCTTTTTGTCGGTGTTGTGTCTGTACGAATCTGTCTGTCTTTGTTACAATCTGTGTGTATTATGTCATTGTCTATATCTGCACGTGTCTGTCTGACTATACCTGTCTGCTTGTTATGTTCCATCCACTTGGTTTGTAACGATTTATTATTATCAATAATTCATTGATAGTTTCAGTCATTAAGATTTGTAAATTAGAATTGAATTATTTTTATGTATAACAATATTAACCCTTTGACTTGCGCCATTGTTTGCCAGAAAAGGTAAATGTGTATGTGTGTATGTATGTATGTATATATGTATGTATGTATATATGTATGTATGTATGTATGTATGTATATATATATGTATATATATGTATATATGTATGTATGTATATATGTATGTATATATATATGTATGTATATATATATATGTATGTATGTATGTATATATGTATGTATATATATATGTATGTATATATATATATGTATATATGTATGTATATATATGTATGTATATATGTATGTATATATATGTATGTATATATATATGTGTATATATATGTATGTATATATATATATGTATGTATATATATATGTATGTATATATATATGTATATATATATATATGCATATATGTATGTATGTATATATGTATGTATGTATATATGTATGTACGTATGTATGTATATATGTATGTATGTATACATGTATGTATGTATGTATGTATGTATGTATGTATGTATGTATGTATGTATGTATGTATGTATGCGCGCTTTAAAGCGCGGTTGCCAGTCAAAGGGTTAAGATCAATAGTCATTTTCAAGTTATTATTATTGTAATAGTAGTTACATGTCTAATACTAACCTTTATATGAAATTCTTTTGGGGTTAGCTTGCAATTTGTTTCATGATGCTTCATGTAAATCTTTCATGTTTCCTCTACTCCTATAATCAAGTGAAAATATAGTTGTAGATGCTGTGAAAAAGCCTTTATCTTTTTTTGCAGATTACTCCTATCCCTACATACTGTTGACGGTATCGGTCATTACAAATGCCATTCACCTGTCATTATTTAAAGAACAGGTGGGTTGAAAAAGTTCTATCCTAGTCTTATATAATCTGTGAATTGGTTGAGGGTGAAGGGGAGTGAGCAGTGAGCACAAACTATGAAACTGAGAGAAAAGTGTAGACTTGTCCCAAGTTGTAGAGTAACAGTCTACCAACCAGGTTGAAAGTTGATTCTGTGTTGAGAGTTGATGATGGATGTTGCCTGTTTGTTAGAATTTAACAGATTGTTACAAATTTGTAAGATTTCACCAGATTGTTGTTTGTTTGTGCAGTCATCGCTGGAGCTGTTCAAGGCGCACCTGAAAGACTCACGCAACGTAGTCATCCTGCTGTGTCACTGGGTGCTTCATGCATTTGGCATCATCTCCCTGACACAGCTGAAGATTCCAGTTCTTCATCTTCCTCTTCTCTGCCTCATCCCTCTTCCAGCACTCATCTACATCTTAACTGTCAAGTTTACTGATCCAAGCAAGCTGGACTCCATCTGACAACTGTCATTCTCTCGGAGTATGGCATACAAGGACGGGACTCCATCTGACAACTGTGACTCTCTCTGAGCATGGCATATAGGGGTTCCTGATGTGGCAATCTAGTCATGACCCCTCAGAATTTTGGGGACCATGCTATTTGAACTGGCCTTCAAACTGGTTTTGGTGATGGTTGCCCAAAACAGGCAAGAAAACAAAGTTGAAAAAAGTAGAAAAGTGGAGGTGACAAAGATGTGAGGTTTCAAAAGCACACACCATGAGAAATTTAGGAGCAAGAGAAAGAGAAGTCTTGTCACATACTGGGTAACTCTGAAAGTTTCATATAAAAGGTGGATTACTTAAATAGAAATGTTGGCAAGCTGAAAAATTGCCCCTTCATTAAATTCTTAATCCACCAGTGACAGCATTTCTGTACTTGCAGCTATTATGTTGTATGCATGCATAATGTACTTGTCAGTATCCTGCAACATTAAGAACATATTTGCAAGTACTGCTAGGTTTGATTCTTTGTTACAGTACCAATTGACATCTCTGCATGTCATGTGCAACAAAGGTCCCGTGACCCTGGCTTCTTTATGATTTTGCTTGCTAAGCCATGTAGAGCAGCGCTTCCCAAACTTTTCAGCGTCACGGACCTGCAGGAATTTCCCTCTGCAGGGGACCGGTGCCAAATTTATTAATTATTTCTCTTTTTTCGTTGTTGATCATCTAAATTCCTCAAATATGAATTAAAACTGATTTAAATGTATGTCTAGACAATCCTATGACTCTATTGCCCTTTAAATGTTAGCTTAACAAGGGTTTTTAATTATGACTTTTAAAAATATAATAGCCATTTCTTGATTCCGAGTCCATTTGACCAGTTTCTTGTATCACTTTGCGGACCACCACTTTGGGAAGCACTGGTGTAGAGGATCAAACGAGTTATATTGTTCATGTTCCTGCAAATGTCAATCGAGTCCGCCTACCAATAGTTTATGAAATAGGCACGATTGAAAATTTTGTAATGCTGACCAAGGCAAATGATTTGACTATTTGATGCCCAACATGGAGAAAGGTTTGATTCACAGAATTCTGAGCAAAGGATACCAGGTTGTTGTCTTGTGTATAAAGTTTTTACTTTTGTGAATTTGCATGCAGGTGGAACAGTCTGGCAGAGGTATTAAAATTGGCATGTACATTTATAAAGTAATGAAAAAACCATGTTGTCACATCTTTATTTAAATGTCTTCTAGTTAGACTCTGATCATGGAACACAACACTTTAGATCTATATTCTATAATCCACGAGGAACAAGCAAATAAATACAAATATTTTGAATACGGACACACACATGATTTACAGCCTTCATATGCATCAAAACGTCTCCTTAACCAAAAACCGCTTGCCACTCGTAGCTCAAGTCAAATATTCCCAACTTGCACACCAGTGTCATTTACTCAAAACCAAGTGTTCCGTTTCGTTAGCATGATTTCAAAAGATATCGCAAAAACGGGAATTTTTACAGCATTAACACGTGCACAACATACATAACCATCGCAGTTCACGCTGTGCAGGAGTTTTTCATTCCCGCTGGTTACATTTTCCTGTTTTTTTCCACAGCATTGTGGAGGGGGATGCCTATATTCCACACAAATGGTAATTTCCAAAGGTAAAAACTACGGAGAATTTGGATTTGGTAACGTTGGCGAGGACTTTTCGTGTGCTTTCTTCCTTACTTGGCCTTGCCCTGGGCGGCTACCTTGTCAATGGCGGCCTTCACCTCCTCGTCCGAGGCTAGATAGTAATGTCGAATTGGTTTGAGATTGTCGTCCAGCTCGTAGACCAGTGGAATTCCTGAACAAGCAAATAACAGATATAGAATATTCTCCCGAGAGCTAGAAATCAGGCAAGATTTGAAAGCAAGATCTTTGACATGTCAAAATTACAAAAAATAATCCAGACACTTTAAAGCTGTCTGGAGTGTTTTTCAATTCCTGAGGGATCGTTCATAAAGAATGTCTCCAGAAAATGACCTACTTTGGACCCTCCGTCCCCCTTGTCCGCATTTAGCCTTGCCCTCCCCTTACCCCTTTGCGGACGTCTGCACACCAAAACCAGTAACAAAATAAAACCGCCAATAACGTCATTAATATACTACTACTTCTATCTTCTTTAAAAGCATGTTATTTAAAATGTCAAACAGTACACTAGCATAATTATCAAATGTCAAAAACCAATTAGCATAATTAAAGTAAACTTGCAGATGAAAGTAGGCCAAGCAGGGAACCTGACTTGCCATGTAGCTGGCTGTTAACCCGTATAAACCTGCACTTACGATTCCAATCTGCCTATCCACAAGGCAGTATATGGTCTGATTAGTACAATGTGGGTATTAACTGAAGAAGAAACTAAATCTTTCAATGAGGACGTTATTCCTGGTTATATAGTTTGGGAAGTTTGAAACCTGAAATCAAGTAATGTTTAGCTGTCCAAGACTGCAATAGAACATTACAAATGACGAACCAATGCATTACAGAACAGACTACCAAATTTAGTACCATCTGACTGAAGTTGGTACTTTATACGGCACAGGTTGTATTTAATTAACTATGCACCAAATTTAGGCGAGGACGTCTGCACTGGTCACTATTCCCCCTCCCTTGTCCGCATGTGCATGACCCTCCCTCCCCACTCATTGCGGATGTCCTTTATCAATACTCCCTATGTACCTAAGCGTAAAATAAACATATCCTTTTAGAAATCAGTTCAGAATTTAAACCAGGCTCTTTCAATATATTACAAATAATAATAAAAATAATAATAAGACGATCAGTATAGGCCAAGGCCTAAGAAGAGGGTGCTGTACCAGAGTTAAAAAAGCCAGTGACATTGATATGATAGTTTAAAAGGTAGGTCTTGAACTGGGATTTGAATGTCTCCAGACATGGCACATTCTTCACATGGTCAGGAAGACTGTTCCACTCACTGGGTCTGGCGACAGAGAAGGAACAGTCACCAAACTTTGTGAAAGGCCATGGGACTTGTAGTTGATTTTTATACGAGGTCAGAAATGTAGTCTGGTATAAGGTCCTTTAGTGCTTAATATAGAAATATTCTTACAAGAATATCGAAATTGTGTTAGAATTACAAACAAACACCATTAGAAGTTCAGACATTATCCCTCAAGTCTATCATTACCCACAAAGGAAGCATTTTCAGGCACATGCATCCCAGCATGCATACTTGCATTCTGAAAAGCTCACCTGTGGGAATATTGAGAGCCATGATTGCTTCATCAGTCATGTTGTCCAGGTACTTAACAAGTGCACGGAGACTGTTGCCATGCGCAGCAATCAGCACGTTCTGACCTTTCTGCAAGAAAAACCAAATAGCTACAGTACTCAAAACTTTATTACATCAAAGCTCCTCGAAACACTGCTACGCTTGGGTGGCAATTTGGTAAACTGCCTGTAACCCTTGGTTGACCCGCATTCATACCAATGCTGCGCAAATGATTTCAAATTTCTGTTCCACTAGTATCCTAGTTCAAACTGATTATGTTAAATGCACACTTCAGTTGGAATATTAGGCAGCAAGGAAAGAAATGGCTGACCAGCTGCCTAATAAGCAGAGGGTAAGAAAATAGATTTGGAATGCACAAGCCACCTCTCAAGGTTGACTTAAAGAGACAATCTTTCTCAATTTGTTTGTGCACCAAACTTCAAATTTTCACAAACTGGACCTCTGAAACGATTATGAACTTTCGCTACAGTTTCAGCTGAAGTTACCATCGACAGATACCTTACGCATTACGATAACTGGAATAGACAACATCTTCTACCACAGTGAGCACCTTTTGGGAAGTAAAGTACCTTGATCTCTGGAACAATGTTGTCGAACCAGTATGGAAGAGCACGGGCCACTGTGTCCTTCAAGCACTCTGTTTTTGGAATCAAGTTGATGTCCACATACTAAAATCAAGTAATAGTCTGCTATATAAGAAAAATTACCACATAATCATAACAAAAAAGCCAGTAAATATTACACTGAATTGTGACGGGCTCTCAAAAGGCCCAACACAACTGTCGAGATTACATTACATTGTACAGTATCTTACTCCATGAAATCTTACAACAGTACAGCAAAAACTAATACAAAAACAGATAATGGTGCTATAAGAAATCAAGTCCACACCAGTCAGGTTGTTTTGTGAATTATTAACACTTTACAGGTTGTTAGAAGACATTCTGACACCAAGCACATTTCAGCGTCCGCTAATATCGCTCGCAATCGCGTGCCACACAATCTGCTTATAAAACCATAGAAATGCATGATAGCAATGAAAGAACTTACAAAATTCATACAGAATGTCAGATTCTTGTATTTCAACGTCAAGAAATGGGTCACATTCGGTTAACAGAAGTTTACTAGCCTCAGCTAGGCTGTGGACTTTTCTTGCATCTCAAGTAGGTAATCTATGGTTAACACTGGACCCACTCCAGAATTTCCACTGTACTCTGACATACGGTATACTCTAAATTTACGCGATGAATAATAGCACACCCTCTGGGGAATGAAACAGATATGTTTTGGACTTGGTCCACTATTCATCATGTCGATTGTGTAACTCTGATTTCGGTTATACACTTAGTGTTGTTTTTCCAAAAACTGGACTTGGTCCACTGTTAGTCTAAAGGACTCAAGTGAAAGATATATACCTTGTACTTGGGGTCTTTGCCGGGCCAGTATTCGCTGTCAACACCTACTGGGGGTGGGGGTGTGTCATAGGAACGACGCCATATCTACAACAGATCAATAAAACCAGATTTAATTCAAGTTTTAATCTGAAACTTCCACAAATACATACAAGTTAATTATCATCAATTCTTAACTTCACCAGCATAAGTTACAGTAGAAGTGTTATTCATTACAAGTTCATTTGACAAGACTTCAGTGTAGGTTTGTCAGAAAATCAAAACATGCTTTGCTAAGTACTATGCATGAACAAGATGATGCACTACAGAAACTTCTAGATACATGGGTTACTTATAACCCATGTATACTTATTGGTTAATTCACCTGATTTAATTTTTTTCATAGATCTTGTCTGTTAATTCATCCTAATAAATTTCAATGTCTTCTTCCCTATTAAGCACCGTGGGACTGTTTTTACCTGTCATCTAATGACGACACTAACCCTAACCCTGACCCTAACCGACCCTCACGACGTAAAGTTTTATAGTCCATGTCGGTTACGTTGAGGTTATGCGTCGTGAGAATCGGTTAGGGTCAGGGTTAGGGTCGTCCATATTTTCTAATGACGAAACTCATTTGTTGACCTGCAACATACACGGCTATAATATACTGGATGTGCTTAATATTACGTATTTTGTCATATCCCTTAGTAAGGAAGACTTCCTGCCACGACACACGAAATGGTAAACCACTCCCTAACTTCGTTGACCCAAACACAGGAGCCACTGCACAAAGAAATGAGTGGTCATGGAAGGCGGCAAAATGAGAATCGGGATGATTAAAAGAACGTTTTTGATACCATCCTGCAAGACACTGCTGTGTTTTCTGGACACCAGTTTAATCAGGTGAATTAATTTCCTGTGTGAAAGTCGTGCAATACATTGCCATTGGAAAAATTAAATCGGGTGAATTAACCGATAAGTACCGATACATGATGGCAGCATAAAAACTTCACCTATTCATCACCACTTAAATCATATCAAGCAAGATCAGATTCAGTGCTACACTGAAATCCATAAATGTTAAACCAAGAGTGCCAAACAAGATGCCAAGTGCATCGTGTCAAGGATGTTTGCATGACTGAGAAGGACAGGAATTGGTAAACAGTTTTAAAAGCCTTAGTTTGGATGTAATCGACAATGGAATCTATAAATGATGTTCTGGCCTCGCCACATAGCTTAGGTCTTACTAAAACACGTGTAGAAATGATGACGAATTACCTTACTTCATTAAGAACTTCCAAGTGGCTTTTTGGTATGATTTGCTGTTTAATTTGTTCTTAATGAACATTAAGCTAGTAAGGAGTGCATTTGAGAGGTACTTGGAAGGTACTACAGAGATGTTCAGTTACACTACATAATATTTACATTCATAGATACGATTTAAAAATAGAAAAAAGGGGTGTACCTTGACTTGTTCCTCGCCGTGCTTAGCAGCCGTCTCCGACTTGTTCAAGCCCTGAAGAGCTCCATACATTCTCTCGTTCAGACGCCAGTGCCTGTGAACAGGGATCCAGTGCAGGTCTAGACCATCTTGGATGAGGAAGAGTGTCTTGATGGCTCGCTTCAGAACACTCGTATATGCCACATCAAACTTAAAGCCCTTCTCTTTTATTCTCTGGATTGAACGAAAAGACACCAGTGAGTTTTATCTCTAATCAACAAAATCTTAAGTACATTAAACATAAAGCCTCTCCCTTTGTTGTCTATGAAATGAAACATTTGACACCATTGCATTATTTGAAATCCACAGATCCTTCTGCTATTTTCATCTCTCGGCACTGCTTAAATTTGCCACCACTACGAATCTATGATCGTATTACAAACCAAGCATCGAATCAATTAACTAAAATATCGGGATACTACACATCGCCTCTCAAGAAATCTTAGTGATAGGGCTAAACAACTTTATAGTCTGAAAATCTAAGGTTTCTCAAGTTCGCACCTCGATTTAATGCAACATTCGGTGGCAAACATTTAGTATCAGGGTACGTGCATTTATGTCGTGGTTTAAACATTTTAGAAGTCTGACTCAGTTGTTTGGTCGGTTTCGGTGCCAGGACAGAATCCGTATGATCGAACCGGGGAGACCGCATGAGTGGACCGAGAAGATCTGGGCTCGGAGGATGGTGAATTTTAAGACCTGAATTTTGTTGTATAAATAAGTAATTTATCTAGCCCTGCTTACTGAAGTTTGCCACAGCTTGGTTCTTGCGGGTTTGATTTCATGCACAACCGGTTAAAAAGCTGGTCCCTATAACGCGGCTTTCTTGTGAGAAATTTCGGAGATTTCCATTTCCATTTACCTGGCCAGCCAGCTTTGCCTCTTGGACTCCAGAATCCGCCAGATCAGCGTCGAACCAGCCACAGAACCGGTTTTCGGCATTCCAGGCGCTTTCGCCATGCCTGACCATCACAATGCGATGAACGCCCGCCATTCTTCGTATCTAAAACCCCGAATTTTCAACGAAGAAGACCAGATCAAATACCATGAAACGCCGACGACCAACCCAACGGATGAAGCACGAACGTCCTTGGCTGACGACAAGGTCAAGTTCGTCAGGCTATAAATAGCGCGTCTCCGAGGCTGCGTTTTTCTTTAACGAGCAACTTATATAACGCATAAGCTTTTTGATTTCTGCTATCATTATCATGGTTTGCAGAACTTGTTTCTCAAGGTAATACCTACCTCGGGATTTAAACATTTCTGAAGATTAGAAACTGCATGTGGAATGGCAGCATTTCGTCTAGTTAGCATTGCATTTTTCAACTTATGAATTCATAACATACAATACAATACTCCCACGCTCACATATAGCCGTGTTCTCCCTAGACTTGATACCCTTACCAGGTGCGGTTTCTTGGCTAGGATGTTGTACAATTAGAGGAGGGCGACACTAATGATCTTATTTATCACACAGTGTAATTAAACTGAAACTACTACTATCACCTGTAGTTCTCAAAATATTCTAGGCGTAAAATTACCCTCCCTAGGTTGCGCAATACGTTGTCCGACAGATCGACTACACAGGTAGGTAGGGCACGATGGTTAATTAATTAATTAACGCAGTGGCGTAGCAATGGTTTGTGCAGGTTGTGCAAAGCACAAGGGCCCCCGCCGGCCCAAGGGCCCCCGGCGGTCAGACCGTGAAAACTGCTTTCCTTTCATAGTGTAATCAAATCAACTTATCTCGTGTCAACGACGTCAACGGTCTTCGAAATTGCGCAACTGTTAGGTTACTCCTAGACTATTTTGTTCTGTTGTCTACATTCAGTGATGCCTGCATTGCCTGGTATGTTGCTGCTGACTTTGCCTGTGACTGTTTGTACATGTGAACCATCATTTTCAAAACTGAAGCTCATCAAAAACTATCTACGAAGTACCATGTCAGAAGAGCGGCTGAGCGACCGGGCAATGTTGTCAATAGCAAATGAACATGCAAAACCTTGACACTTCAAAAGTGGTGGATTTTCTTGCCTAAGAGAAAGCGCGCAAAAGAGCGTTTTAACTTGTCGGATTCTTCTTCTTAGACGACCATATAGACTTGAAACTTGTGACCTGTCCAATTTGATTATCTGACCTTACTTATGTTGTATGCAATTGCGCTTTTTGCCAGGGTTCTGTTGTTTGAAATAGAAGGTGGGGTTTAAGGGGGAGGGCCTACCACCAAAGCTCTGCACAAGGACCCCAAAAACCTTGCTACGCCACTGAATTAACGTAATAACATTCCACACAGAGTAGAAATTTAATAGACATCGCGTATGACAGCATAGAAATGTTACCGACACCTAGCGAATGAAATGGTGATCATGTGTAATGTATTTGATATTATAGTCACTAGCAGCTGTGCATGCATAGGCGTAGCTACATTGAGGCACGAGGAGGCAGTTGCCTTCTCTTGTATTGTTTATATACTGGAACTTCTATTGACCAATGACCCCAATGACTAGGATTTGCCAATGGACTGCGGAGTTGCCTCCTCTTGAATTTAAGTCTGCAGGCTACGTGCCTGTGTGCATGTAAACAGAATTTATTACCCTTGGCCTGTTAGCTCAGATCAAGAAAATCCCCGACCCTTCCATACACCTACCCACCAACTCTTTATCTCTCACTTACACCTCCAATTCGCCTTGGTATTACCTATCATCCACAATTCCACATTATCTCTTTCTCTATCTATGATATGATTCATATCTCCAACCTCTCGCGCACATGCTTCATGTATATTCATGCTCTTCAACGCATTCAAAGCTGCTTCCTCTATCGCTACCTCCACTGTCAACTGAAAGCTTTAAATTTACTGTAATTCCGGTTTCCTTAACCTAGAATGCACTCAAAATTAAGCGTCTACAGCTCATCCAAAATTCACTCAATAGAACACTCAGTCATCACAAAATCACTACTGTCCTTAAATGAAGTTAAATCACTCCAATGCATGGCTGAAAAGGAACGGAGGGAGGGAGAAATGGAGTGAGAGAGGAACGGAGGGAAGGAGGAAAGGATGGAGAATGGATCGATCGATGGTAGGATGGAAATGAAGAGAAGTAACGTCCTGACGTAAGGGCATCCACGATATCGTTTATCAGTGACCTTTTGTTGGCTTAGAGAATGCTTCGATATCTGTAGCATTTTGCTATAGACCAGGCTATCTTCTATTTATCTAGCGTATTTATATTTCGCATTATGAAAGCCTTTTGATATAAGCTACTTGAAAAGCTTATACGTGATTAGAATTATCACGATACACAGGCACACATGCTTACATTTATACGGCGATTAGGAAGTAGAAGGAAAGAGCGGAATGGATAAATATATACATGTATTATTGCATAAAAGAGATACGTCTTAATACCGTTATCTGCCATTCACTTACGCGAATAGACGTAGGCGGTCACTAGGATTAGAGAATTTAACATTATGCATTAGCTATACATACATAATATTATATAGTATTATACATATATGATTATATATCGCGTAACAATCGCGCGTACGTCTGGCCGCCTGGCGGTCGACGGTGTCCTAATGGCGTCTGAAGCCATCTAGCGTCGGCTGGTGTCGTCGTCGTCGTCGTATAAATCCAGCCGACGATAGGGGCGTGAGATTTCTATCTCTTCGAGACCCCTCTCGACTCATCCGACTCCGTTCTGGTCTGCCGCCCGAACAGCTGGAAGGCTTTATCCGCCCGCTCCTCCAGGGAGTGGGAAGGAAGGGGAAGGAGAGGGCGGCGGTGTCTGCCCACTCCTCACACCCGTCTTAACCCCCTAGACCCACCGCCACCGCCCACTTGCACCACGAAGATGGTCCATCCTCCTCGGACGTAGCTGATAAGGGACGGTTGCGGAAGCTGACGTTTACGGATTTCCTTCCTCTCCAGTCTCCTCCTTAGCGACTTTTACGGTGCTGCAGGACAAACGCAACTGATGCGAAACGAAGTGTGACCAGGATGCTGATTTTCAGTCCTCTCATTCACCGCCTCATCTTCCCAAACACAGCGTGCGTAAATGTGCACAGTTTCTAGTTCGCTAGGGTGTGCAGACCTAAATGAAGCACTCACCTACAAACATCTATCTGCCCTGGAATCTCGGTTGATTTCAAAAGAGAAACTAAAAAAAACCCAGCCTATAATTACGATTATAATCTAAACAATAATAGTCATTGACGCGTGCGTTCGTGGTTCATGCAGATGAGGCGAAATGTCTCTCCAGCGCAATCTCGCAAACAATACGAGAACAGAGAGTTTGTACTGTAGTTATAACAGGGAACAACAGAAGATAATATCCTCATCTTCTCCCGAACTGACAGATAATCTACATGTAGTATGGAATAGACACAGCAGTGTCTGCCGTTCATAGACATGGCATCGCATCGCGTCGTGGCGCCCTCTTTGGTCGTCTCAGCTGCATATCTGGATCGTATCTCGGATTTCGATCTGAGGTCGACTGCTTCCGCCACCCGGCCCTCCCTGGCCCTCGCCCTGGCCCTCGCCCTGGCCCTGCAGAGGCGGCGGGAAAGCGGGAAAAACGACGGCGGCGGAGAGGATTAGACCCGGCTGGCTGATAACCGCCACGCCGTACAGGCATCAGCACGCTAATTGCTCCAGCGGGACTTCGACGGTTGCAGCAGTAGCCACTTGCAAGGCCTCACCAGGAAGCCAGCGCAGCTACTTCTACGAGAACAGAGGAGGAAGGGGCTATAGAGGCGAGAGAGGGAGGCATAGATAGGGGAAGGCAGAGGAGTAGTATCTGTCAAATAATAGAGGGCCTAACGCCCCCCTGTGGTCGCAATCTATCAACGATAAAGTCGCTGGATAAACTTCTATCTTTCTTTACAGTAGATATGCGCGCGCACAGACGCACAGGCACGCACGGACGCACACACACACACACACACACACACACACACACACACACACACACACACACACACACACACACACACACACACACACACACAAATACACACACACACACACACACACACACACACACACACACACACACACACACACACACACACACACACACACACAAACACACACACACATACATAATTATATACAATAACTCACATCATGAACTTATGCGTACTATGCACATTCATTGGCATACCACATTTTATTTATTTATTTATTTATTTATTTATTTATTAAGGTCACTTGTTATAGCGCCCCTTCAAGATTTCTACTCAGAGGCGCTCCCTGACTACAGCGTGGACACTGCATCGAAGTTTCACGCCGAAGCGCATGAGCAATTGCGAGTGAAGGACTTGCCCAGGGTGCCTACGTGGCGGCTTGAGGTGGATTCGAACCCGCCGCGTCCCACATTGTGCATATATATTAGTGTGTGTGTGTGTGTGTGTGCGTGGATGTAGATATATGTTTGCGCCCGTGTGTTTGTGTGGATGTTGGTGTGTGGGTGTATCTGAATACTTATATAGCGCATTTTTAAACCTCACTAAGGCGCTGTAACACGTTTCTGTGATTTAAAAAGGTACGTTTTATTTGTATTTCGTATATAAAAGCATATAAAAAATTTGGCAATTTATTTGGGGGTGTTGAACCCGTAAGTCCGTAACCCCCTAAAAATGACGAGGTGCCTATAAATAGATAAGCTTACAAGTTTTCTTGCCTATTTCTGTCGGTGAAGTTCTAATTTCAAGTGGAAGACTGTTCCATGAAGACGATCCAGTACATTGGAAGAATCGATGTCAGCGAATCGCTGTTACAGTAGGCCTATGCATGGATCAAGAACCAACAGATCCGCAGTAACTCGCACTACATGTAAACAGAACTCGTCGACCTGCTTGGCTCAGGAAACAGGAACACAGAGCTTCCTAATGTTCTCGTGGGCCAAACTGACGATCGATGCTCGGCCTCGGCAGCAGAGGAGGAGGACCTTGATTGCAATTCGGTCCTAAACCGGAAGCCAGTGTCACTCGTGTGCATGCAGGTAGTTTGAAACACGGCGACAATTGAACCCATTAGTCACGACCCAGACAGGGCATTTACGGACGGACTGAAGGTACTATTCCTTATACTCATAGGCGTAGCTACATGGAGGCACGAGACAGTTGCCTCCTCTTGCTTTTTTTATATAGTGGAGCTTCCATTGACCAATGACCTAAAATATCTTTAAAAAAGGTCATTTGGAGTAAATGTCTAAAAAAAAGGAAAAAAGGTCATCGGAGATAAAATGTCTAAAAAAGGTCATCGGAGTTACAAAAAAATGTCTAAAAAAAGGAAAAAGGTCATTGGGAAAAATATGCACTGGTCTGTGAAGTTGCCTCCTCTTGAATTTAAGTCTGGCTACGCTCCTGCTTATACTATATTCTGTTGTAAGATGAGAGATGCTTGGAGAAGGAGGTAGTTCAAGGCACAATACCAGGAGACAAATTGTGCATGACGCGGCCAACCCTCGTTTCGAGGATGGCTGAGGACAGGACCGGTGTATTACATGCAACAGTAC